>JAACNH010000020.1:557032-738353 GCA_019447015.1 Hymenochirus boettgeri
CTGCCTCGATGCAGAATTGACCAGCTTTTCCCAACTGGATCTCGACTATTGGCGGTGGACAACACTGTCGGTTCTGGCTTACAGCCTGGTTCTCCTTGAAACCACTTCCCATCCCCTCATTGTTCCCCCAGTATTGACCACTGAGTTGAACCTCATCTGCTACTCTAGCCCCATATCCCGGGGGTCTCTGGCTTGTTGTAAAGGATTTGGGTTGGGGTTCAGTCCTTTCCAGGGTTGGGCAGGATTGATATGATATTAGCCCGGCTCGGGCCACCTTATGTGGGAGTGGCCAAGGCTGTAGGCACAAGATTGCACCTGATCTGGTCACATATTAATGGTGTGACCCAATCCCCCACAAATTACAACGCTGTGACGGTTGAACATTTAACTCACTAAGGTGACGGTAGAGCCCACATTTAAAAACACAGGGCGTGGTGCCCAGGGGTAATAACCCACACTACCCTCCCGTCCAATAAAGAAAGACCATAGTAGGTGCCTGGGTAAATAGGGTGACTGGACGTCTCACCTGGGACTACTCAATCCCCGCCAAGGAACCAATCAGAATCATACACTTTGTGAGTGGGGACAGGACCTGAGCACTGAATCCTAGCCAGACCAGGAATCCTCCGGTGGAGGATTCATTTTTAAAAAAAAAACGGCGATGTACATTTTAGTTTCTTGCTTTGTGATTTGAAATTACTGGAACCTAACCCATTGAGGATCTGTCAATTCCATATTACACCCAAAACGCCTCAATCCTGGACGTTTAAAATCACATTCAAAAATCCGTCTCTGATTGGCTGATCAGAGAGATGACGTCATTACCTGAACCCCCTGACTCCAGAATAAAGCCTGGCAACAATAAGCGTCGTTTGGGGTATTGTCTTATCCCCAAACCACCGGAGCTTCACACATTCATTCTCTCAACACCTTATCCAAAGCAATGGTCGCCCTCCTCTTCCAAAACAACCTCTGGCCTCACACAAACATCTGGGTCTCTCTTGGGGTCCCCCGAACCCCTAAACCTTCATCACCACCCCTCCTCCGCACACACATAGATACGCTATTAGGGTCCGTCTGGGTTAAAGTCTCCTCTCCGTGGGTCTTCCTTCGGATGTCCGTCTCGGTTCTAGCAGCATCTTTCCATCTTTACCAGACTCCAATTATTCAGAAAGTTCTTATTCTACAAGGTCTTCCCAGGGTCCAATAAACCTCCCCACCGGCCCTTTTTAATTTCCCGCTCACTCCTCCAACTCCTGTTATGTAATGAAGTTATGCTGCTGTTATGTCTTTATCGAGTCTCTGTTTCATTCAAAACGGGATGATTTGCAGCAATGTGCTGCTCTACTCTGCCTCTCCATGCATCAGACACGGCCTCGCCTTAAGGCTTTTTGGATGCCTCGTTCCCATGATGATCCATGTTTTTATTTTCCCTCTCTCCCCCTCACTTCCAATTCAGTCCAGTGCCACTCAGGCTCTCCCCCATGGAGTTCCCTAATGCCCAGCAGGGGCATGGTCCACTGTTCAGCCTCCTCCAGAGCCTGTTCAGCCATTACCTTGCTAGGAGTCACAGGCAGTCAGTCACTCAACATTCCACCTCTGTGCACGTTACTACAAACCCCCAGCGGTCTCCATGTTATCAGCGTCTGTGTTTCTACCCAGCATGGGGAGTCAAGCACAGCCCTGGAATCTGCCTCTACATTATGGCGTCCATGTTCCCCAGCTGGGGGTAGCACAGCCCTGGAATCGGCCTCTTTCATATGGGGCGCCATGTTCCCCAGCGGGGGAGTCAGCAAGCCCTGGAATCTGGCACGCTCATTATGGCGTCCATGTTCCCCAGCGGGGGCCTTTCGGTTTTACTTTCCCTTCTTCCATTCTTTCAAAAACTTCTGTTCGTCTTCGCTTTAGCCTTAGACACAGACGTGTGTCCTCACGTGGTGTCTCTCACGAACCTCCTTAGGGAGCGTCTGATTATCCCCCTCAATGGCTCCAAGTCAGTTATGGGCTTCTTTGACCATAAACAGGCCTCAGGGGGGAGCGGATACAAGGAAATATCTGACTATATGGACTAAGAGGTAATCAGAATAACGCACCCGTCTGCACCAACAGGCCCAGGACTGAAGAAAACAACAAAATTCCAGAGAGCTCCACTCTCCTTGCGCTGCCTCACATATGGTGGGAGCTGCCATTGTTCCCTAGACAGTACAGTATGAGGGTAAGCTTATTGTATGTACAGAACATTCCTTCTGTATATTATATTTATACATATGGGTGGGAGTGCCATATTGTTTCCCTAGACAGTACAAAGATGAGGTATAGCTTATTGTATGTACAGAACATTCCTTCTATGTAATTTATACATATGGGGGGAGCTGCCATATTGTTTCCCTTAGACCGTACAGTATGAGGTATAAGCTTTATGTTGTACAGAACTTCCTTCTCTGTATATTAATTCACTAGGGTGGGAGCTGCCATATTGTTTTCCCTTAGACAGTACCGTATGAGGGTATAGCTTAAGTTGTGTACAGAACTTCCTTCTCTGTATATTTATTTATAAATGGGTGGGAGTGCCATATTGTTTCCCTTAGACAGTACAGTATGAGGTATAGCTTATGTGTGTACAGAACAATTCCTTCTCTGTATATTTATTTATACATAGGGTGGGAGCTGCCATATTGTTCCCTTAGGACAGTACAGTATGAGGGTATAGCTTATTGTATGTACAGAACATTCCTTTCTGTATATTTATATTTATACATATGGGTGGGAGACGCATGCCTATTGTTTCCCTAGACAGTACAGTATGAGGGTAGCTTATTGTATGTACAAACATTCCTTCTCTGATAATATATTATACATATGGGTGGGAGCTGCCATTTTTTCCCTAGACAGTACAGTATGAGGGTATAGCTTATTGTATGTACAGAACATTCCTTCTCTGTATATTTATATTATACATAGGGTGGGAGCTGCCATATTGTTTCCCTTAGACAGTACAGTATGAGGTATAGCTTATTGTGTGACGAACATTCCTTCTCTGTATTATTTTATATACATATGGTGGGAGCTGCCATATTGTTTCCCTTAGACAGTACAGTATGAGGGTATAGCTTATTGAGTGTACAGAAACATTCCTTCTCTGTATATTTATATTAATAATGGTGGGAGCGCCATATTGTTTTTAGACAGTACACGTATGAGGGTTGTTATAGCTTATGTATGACAGAAACCTTCCTTCTCGGATATTATGTATATTTATACATATGGGGGGGAGCTGCCATATTGTTTCCCTTAGACAGTACAGTATGAGGGTATAGCTTATTGTATGTACAAAACATTCCTTCTCTGTATATTTATATTTATACATATGGGTGGGAGCTGCCATATTGTTTCCCTTAGACAGTACAGTATGAGGGTATAGCTTATTGTGTGTACGGAACATTCCTTCTCTGTATATTTATATTTATACATATGGGTGGGAGCTGCCATATTGTTTCCATTAGACAGTACAGTATGAGGGGTATAACTTATTGTATGTACAGAACATTCCTTCTCTGTATATTTATACATGTGGGTGGGAGCTGCCATATTGTTTCCCTTAGAATGTATGGTCAATGTGGAACAGCATGGCTACTTCCACCTACATGTACACATACAAACATACAGAGAATCATGTATATGCTGTGAGCTCTACCCTCATTCTGGATTATGTTACCTAATAGAAGATGAACCTTAATTATGTAACTCCAACCCTTCCCTTTAAGCAAGGTGAGTGATTAAAGGGGAGGGGGGATGAGAAATCTTTTTCTGTGTTTCTGTGTTTATATCTTGCATGTTCTCCCTTGGGTTTAGAACCAATTTGTT
Source organism: Hymenochirus boettgeri (assembly GCA_019447015.1). Lineage (NCBI taxonomy): Eukaryota > Metazoa > Chordata > Amphibia > Anura > Pipidae > Hymenochirus > Hymenochirus boettgeri. Next base: position 560,897 of record JAACNH010000020.1, read on the forward strand.
TCTTCTAACAGTTACGCGGAGTTGCCTTGAAGCACTATCCTTGCTCTCTGTGGCTACCCAACCTAACCATCTGTTAACGTGCTGAAACGAGCGCTGCTAAGTGGATTCCTGCAAATAAAACAGGAACGTAGCTACTTTGTGGCTCCGTGCTCCTAATTACAGTATTTCCGTCAAATGTAAAAAGATTTAGAAAAATGAATTCTGTCCAAAAAATGGTGCGACGCCATCCAATGACGGTCCCATTAGCAATCTGTAGAACGCACGGGGACAGAACTGAAGATTCCAGTGTGTTAACTAAAATGTTTCACTACAGCACAACCTGCCATCACTCTACCCTGACTACAATGTTTCTGATTGGCTCCTCACACTAGGCTAATTAGACTGAGCATGTCTGAGTCAATGGCTTGAAAAGGAGGAGGGGTTAGAAGTGACTGAAGAAATCAAATTTACAATTATCCGTTAAAAAGCAGGCGCTGTGTATAGTTAACTAGCGGTGCGTATGGGTATATGTCAGAAAGGAATGGATTTTATCCTTGGATAGCGTGTGTGAGAGCTGGTTATGGTCTTGTGTCTGGTTTGTTTTTCCGATTGGATTTCCAATCGCCCGAAACTATCAAAAATCCGATCGGTGGAATTTGTGGAAAAAATGGGAAACAGACATCAACATTGCAATCGAATATAGCAAATCGATTCCATATATGAGGGGGTTTAAAGTGCAAGCTCTTCGGGATAGTGCCTGTCAACTAATTGTAAAAGACAAAAGTGCAGAATAAAAGTAAATACAATCGTCACGCGTGTAGATACATGTTCCAAATGGTATTTATGTTACATGGGTAAGAATAATTGTTTCAGTTCTTAATGTTGCACTTTAAATGGCAACAATGTAACGATCCAAGACCCTTATTAGTCCTGTGCCTCACAGTGTAGCTATGCCTCGTCAATGGCTAGTGTACAGGCTAGACAGCTCTACAACTGGGCTCTTTAATTCTAGATTTAAAGTGAAAGTATCATCTGTTTGGCTCTATGTTTGGCGGAATTAAAAACAATGTTTTCCTTCATATTACTGCGGTTTCTGGGACTGTCAAATTAAAGAAACAATCTTCCAGTAAAAAGAGCACCTGCCATCACGGCCGTCCCCACGAGGGTTGTTACATTTAACCAGCCGCACTGCTGTTACAGTAACACTTTTGTCAAAAATGATTTGTAGGGAAGGGAAGAGAAAGGAAATCTGTGACTAGATACATAAAATATCCCCCTGGGTGAAAGATTTATAAGGAGCTGCAGTAAGTTCAGGTTCCCTTTCTACTGACAGGCTGGATTCTGGAACCAGGTAGAATTTCCAATATTCAAAAATCATCTAATATTTGATGCAGAAAATAGTGAGGAAAGTGAGTTTTTGGTTAAATGTGTTCCCCAGACCATTTACAAGGTCCCCGGGCCATTTAAACTATCATACTAATGATATTTCTACCTTAAATTGAATAGGGACTGAATTTATTAACTTCCCTTTCTATGGGCCTGTTTGAATTTTCAATTTTTTAGAAAAAAAAAATTGAAAATTCAATCTCGGACCAGAACTTAGCAGTTCCTTCCATCACTAATTATAACTGATGACATAGCTAAACACTGATTATAACTGATGACATAGCTAAACACTGATTATAACTGATGACATAGATAAACACTGATTATAACTGATAACATAGCTAAACACTGATTATAACTGATGACATAGATAAACACTGATTATAACTGATGACATAGCTAAACACTGATTATAACTGATGACATAGCTAAACACTGATTATAACTGATGACATAGCTAAACACTGATTATAACTGATGACACAGCTAAACACTGATTATAACTGATAACAGATAAACAACTTATTAATAACTTATAACTAGCTAAACCCTGATTATAACTGATGACATAGCTAAACCCTGATTAATAACTGATGACATAGCTAACACTGATTATAACTGATGACATCGATAACCACTGAATTATAACTGATGACCTAGCTTAAACCTGATTATAACTGATAACATATCAAACACTGATTATCATAACTTATGACATAAGCTCAACCCGATTTCCAAAGACTGATAACATATAGATAAACACGGATTAGAACTGATAACATAGCTAAACACTGATTAGAAACTGATGACATAGCTAAACACTGATATAAACTGCTGACATAGATAAACACTTATTAATAACTGATGACAAGAGAAAAACACTGATTATAACTGATACATAGCTAAACACTGATTAATCACATAGCAAACACTGATTATAACTGATAACATAGATAAACACTGTTATAACTGATAACATAGATAACCACTGATTATAACAATACCATAGCTAAACACCAATTATAACAGATACATAGCTAACACCGATTATAAACTGATGACATTTAGCTAAACCCCGATTAGAACTGATGAACATAGCTAAACAGCCGATTATAACTGATGACAGTGGTAAACACCGATTAGAACTGATTACCTAGCTAAACACCGATTATAACTGATGACATAGCTAAACCCCGATTATAACTGATGACATAGCTAAAACACCGATTATACTGATGACATAGCTAAACCCGATTATAACTGATGACAATAGCTAAACACCGATTAATACTGATGACATAGTACCACTGATTATAACTGATGACTAGCTAAACAACGCTTCTAACTGATAACACAGATAAACACTGATTATAACTGATGACTAAGCTAAACACTGTATAACTGATGCATAGCTAATTTAGCCCCCCCCACTGCTTCACAACTGATTATGAACTGTAGACATACTAACCTATGATAATTAATGGTATAGCTAAAACACTGATTCTAGCTGATGACATAGCTAAAAACCGATTATTAGCTGATGACATAGGTAAAACCCTGATTATAACTGATGACATAGCTAAACACTGATTATAACTGATAACACGATAACATAACACTGATTATAACTGATGACATGCTAAACACTGATTATAACTGATGACATAGCTAAACCCTGATGTATATTAATGGTATAGCTAACACTGATTCTAACTGTATGACATTCTAAACACCGATTCTAACTGATAAATAGCAACACGATGATTACTGATGACATAGCTAACACCGATTAATAACTGATGACATAGCTAAACACCGATTATAACTGATGACATAGCTACACACCGATTATAACTGATGACATAGCTAAACACCGATTATAACTGATGACATAGCTAAACACCGATATAGCTGATGACATAGGTAAACACTGATTATAACTGATGACATAGCTAAACAACGATTATAACTGATAACACAGATAAACACTGATTATAACTGATGACATAGCTAAACACTGATTATAACTGATGACATGCTAAACACTGATTATAACTGATGACATAGCTAAACCCGGATTATAATTAATGGTATAGCTAAACACTGATTCTAGCTGATGACATAGCTAAACACCGATTATGCTGATGACATAGGTAAACACTGATTATAACTGATGACATAGCTAAACAACGATTATAACTGATAACACAGATAAACACTGATTATAACTGATGACATAGCTAAACACGATTATCTGATGACATAGCTAAACCCTGATTATAATTAATGGTATAGCTAAACACTGATTCTAACTGATGACATAGCTAAACACCGATTCTAACTGATAACATAGCTAAACACCGATGATTACTGATGACATAGCTAAACACCGATTATGCTGATAACATACTAACAAACCTAGAATTATAGCTGATGACATAGCTAAACACCGATTATAACTGATGACATAGCTAAACACTGATTATAACTGATAACATAGCTAAACACTGGTTATAATTGATAACAGATAAACACTGATTATAACTGATAACATAGCTAAACCACGTATTATAACTGATACCATAGCTAACACTGAGTATAACTGATGACAGCTAAACACTGATTATAACTGATGACAGCTAAACACTGATTATAACTGATGACATAGCTAAACGCTGATTATAACTGATGACATAGCTAAACGCTGATTATAACTGATGACATAGCTAAACGCTGATTATAACTGATGACATAGCTAAACACTGATTATAACTGATGACATAGCTAAACACTGATTATAACTGATGACGTAGCTAAGCGCTGATTATAACTGATGACGTAGCTAAACACTGATTATAACTGATGACGTAGCTAAACACTGATTATATCTGATGACATAGCTAAGCGCTGATTATAACTGATGACATAGCTAACTAAACACTGATTATAACTGATGACATAGCTAAACATGATTATAAACTGATGACATAGCTAAACAATGATTAAACTGATGACATACTAAACACTGATTATAACTGAGTGACATAGCTAAACACTGATTATAACATGATGACATAGCTAAACCACTGATTATAACTGATGACATAGCTAAACACTGATCTAAACTGATGGACTGATAGATATAAACACTGATAAACTGATGCAGACATAGCATAAACACCAATCTTATAGCTGATAACATAGCTAAACACTGATTATAACTGGTGACATAGCTAAAACACCGATTATAGCTGATGAAATAGCTAAAACACGAATTAAAACAGATACCATAGCTAAAACACCGATTATAACAGATAACATAGCTAAACACGCTTATAACTGATGACATAGCTAAACACCGATTATAACAATGACATTGGTAAACTGATTATAACTTGATGCATAGTAACACATGATAACTGATGACATAGTAACACCGATTATAATGATGACATAGCTAAACACCGATTTATAACTGATATATAGCTAAACACGATTTTAACTGATAATAGCTAAACACCGATTATAGCTGATAAAATAGGTAAACACGATTAAACTGATGACATAGCTAAACACGATTATAACTGATGACATAGCTAAACACCGATTTAAACTGATGACATAGCTAACACCGATTATAGCTGATGACATAGGTAAACACTGATTATAACTGATGACATAGCTAAACAACGATTATAACTGATAACACAGATAAACACTGATTTAAATGATGACATAGCTAAACACTGATTATAACTGATGACATAGCTAAACACTGATTATAACTGATGACATAGTAAAAACCCTGATATAATAATGGTATAGCTAAACACTGATTCTAACTGATGGACATAGCTAAACACCGATTATAGCTGAAACATAGCTAAACACCGATATAGCTGATGACATAGCTAAAACCGATTATAACTGATGACATAGCTAAACAATGATTATAACTGAAACATAGCTAAAACACTGGTTATATTGATACAGATAAAACACTGATTATAACTGATAACATAGCTAAACACTGATTATAACTGATAACATAGATAAACACTGATTATAAATGATGACATAGCTAAACACTGATTATAACTGATAACATATGCAAAACATGATTAAATGATGACATAGCTAAACAATGATTATAACTGATAACATAGCTAAACATATATAAGAATGGTATAGCTAAAACACTGATTAGCTGATGACATAGCTAAACACCGATTATAGCTGATAACATAGCTAAACACTGATTATAACTGGTGACATAGCTAAACACCGATTATAGCTGATGAAATAGCTAAACACCGAATATAACAGATAACATAGCTAAACACCATGATAACAGATAACTAGCTAAACACCAGTATAACTGATGACATAGCTAAACACCGTTATAACTATGACATTGGTAACACTATTAAATGATGACATAGCTAAACACTGATTATAACTGATAACATAGTAAACACTGGTTATATTGATACAGATAAACATGATAACTGATACATGCAAACACTGATATAACTGATAACATAGCTAAACATGATTATAACTGATGACATAGCTAACCCACTGATTATAATGATAACATGCTAAACTGTATAACTGATGACTAGTAACATGATATAACTGATAACATAGCTAACACTGATTATAACTGATACAGCTAAACACTGATTATAACTGATAACATTGCTAAACACTGATTATAACTGATGACATAGCTAAACATGATATAACTGATAACTAGCTAAACACTGATTTAACTGATGACATAGCTAAACACTGATTATAACTGATACATAGCTTAAACCCACTGTATTATAAACTGATGAAATAGCTAAACACTGATTATAACTGATGAACATAGCGTAAACACTGATTATAACTGCTGACATAGCTAAACACTGATTATAACTGATGACATAGCTAAACACTGATTATAATGATGACATAGTAACACTGATTAAACTGATGACATAGTAAACACTGATATAACTGATGACATAGCTAACACTGATTATAACTGAGGACATAGCATAAAAACACTGATTATAACTGATGACAATAGCTAAACACTGATTATAACTGATGACATAGCAAACACTGATTATAACTGATGACAGCTAAACATGATATAACTGAGACAGCAAACACTGATTATAACTGATGACATAGCTAAACACTGATTATAAACTGATGGACATAGACTAAACACTGATATAAACTGATGACATAGCTAAACACTGATTATAACTGATGACATAGCTAAACACTGATTATAACTGATGACAGCTAAACACTGATTATAACTGATGACATAGCTAAACACTGATTATAACTGATGACATACATATTCTCACATTAGTGTATCCTTATGATCTCGCTTAGTTGTAACATATAGAGAACTAATCTATACAGAGGGAAGTAAATTGAACTTTACTTGGGTGGAAATGCTGATTAATTTAGCAAAAAAAACCTTTCCCTTTTCTCCCTCTACGTGGCAAGGTTAAAGATCCGACCTTTCCCCGTAATATATACACATACAATAACAGTGAATTAATGAGTGCAGGAACATTACTAAGATGAATGGTTTCCCAATGGTGAAATAATCTGCCCTAAATAGTAAGGCTTCTTCTTTACGCATGTAATTTTAATTAAAAAATAAGTCCAGGGAGAATTGAGGCTATTGTGTCAAGTTGAAGCCATGTATGTTCGGCGACAATAAACGAGAAGAAGTAGAGCTGTGTGATGGGGGGCTAATGAGATGTACAGGGGAAAAACACAAATTAAAAATAATTATGTTAATCTAGAATCAAACATTTCCATGGAAGTGGCCAATGAAGATCCAAGATGGCAGCCCTACTCTAGAATCTTACTCCCAGAATCCTTTGAGAAGTGTCTTTCAAAACCAAATCATATAAAACATCAACACAACATTAACACAAACCTTCATATTTGCAGCACAAACATAACACAATAGAATTGTTATTCGTGCCAATTGTAGGGGGGGTCACAACATTCTATTCCTTCATGTCCCTTCCAAATAAAACTACCCAGACTAGCTACTGCGCCATTGGACACTTATTACTGAATAATTTATTTCCAAATCACTGCTAGATGCTCCGCTAATGTAAAACGCACACATCAACATATAGACATCTAAATAAATGGAGCTCCGTCATGTGGAAAATAAAACGCGTGTACGTAATTCCTACAGCAATAGTCTACCGATCGGGAAGGCAATTAAAGGGGAACTTCTCTATATTAAAAGTAAAGTAATAGGAAAATCAGGAATTGAATTTTTTTTGATCATTTTGGAAATATCTAAGCCATTCCATCTATTTCATTGGTTTTCTTGCTGTAGCCAACCGGCCCCTTGACCTGTTACATTCTTTAAAATCCACGGTGCTCAACTTTCATTGAAGATTGCATCTGGTCTTCCCCACAATGTTCCATAGCATCTTTTTATCATCGGTGTGAATACAAAATAACATTCTGTGCGCTACATCCTGGTGTGTTTGTTGGTGCACAGTTTAGAACTCATAAACAATGATTCCATCCATTGAGAACCCCACATTGGTACCACGAAAGGTGTCATCATGGAGAGAACTCTGACAAATGACGATGGAGAGTGATGGTATAGTTAGGGCAGTGCTCTGCTGTGAAATAGAGCTCAGATCTCACTGAATGGATAAGGCAACGCGGTCATTTTTATATTTCCCAATCAATAAGTTCCAGAGCATTGATTATATGGGGCGGGTTAGTGGCAATTCCACATGATAGGGAAGACTGTGTCAGGAGCAGATAAAATACATAATTGTGAAAAGGATTTAATGACTTTTTTTTTTGTGTCGAGAGGACGGATTTTCACATTTATAGTATTTAGATTAAATATAAATAGATTGTTGATCCAGGATAATAAAAATAATATTTTTCAGGACCCTCTCTCTCGCTCTATAATAGAAGATTACAGTATTAGTGGTGTTGGATGGAGAGTAACGTTCTGTAAAATACTTTCCTAGGCAGAAAATTCTATAATCTCCCAGGACTCCAGCAAAATCCTTTCTATAGAGAAACACGTGACTTCATTTCCTGAGATTTTCTATTTGATCTGCACATCCACTGGATAGGATAAACCAATCCTAATACAGTCTACCCTACAGAAAAAGGGGAAAATGCATCTTTTATTGTGGTTATTTGTAGTTGTTTGTGTTGTGTAATATTGTTAAACTAATTGTAGCACCCCCACAATATACAGTGGTCTCTCCCATGTGATATAAGTTCTGTGCGAACGTACAAAGAGTTATACAGGTCAGGGAATCCCTCTGTGTGTACATATGTTCCGCTACTATATTACTAGGTTATTATTTGGTTTAATCATACACCGGTGTCATTACATTTGCAAAAACGTAACCTTGTTATTTATTGGACCGCTGAGTTAATGTTACTCATGTGATAGATCTAAATAATAAACAGACTTGACATTCAAATAATACCAATCGCACGGACCCTCTCCCCAGAGATAACTTTTTATTAGTTACTATAAATTTATTACTTTAATTATCGGAGAATGCGCAGGGGGTTTTAACTGAAGATTGGCGGTGAGATTTCACAAGGAATCTGACTAAACCCTTTCCTCTTATCTGAATATAAAGATATCCACAGAACAAAGCAAGAAGTGAGTTGGTTTAAAGTGTGCGTGTTTGAGTACACACATAAATACAAATATATCTTAATGTTGCCTTTAATTTTATCACCTGCTTGTGTGTATATAATTATATGAGAAGATATTTCACGATGACCGACTGGTATTTCCGTATTGTGATTGGTCGGACATGAAAATATCGGACAAGTCGGTAAATCGTCCGCACGATTGGTTGCAGCGACTTTCGCCCTATGTACCAAGCCTTAAATCTGAGTGCATTTTGTCTGCACATGTGTGTTAAATCTCCATCCTGTAGGAAGGCTGCGGATCATCTGCCTTTAAAAACTAGGCTAATATCCTTCTCCCCTCTATATAAAAGCACCGTAATCCTACTTATACTAATTCCTGGATTCAATCAAATGCCTTATTGGTTTACTCTCTGAATGAAATATGATTTCTCAAGCAGTTGATTAAGCAGGAAATGTCTTTAGACTCTCAGCACATAAGAGAATTTTCTCTTTCCCTCTGAAACCTTCTCCCCCCCCCAGCGGGTAATTTGGAGTCTGTGGCGCTGAATTTTACGTATAAACAAAAACATCTCCGTTCCTTATCCTTTCACAGCGGAACTGTTCAGACCCATTCGGATCAGTTTCCCAGAGAACTCAGCTGGTGCGTTTTTTCATATTATTTTTATTTCCTTTCTATTATTTATTTTATTGATTTTGTTTTTTCTTTTCTTTCCTTCCTAGAGGATGCTGGGAGACCTGCGTAAGTCGCCCCGCGGAATTATCACAGCGAGCGGTTGGTTCTGTTATTAACGGTCTGCCGCTTTATAAGGCGGGGTTATAAGACAATTGAAAATCACTAAAAACCCATCGTAACGTCACACTGAACATTTTGCGCAAAATGACGTAGGGTTAGCGCAACTTTAAAACAGGCTTTTTGACTTGCGGAACGCAGCGCATAATGTGTAGTGAGAACCATAATTTAGCAATGATCACGTTATTAAATCTGCATTGCGGGGGCAGGGAAGTTCTGCTATCTTGCCATGTATAATCTAAAGTCTATTTCCCTACAGTTGCTCTAAGCTAATGCGCTTGAAAGTTTAAAGGAATTTTAAAACACTCGTTTGAGGAAAATAACATCTCAGGAACTGGGAGATGAAAGGAAACACAACAATATGGAAAGAGCAAAAAAAAAAATCAGTCTTAACCAAAGACACAGCTGTGTAACTCCTCCTTCTCCCTAAGTCACTGACTCAGACATGCTCAGTGGGATTTCCCCATGGAGAAACAGAGGAACTATCCTATGTAATACTTTGTATCACTTTATAAGAAAAATTAGCTTGCTAGAAAAGATTGTACATTAGCAATTAGCAGTTTCTAGGCTACAAAAATCATTTTCACCTGAACTCATTAAAACAAAATAAAACAAAAGATCGATGTGGATTAAAATACTTTCTGACCTACAGTGTATATTATTGGATGAAAACAAGAGCCACCACTTGGGTTCAACAACTGATGGAACGGAACAGTTTTCACGATTAATCAAGAGAGACAATAATCCTTCAATTAAATGAAGATCCAGAGTTGATTCTGGATTCCCCCATTAGAAAGTTCTATTGCCAAATGGTCTGCTATACACAGGAAAGTCAACTAATCTTTCCCCGCTCTGATAAATTCCTCCGTGTCAGCAAAAATCCTAAATGACAGATATGGAAAGTAAAAATCACACCATGAACAATAAAAGACGCTGAAGCAATTAAAGTGATAGCAAGTCCAATTAAAGGGCCATTTACATCAACATTCCCTGTTCGTATTGCCTTTACCTTACTACACACAAATCAACCCTCTCCTACCTTAAAAGTGGGGCTCATTAGTAATGCCAAACCAAGTGGCCACACTAGTCGGATTGCTGGCCTCGTGGCCGTTTGTTCTTTATATAACTGTACATCTGTAGCCTTCAGAATACATTTAAATAGAATCTAGCTTGTTTCTTTATTTGTAGTTGGGAATAAACTTCCTAAATCTTTATTATTCTCCACCTATAAATAAACTCCATTAATTACAGGAGCTGCCAGACTGCTGTCACTGTTCATTGACTAAACAGGCAGGATCCTTTAATATTTTATAACTGATTCCTTTGAGGGAGTCTTGTCTAAAAGCCAAACCGTTCTGTAGTGCAAAGCGCTTCAACAATCTGACACCTTATAAATTATCCACCGCTGATTGAAGGATAATAATAAATTCCAAGGGATTTTCATTAGTATTCACAGGTTATTATTATTTTTTAAGGGGAGATTTTTCTATAAATAATAACGTGAGGTGAGAACTGGAAAAAAATATTCAGATCAGACAGGATTCGCCTGATATCGGTAAAATGTACTGGCCCTTTAAGGAATTATTACATTGTAAACAGCTAAATAAATACAGTAAAATAAATACAACATTTGGCAGAATCACAATTAGTTCAAACATGTTTGATAACATGTTTGATAAAGTACACGCTACCTCGATTACCACATTACCCCGATATTAACATGTTACCCTGATATTAACATTACCCCGATATTAACACATTACCCCGGTATTAACACATTACCCTGACATTAACATGTTACCCTGATATTAACATTACCCCGATATTAACACGTTACCCCGGTATTAACACATTACCCTGACATTAACATGTTATCCTGATATTAACATTACCCCGATATTAACACGTTACCCCGGTATTAACATGTTACCCCCCTGATATTAACATTACCCCGATATTAACACATTACCCAGATATTAACATGTTACCCCCCTGATATTAACATTACCCCGATATTAACACGTTACCCCGGTATTAACACATTACCCTGACATTAACATGTTACCCTGATATTAACATTACCCCGATATTAACACGTTACCCCGGTATTAACACATTACCCTGACATTAACATGTTATCCTGATATTAAAGGAGAACTATAGTGTGTATAAAGTTTTTTCAAAAACAGTTAAAAAGAAAATTGCTCCTGCCAGGCTTCCAAAGTGCTTCACTACTATCTTTAATACAGGAAGGCCCATGGCACTAACCTGGCAAATGAAAACTCTATGTGCTGTAGATCCTCAACGAAACAATATTGGGAGGGCGGGATTATCCTGTGCCAGGTACTTTTCCTTTTTAAAAAATACATTTTTACAATATAGTTGTCCTTTAACACATTACTATGATATTAACATTACCCCTATATGAACACGTTACCCTAATATTAACATGTTACACTTATATGGGTAAAAGATCCAGAGAAGCTAGAGACCTCATCCTAAGGTTTACTCTAGATCTGCTATAACAGTCCTCCAGCCTCCTCCATAATTCAGGATCTGTTCAGACGCACTCTGGACTTCCCATGGCTGGAGCAGAAGTGCGCTAGTTTCCAGTGTAACACAAGGGGGCGCTGTGGTTTAGGAGCCAAAGAGTTTCTCTCTCTTCAAACGCAAAGTGGCTCAGATAAAGTTGTTTTTTTTACTGGTTTGATAACCTGTGAGCGTTTGTTTTCCGCACTAGTCGGAGGGTAACACCTCTTATTTCCTCTGTAATATACATGTGCAGTGATTAGATGATTGTTTGTTTTTCTTACTCTAATCTCCGATGCTCTGGTGTTTTGATTATTGCAGCACAAAAAAACATTATCAGCTGCACAATCCGTTATTTTTAACATTGTATCCTCAGGCCGCAGGGCTCACGGGTAGGAAATAATGAGTTCAACTGCGGTGAACTCGACTTCAACCTAAGACTGTGAAATGAAAGGGTCGGTCTGGGGCCCTCCAGAGATCCCCTCGAGTCTCAAGTCTCAAATTCTGGCATCTTAACGCTACAATTACAGCTGGAATCATTAACATTTTATAATGTCTTCCAGAAATAAAATGATACAACGCGACAAGAGAAAAATCCTGTGCTGAACATCCTAGCGGAAAAGCAGACCACAAACTGGGGTGGCCTTTCTAGACGGTGGCCTTTCTGCCATTATTAATCTGATGTGGGCTAATTGTTGCATAACACGTAGGTTCAGTCATTGTGGATTGTGGCAGAAAATCACTGGTGCATTAATAGAATCCTGGGGGTATTAGTAAACTGAATATACCGTGCCTCGAGGTCACTGGTGACATAAAACACACCAATGCCAATTGGAAGCTAACCGTACCCGAAGAGGAAGTCAGTGATTAGAGTGAGTCAACTGTAACTGGGATATGGTTCGATTCCATTAATAACCTAGACATTGGGCTGCTAAGCTAATTAAAGAAGGATGATTAGGAGGGTGAACACCTTTGTGGTAGTGTTTAGATTTACAGGAGAAGACTTTATGGAGAGATGATGAAAGTAGCACATGTCTTATGTCTTTCAACAACGGTCAACAAGGGTGAATGGTTCTCCAGGAGGTTTCTGGGTTGAGGATGGGGATAGCAGGTTAAAGCTTCTCTAATGTTTTTAATGTTAAAGGAACCAGATTTCCTAGTGGTTGGAAGAGCAAAGGGCAAGGAAGGTTTTTTGGAAAGGATGATCAAGGATATAAGGAGAAAGGAATAAGCGAGGGACAGGAATGAGGTCTCAAAGGGTTATTGGTTTATGGAAGGAGAAAAGGATTCCAGTTCTGACAAGGATTGAAAGATTCTCTTAAAGGTTTTCAAGTTTACACTAAAAATACAATTAAACTGAAAAGTACTTGGGACAGGGATATAGGCCTGTTAATTCCTACCTCCCAGTATTGTGTCTGTGAGGAGCACCAGCCCAAAGAAAACTGATTATGCCAGTCTTCCTCCTGGCTTCATCACTATCTTTAATACAGAAATAGTCCAGGAGCAACCTGGCAGATGAAATTTGTATGTGTTGTAGCTCCTCAAAGAAATGATATTGGGAGGTGGGAATAATCGCTCTATCCTCCCTGCCCCAGGTACTTTCCATTTTTTAAAAGTTACATTTTAGAGTATAGTTACCCTTTAATTACTTTTTTTGCAACCCTTAGGGGCATATTTATAAAGGTTCGTTAACTTTTCGCGGCCGTTTTCGCGGACATTAACGCATAAATCGCGTTTACCGCGATTTATAAAGGTCCGAAAACAGCCGCGAAAAGTTAACGAAGCGTTAACCTTTCGCGACGATACTTACCTGTTACCGCCGCTTCTATTTATAAAGCGGCGGTACTGGTTTCGCTCGGCTAGTATCGGCTGTTTTACTTCGCCACCTTGAAGGTGGCGAAGTCAGCCGATACTAACCTCCCGCGGCGGGGATGGGCAGACAACCCGCGGCGGGTGGTCGCACCCGCCCCGGGAGACACGCCCACCCCGCCCACACCCCCCGCGGCGGCAGCGGTGACCACCCGCCGCCGCCGCCGCTTCCCAGCAGCCCCTCCCAACCCGTTCCCCGTTCGCGGCAATCTCGGAACGGGAGGCTAGGAGGGGCTGCCGGGAAGGGGCCGCAGCAGGTGGTCGCGACCACCCGCCGGGCACCCCCTCCCCGGCAACCCCTCCAAGCCCCCCGCCCCGCCGCTCCCGGGGAGGGGCGGGAGGGAGCCGCTGGGGGGGGGAGGCTCCCCCTGAGAAGGGCCTTTTGGGGCTTAGGGGGTCCCGCAGAACTTTCCAGAAATCTGATTGGTTAATGTAAAGCAAGTATTAAAAAATTGACCAATCAGAAACGGATTATGGATTTCTGCAAACCTATATAAAGAGGAGCTTTCCGCCGCGGAACTCAGATGCCATCGCAGTAGATGGCTGAAGAAAGAAGAAAGAAGCGGCTGGCAACATCGGCTCCGCTGAGGCCGGCGGTGCCAGCAGGCTCACTGTCGGCCGCAGTGAGTCTGCCTGGCATCGGCGACCTGAGTGGGGTTGGTGTCGCCAGCCCGAAGACGTCGCGTCGGATCAAGACGCCGGCAACATCGGCCTCGTTGAGGTCGCCGGCGCCCGCCGGGGGTACCCCTGGCGGCCGCAGGGGTACCTCTCGGGGGTCGGCGGCCTCGGCGGAGCTGGTGTCGCCGGGACTGGAAGAAAGAAGACGTCGCCCAAGGGCTCTTTTAAGAGCCCGACTGGGGGTCCGGTTTCAGCTGCGGGACCCCCGCAAAGGCACTTGTCAGTGCCGCAAGGGCCTTGTAAGGCGGGGAGGGGGTCCGGTTCGAGCGCGGGACCCCCTAAGCCCCAAAAGGCCCTTTCAGGGCCCCGCTGGAGGGAGTCCACACCCCCCAGCGGCTCCTCCCGTCCCCTCCCGGGAGCGGCCGGGGCGGGGGGCTTGGAGGGGTTGCCAGGGAGGGGGTGCGCGGGCGGGTGGTCGCGACCACCTGCTGCGGCCCCTCCCGCAGCCCCTCCTAGCCTCCCGTTCCGAGATTGCGCGAACGGGGAAGAGGGTTGGGAGGGGCTGCTGGGAAGCGGCGGGGGTGGTCGCCGCTGCCGCCGCGGGGGGTGTGGGCGGGGTAGGCGTATGCCCCGCCCCTTTAGGAGCGGCGTCGGGAAGGGATTTTAAGTCCCTTCGCGGCGATACTATACAGTATCGCCGCGAAGGGGCTTAAAATTACCGCAGCACATCGCGGCCGCGATAGGTATCGCGGGAATAGCGCTCGCCGTTATAAATACGGCGATAGCGCTATTTTCGCAGCCGCGATGTGCGGCGGTAATTTTTTTGCGATATTATCGATTCTTTATAAATATGCCCCTTAGTGTATCAAACCCATAGAGTAGACTGATCTGCCATCTCTGGTGTTGACTGCTACAATAGCTCCAGCTTCCTAAATCTGTATTTCATCCAAAGCAACAAATCATATGAATCGGTGCTTAAACGATCTGCTTATACTGTGCCTTATTGTATTTTGTGTACAGAACACAGATATCTCCTCTTTCAGGTGCCCAACCTTGCGCTCTCATCATCTTATTTAGATTTCCCAACACTAAGCTTCCTACTTAAAAATCTCTGTCCGTCTTAAGAGCTCCAAACGCACTTCACTCATCTGACCTGGAGATCCAATTCTGTCATCTGTCTCAGCAAACTGACAAACTGTTCATTGCTTGTACCATGCAGGTAATTAACTGCCAGAGCGTCAAAACGACTACAAAATGCGCTTCCCGCTTTGATTACGAGAAAAATAAAACAAAACGCGTAAGAATGAAAAGAAAGGAACGCGAGCGGGAATATACAAAGAAAAACACACGAGGACGACCTCGTCTGGAGATGAATTCCGTACCGCGATTCAACGCAACTTGCTACCAAGCTGAGGGCTATAAAAATATATTACATTGGTGATAAGGAAAGGGGATGGTACAAGGTTAAATACACAAAATAGTGTGAAATTTCTAATATTTTTTTTTCCTGTGACATTTTTCTAAAGCAGAAACGAGTTTATTCGCCAGTTGTACCCTGGGGAAATTAGCGGACAAAACATTCCGAGTGTAATTCCCGCCCTGTGGATTGGACGCAGACATTATGTGTCCGGCAAGTGAATTTGTTCTGTATTTCTAATGGATATTTTGTTTTTCGGTCCTAATTGTAACAACTCTATTAAGTTCATTAGGCATTAGACAGATTTCCTCTCACTGTGCGTGTGTGGCGCAGTTGATGTGGGCTAGGGGGAGATCCGCATTTTTTTGCTCAACTGCTTGCGCTCCGATTGCGAATCACTGGCCGATCACAACCGCGAGAGCTCGCCAAGAGCGTTCACGCAAGAGCGCGTTACAGTGTTTCACGCAAGAGCGCGTTACAGTGTGGTCTCAACCTAACTGCTGGAAACTAGAAGGATTTACATCAGAAGGCAATGCGTGCCCATCAGCGTGCGTTACTGGCCATTTTCGCCGCCAATAGTGAGCCATCGGAATTTGTGCGTTCTGCAAAAAGATCGTGATCCCGTGCGATCCGAATACGGATAGCAACGCACCCACACACATTACATGCACTGCCCTGCTCTTCTCATGTGCTAAAGGATCACGATCATGATCGTTAAGAACGTGAGAAATCAGGCTTCTTATCGTTTAAAATGGTGCTAATTTTTCCCCAACCAATCAGATGTTAGCTTTCAAATGTTAAATAAGATCCGATTGGTTGGGGCAAAATTAGTACCATTTCTAACGATAAGAACTTTTATTGAATCTCCCTGCATGTTTGATAAAGCTCCAAATCTATTAGTTAAAGGGGAACTAAGCCCCATTTTCATTTGTTTTGTACTTAAACAGGGATCATATTAATAAAGCAGTCTATTGGTTTGAACAGTGATGGCTTGTACCTGTAACGTGTTCTCTCTCATTCTAATCACATGGAAGGCCACGGACTTAAAGAGACAGGTGTTGTCCTAGGTGGGTCATAACATGTGAAACTCCGCCTATCCCTCTTCTTATATTCCCTGTATTGGTTGTTTTATGTTTACAGCTACTTGTAGCAGGAGATGAAGCAGTTAGGAATGTCATTTAGTATTGAGACATCATCCCAGTCAGATAATGACAATGAAGCAGAATCCTCACCGAGAAAAAACAAGTTGTCAGCTTTGCGGAAAGGTCACAGTACAAATTGAGAACCAGACATAATATTGAAATATTCTTATGTTTGTTTTGGGGGTAGGTAGGAAATGTACCATCTTTATTTTATTTATCCATGAACAGTATTGGGGATCTCTAGAAGTTTCATTACTAGGATACGTTTCCCTGTGATGGGAAATAAAGGTTCATAGTATAGTACAGTACAGTACAGTGCAGTGCAGTATAGTATAGTACAGTAGAGTACAGTATAGTATAGTATAGTACAGTAGAGTACAGTATCGTACAGTATATTATAGTATAGTACAGTATAGTATAGTACAGTATAGTATAGTATTGTACAGTATAGTATTGTACAGTACAGTATAGTATAGTACAGTGCAGTATAGTACAGTACAGTATAGTATAGAACAGTACAGTGCAGTATAGTATAGTACAGTACAGTGCAGTATAGTATAGTATAGTACAGTACAGTACAGTATAGTATAGTATAGTATAGTACAGTATAGTATAGTACAGTACAGTACAGTATAGTACAGTATAGTATAGTATAGTACAGTATAGTACAGTACAGTATAGTATAGTATAGTATAGTATAGTACAGTACAGTACAGTATAGTATAGTACAGTACAGTACAGTACAGTACAGTATAGTATAGTATAGTACAGTACAGTACAGTACAGTATAGTATAGTATAGTACAGTATAGTACAGTGCAGTGCAGTATAGTATAGTACAGTAGAGTACAGTATAGTACAGTACAGTGCAGTTATTAGTATAGTATAGTACAGTCCAGTGCCATATTAGTAATAGTATAGTATAATACATACAGTAATATTACGTAGGACATAGTACAGTAGACGAAGTATAGTGCAGTATAGATAGGCAATCGGCATACAGTGCAGTAAGTATGTTGTAGTCTAGAACAATATAGTTACAGTATTTGAGTGAATAAAACATACAGTCATACAGTCAAACCCATCTAGCAATATCACTCATTCCTGCCTAACTGTTGATCCAGATGAAGGCAAAAAAACCCACCAAATTTATGAAGGGGGAAAAAATTCCTTCCTGACTCCAAGTGGCAATGGGAAATTTCCCTGGATCAACTCTACTTTATGTATCAATACCAGTAACTTGTAACATTCCTTGTTTGTAGAACTCATCCAGCTTTTTATTAAACTGACCAATGAACCTGCCATAACAAAGGCGGCAGTGCAGTATAGTAGTACATTAGGAGTGAGTATGTATAGTATCAGTAAGGCAGTTGGATAGTATGTACATCAGTATGTACAGTACAGTATAGTAAAGTATATTATGTATAGTCAGATCAGGTATAGTATGACGTACGTAGTGCACAGTTATAGTACAGTACAGTTATAGTTATAGTACGGTATAGATATATACAGACATTGCAGTATAGTATAGTAAGATAGTAAGTACGAGTACAGGACGACAGATAGTACAGTACAGTAAGGAGTGCCAGTTTAATAGTACAGTGATGCAGTATATTCATAAGTAAGTCAGGAGTATAGATATTACAGTACAGTATAGTAGGCGTACAGTATAGTAAGTATACTTATAGATAGTACAGTAGATGTATGCAGTATTTAGTACAGTAGTATAGTATAGTACAGGTACTAGTACAGCTTACAGTAATATGTATAGTCAGATAGTTTTCAGTACAGGCAGTATAGATAGACCGTTAGTAAGACTAGTATAGTATAGACGAATTCAGTGAGTACAGTATAGTAGACATCGAGGCAGTACGGATAGTACAGTTACAGTATAGTAATACAGTGATCAGTGAGTTAGTACTAGTTCAGATGAACACGTAGTTAGTAAACAGAGATATAGTATAGTATAGTACCAGTAGCAGTTAGTCAGAGTATAGGTATAATACAGTGCAGGTACGTACAGTAAGTTAGATAGTAAGTATGTACAGACAGTATAGATAGACAGTGCAGTGTATGACCAGATATAGTATAGTATGAGTACAGTGCAGAGCCGTTATAGTATAATACAGTGGCAGAGCGCGGTATAGTATAGTCAGTATGTTATCAGACATGAAGTCCAGCAGTGTTTCAGTATAGTAGTAGGATCGTACAGTGACGGAGCGTATGTATATAAAGTGACGAGCAGTACAGTTAGAGTTACAGTACAGTGCAGTCAAGTTAGTCGGGGCATAATAGTACAGTACAGGCAAAGAAGTACCATACAGTATAGTAGACAGTACAGTGCATAGATGTACAGAGTATGTACATAAGTATAGTTACCAGCTACAGTCATAAGATATACTAGTAAGTATAGTAATCGTATAGATATAAATACAGTACAGTATAGTACAGTATAGTGTTAGTACCGTAAGTATTAGTGCGAGTATAGGACTAGGTGCGACAATGCAGTTACAGTGCAGTCAAAGTATAGTTGTTAGTCTAGACAGTATAGTACAGTATTTAGGTTAGTGAATACAAAAAATATACGTCATCCAGTCCCCAAACCCATCTAGCAATATCATCAGTTCCGCCTAACTTTGATCGCAGAGGAAGGCAAAAAAAAACACACCAATTTTAGAAGGGGAGAAACAAATTCTGCTCTGACCCAAGTGGGCAATGGGAAACTTCCGAGATTCACGTCTACTTATGTACAATACCAGTAACTTGTAACATCCTGTTTGTAGAAACTATCAGGCAGGATTTTATTAAAACGACCAAGAACCTGCCATACACAACCTCCACTGGAAGACAGTTCCATTAGCTTTACCGTTCTCAACAGTGCAAACCTTCCCAACTATTTGATGTATCCAATACAGTAACTGTAACATTCCTTGTTTGTAGAAAACCATCCAGAGACTTGTTTATTAAACTGACCAATTGAACCTGCCTATAACACGTCCCACTGGAAGACAGTTCCTTATGCTTTACCGTCTCACAGTGAACAAACCCCGATATTTCCCCACTCTACTATGTATCAATCCCAGTAACTTGTAATTCTCTTGTTTGTAGAGAAACTTATCCAGCTTTCTTTAAAACTGGACCAATGAAAGCATTCCATCAACAACGTCCCACTGGAGACAGTTCCATAAACTTAAGTTTCACAGTGACACAAACCTGTGCCCAAACTCTACTTTATGTATCAGATACCAGTACTTTAACATTCCGGGTTGTTTAGGCAAACCCATTCCAGCTTTTTATAAACTGCCCAATGAACCGCCATAAACAACGTCCCATGGAAGACCAGCTCCATAGTTTACCGTTCTACAGTGACAAACCTTGTGACCCAACTCTCTTTAGTATCAATACCAGAACTTGTAACATTCCTTGTTTGTAGGGAAAACTCATCGCTTTTTATTAAAACGACCAATGACCTGCCCATAACAACGGTCCCTCACACTGGAAGACGCTCCATAAGCTAACCGTTCTCACAGTGAAATACCTTTCCCAACTCTACTTATGTATCAACCAGAAACTTGGTAACATCCTTGTGTTGTGAAGAAACCACCAAGCTTTTTATAAACTGACCAAGAACCTGCTCATAAAAACACCATGGAAGACAGTTCACAGCTTACTCGTTCTCACAGTGAAAGACCCTTCCCAACTCTACTTATGGTACAATACAGAACTTGTTAACTCCTTGTTGTTAAAGAACTCACCGCTTGTTAGTACAAAACTGCCAAGAACCTGCCGATAACAACGTCCACATGGAAGACAGTTCACAGAGTCTTACCGTTTCCCAGTGACAAACCCTTCCAACTCTACTTATGCTATCAATCCAGTAACTGTAACATTTCTTGTTTGAGAAAATACACGCAGCTTTTATTAAAACGACCAAGAACATGCCAATTAACAACGCCAACTGGAAGACAGGTCCATAGCTTTACCATTTCACAGTGACAAACCCTGTTCCCAACTCTACTTTATCAATACCAGTAACTTGTAAACATGTTCCTGTGTTGTACGAAACAACCCATCCAGCTTTTTTATTAAACTGACACATGGGAAACTGCCATAACAACGTCCATGGAAGACAGTCCATAGTTTTACCGTTTTCACAGTGACAAACCCTTCCAACTGAACCCTAAACCTTTTTCTTCAAGTCTTAAGGATGTCCTCGTGTCCTTTGACATGTTCTATGATGGAACAATGCCCCAGATAGTTATTGTATGGCCGATTATGTATTTATACACAGTAATCATATCCCCACACAAGCGTGCCTTTCTCCAGCGTACATAATTGTAAACTTTCCAGTCTCTATTCATATTCAAGCTCCCCCAATCCCTTAGTTAATTTAGTTGCCATCTCTGAACCCTTTCCATTTCCAAGATGTCCTTTTTGTACACAGGATTGTACTCAGTGTTTAAATACTGGAAATCATTTGGCTTTTTGGAGAAAAACGGATTGACTATAATAACCATAATGTCCATTCTTAATAGTAGCTTTCTGATTGGTGGAGGAATCCTCCAATCCTGTGGCTGTCAGTAGCAGCATTACTCAACCATGTAACTAGCAGAGCATTTTCTATTATTGCTCAGGTATGATAATGGGAAACAGATTAAAATGGAGTTTATATTTATATTAGTTACAGTAAAAGTGTGTCCTGAATTCCAATTGGGGGAGAATCACAGTATTCTATTTCTTTACTGTATACGGACTTGCTGAGGTGATATAAGTTGCAGTGATGAGCGCCTCCCACAGGACAGGATGAGCTCTGCATAATGAGCAAATTTCTATATAATCTACTCGTCCTACATAATAAATTGGCAGTAAAGCTCCTCCTCTTTTATCATTTACTCTATGGAGCTGGAAAAACTAAAACGCCATCAAGTCATACAGGCTTAAGGCCAAGAACATGTTCACACATCGGTGTTAAGTTATAAATAATTCCACACTGTGTTTTGCATTTCACCATTTTCATAGGTGTGAATAAAAGATCCACCGTATTCAGTGTAAAGACTTTATCACAGGCAAACAGAATTATTATATATAAAAAAACACTCCCAATGATGTGCAAGTGCTGCAAGCAGACCTAGATAGATTATCAAAAATGATGCACGCCATTGATATGTAAAATGGAACTCAGAGCTTTTACTTAAACGCGAGTAGATGTTTTGAAGGATTAGTTAGCAACTTTTAATTAAGGCATTGGTTACCCCCTTATGGTGTCACGTGAAGGGATGGGATTTAGGTTATATTAGTGCACTGGTTGCCTTGCCAAGTTATGTTTGAGAAGGGACTAAACTTGCTATCTGGTTTTGGCACATGAAATAAGAAAAACATTTTTTATTACACAAGACCTGTGAGTGCTCTGGTTTTTCTACGTTTGGATATAAAGTAATGCTATAGATAGATAAAAAAAAATGATATAGACAGAGATAAGGATAGATATGCAGGGGTGTTCCTAGGATTTTTGACACCTGAAACACTTTTAATCGCTATGGCAGAAGGTGTGGCATGATATTGGGCATGGCTTCATCTGGGACATATGCGTGGCTGTGGAGGGGGTGTGCTGGGATAACTAACACTGACGGTGACTGGGAGGCGACCTTAACACTGGTTGGTGGGACTGGTGCTAAAACTTCAGTATTGCAGAAGTGATTTTTTTAATGGACGCCTTTTAAGAGTGTTCTCCGGGCGCACCCTGAACAACTGTTTTAGTTTTGCTTCATATAGGCACCCCCTGTAGTATGAATTAACTGTACGTAATCTATCATTTCAGAAACGGTACAACAAATCACACACATCGGCAATTCATTCTTTATCTTGCATACATAATCATCTTATGACTTTTACATACATAATAATACATTCATATGTTTTGGTTCAGATGTGATTGCTGGCTAATCTCCATATGTTTGCCTGTTTTCAATTGTCTTTTTATGGCCATAATTTCCAAAATTCCTACTGTGGATGGTTAAATACAGGTGGGTGTTGTAAAAATTGCTTTGTCAATTTATGGCCATACAGAGCATTAGCCAAAATACTGCATCAGAGGGGCCATTGTCTACAACCGCACACAGCAAAATAAAGGTGGCATTGGCCAATCTGTTATTTTTTAATTTGACATTTTTTACAATGCCAGTAATGGCACCAGAATAGCAATTTTGCTCACTGCGGCTATTAATTATGCCC
Source organism: Hymenochirus boettgeri (assembly GCA_019447015.1). Taxonomy (NCBI): domain Eukaryota; kingdom Metazoa; phylum Chordata; class Amphibia; order Anura; family Pipidae; genus Hymenochirus; species Hymenochirus boettgeri. The sequence continues at coordinate 584,543 of JAACNH010000020.1, forward strand.
CCTGATTTGAAGGAGTTTTGCTCTTCCCTGAAGGCTTAAACTTTTGTGTCTTCAAATATACAATACAGATTTGCTTTCAGCAGCCATTCCTCTACAGATTATAAAGAATAATTTCATGGTCTGCAAAACACCAATATGTATGAACAGATAAGTGTGTGTGATTCTATCTGTCAATCTATCGTGTAATACTGGTTAACTGCTTGTCCCACACTGATAAAGGCAGATCCAACCAGACAACTGTTTGAGTTGGGAAACTCCCTGGCAAACATGGGTCTGTATACCTAGAAGGCCAAAGGGCAGGTTCATCAAGCTCCACATATTTTACTTATCTCTGGCATTTACACATTACTGATCATCAACTCCTGCAGCAACCCTCCTAAAGACATGGCAATTTGGTAGATGCTGGAGACTGTGGCCCACCCTACTTTAGGATACACCTATTTTTCCTCACCATGTACATAAAACGTTCCACCAGAATAGACTACGCATTTGACCCCCCCAATTTCTACCTAACCCTCATTACTGACTCATATCTCGGAAATTTCATGGTGGGACCATTCCTACATATCTAGCTCCTGAAAGCTATCATACTCTCTAGGCCTCCCTATACTGGCGCCTTAATGCGTCATAATAGCAGACCCACACACGCGAAGGACATCCAACAAACACTACACCACTATTCAGGAAAAATCAGAGCCCTAGATCCTCGGAGTCCACACATGGGCCCGCTCATAAAGCGGTGATCAGGGGAAAATTGATACGATTGCAGCCAAATAAAAAGGAAAAGAAAGCCAAAAACTGAGGACTTTAACCCTAATAAAAACATAACTTCCCTCCTTAGAAAATGGTCAGGAACTATCAAATCCGCCCACCACCGTCACCCGGTTCTCTCTCCCCTGATCCCCCGCAAATTTAAAAAAGGCAACCGCGACATGTGTCTGTTGTTAACATCTGCAAATGTGCATTTAAAGGTTAAACAGAAGGCAACGGACATCATGGGGTCCTGTGTTAAAACATCATCAATGTTGGCATTTAAAGGGTTTAAAAAAGGCAACGCCGACATGGGGGTCCTTGTTAACATGGCATGAGCATTAAAGGGTTAACGAAGGCAACGCATCAGGGTCTCTGTGTTTAACATGCAATGGTGCGCATTTTAAAGGTTAACAGAAGGCAACGTCAACATGGGATCCTTGTTTAAACTACAATGTGGCTTTAAAGGGTTAACAGTCAAGGCCAACGCGATAACAAAATGGTGCTGTGTTAAACATGGCAGGAGGCATTTAATTAGGGTAACAGAAGCAACGTGCATGGGTGTCTGTGTTAAACACTCAATGTGGCAATTTAAAAGTGGTTACAGAAGGCCCACGCAACATGGGGTGCTGGTGTTAACCTGCAATGTGGCATTTAAAAGGGTTAACACTGAAGTCAAACGCAACCTGGGGTCTGTTAAACTAGAATGTGGGCATTTTAAGGGTTAAAAAAATGCAAACTGCCACAATGGGTCCTGTGTTACACCAGCTAATGTGACGTTTAAAGGGTTAACAGACAGGCAACGCTGACATTGAGGGCTGTGTTAAAACATGGCAATGTGGTGTTTAAAGGGTTAACAGAAGGCAAACACATCATGGATCGTGTGTTAAACATGCATGTGGCATTTAAAAGGGTTTACAAGAACAACGAGACATGGATCTGTGTTAAAACATGCAATGTGGCCGTTTATAGGGTTTAACAAGGCAATGAGACATGGGGTCTGTGTTTAAACAGCAATGTGGTTTTAAATTGGTTAACAGGGCAACGTACATAGGGCTGTGTTACAACATTGCAATTGTGGTGTTTTAAGGTTAACAGAAGGCAACGCATTCTCAGGATCTGTTTAAACAGGCAAGGCGTGGTGTTTATAGGTGCTTACAGAAGGCAAACACGACATGGGTCTGTGTTAAAACATGCAATGATGGTTGTTTAAAAGGGTTAACAGAGCAACGCAATATAGATATCTGTGTTAAACATGCAATGGTGTTGCCGATTTATGGGTTAACAGAGGAACATCGACATGGGGGTTGTGATTTAAACAATAGCAATGGGGCGTTTCATAGGGTTAACAGAAGGCATGAGACTGGTGGGGTCCTGTGTTATAACATGCAAACTGTGGCGTTTAATAGGGTTACAAAGGCACAACACGACAATGGGGGAGCTTGTGTTAAACACTTAACCATTGCCTTCTTGGGGGGGGGTTAATTTTATTTTATATGTTTCCTTTTGAGATAAACATTTTGAATTCACTTTTAGGAATCTCCCCTATATTTCCGGCCTCAGTTTTTGATGCCTTCTAGTAACTCTGTTCACCAATAGGGCTGTATGAAACATGGGAGATTAGTTCTATTTATACTGCGGGAGAATGCTGGAGCGGAAGGCACGTTTGTGGCTCTCATTCAGCGCTGTAATAATAAATGTGTTAATATACATGTCTGAAAAAGCGGGCGAGTCAATTATTTTAAGCGCAGAGTTATTACATTTCTATTTTATTTATCTTGAAGACAAAAAACACTTCCCAAAAGAGCATTGTCTATTTTTATACCCAGAAAGCGAAATGCTGCAGCCTTCATTATGGGGCTGGATACTTCTGAATATGAAAAATATCACCATATCCGCTACCATTCATAGGGTCATCATTACAAAAAATATAGTTTGTGGAGGTTGTATAAAGACTACGTCCATCTAGCTCCAACCTTATATCCTACCCATAATGTCTGTACAACAGTTACATAGTAACATAGTATTGAGGGTTGTTAAAGACATACGTCCATCTAGTCCACCTTTATACCCTACCCATAATGTCTGTATAACAGTTACATAGTAACATAGCATTGGAGGTTGTATAAAGACATACGTCCATTCTAGTCCACCTTTTATACCCTACCCATAATGTCTGTTAACAGTTACATAGTAACATAGATTGGAGTTGTATAAAGACATACGTCCATCTGTCCATCCAAACCTTTATACCTACCATATGTCTGTATAACAGTTACATAGTAACTAGATTGGAGTTTTGTATAAGACATAGTCATCTAGCTCACCTTTATACCCTACCCATAATGTCTGTATAACGTTACATAGTAACATAGTTGGGTTTGTATAAAGACATACGTCCATCTAGTCCAGCCTTTATACCCTACCAATATGCTGTTAACAGTTACATAGTAACATAGTATTGGAGGTTGTATAAGACATAGTCCATCTAGTCCAAACTTTATACCCTACCCATAATGTCTGTTTAACAGTTACATAGTAACATAGATTGGAGGTTGTATAAAGACATAATCCATCTAGTCCAACATTTATACCCTCCCATAATGTCTGTATAACAGTTATAAGTAACATAGTATTGGAGGTTGTATAAAGACATACGTCCGTCTAGTCCAGTTACATAGTAACACTAGTATTGGATGTTGTATAAAGCATACGTCCATCTAGTCCATCCTTTATACCCTACCCATATGTCTGTATAACTATCTGTTGTATTCACAATTATCAACTGGACTTGAAATGTAAGTTCTTGACAGAACGTTTCGCTATCATACGCACTGGTCTTATTCAGATGTTGAGAAAGCATCGGATGACTAGCGAGTTTCAAGAACTACATTTAAGTCCAGTTGATCTAATGATCCAACAGTATACCATGACCTGGATGAATGAAACTTCACAAGTCTGTATAACAGTTACATAGTAAATAGCATTAGGTTGTATAAAGACAATCGTCCATCTAGTCCAACTTTATACCCTACCATAATGTCTGTATATCAGGACATAGTAACATAGCATTGGAGGTTTTATAAGACATAATGTCCATCTAGTCCAACTTTATACCCTACCCATAATGTCTGTATAACAGTTACATAGTACATAGATTGGAGGTTGTATAAAGACATACGTCCTTCGAGTCCAACCTTTATACCCTACCCATAATGTCTGTAAACAGTTACTAGTAACATAGTATTGGAGGTTTATAAAGACATAATCGTCCTCTAGTCCAACTTTATACCCTACCCATAATGCTCTGTATAACATTTATAGTAACATAGTATTGGATGTTGATAAAGACATAGTCCATCTAGTCCAACCTTTATACCCTACCCATAATGTCGAGTTAACAGTTACCATAGTAACATAGTATTGGAGGTTGTATAAAGACATAGTCCATCTAGTCCAACCTTATACCCTACCCTAATGTCTGTATAACACGTTACATAGTAACATAGTTATTGGAGGTTGTATAAGACATACGTCCATCGTCCACACCTTATATACCCTACCCATAATGTCCTTTAATAACAGTACATTAGAATACAAGTATTGGAGGTTGTATAAAGACATACGTCATCTAGTCCAACCTTTATACCCTACCCATAATGTCCGTATAACAGTTACATAGTACATAGTTATTGTGAGGTTGTATAAAGACATACGTCCATCTAGTCCAACCTTTATACCCTACCCATAATGTCCTGTATAACAGTTACATAGTAACATAGTATTGGAGGGTTGTATAAAGACATACAGTCCATCTAGTCCAACCTTTACCCCCCTAATGTCGTCTAACAGTTACATAGTAACATAGTATTGGAGGTTGTTATAAGACATACGTCATCTAGTCCAACCTTTATACCCTACCCATAATGTCTGTATAACAGTTACATAGTAACATAGTATTGGAGGTTGTATAAAGACATACGTCCATCTAGTCCAACCTTTATACCCTACCCATCATGCCCTAACAGTATGAGGCTAAACTTTCTTAGGCTTCTTAGACAGAATAGCCTATAGGAACAGTACTATATGCAATAAGTAAGCTGTAGAAGTAACTTACTCATTGGTAATAATACAGATCTCTATTCCCTAATACATTAGTTATTGCTTTGTTTGTCCAACCCCTTTACAGTCAAGCTTCCTAAACTGCTTCCATTTCCAAGATGTCCCTTTTGTATTGGGATTCCAAACTGCACCGCAATTCCAATGAGGCCTTACCAGTGCCTTGTAAAGAGAATAATATTTTTCTCCCTTGAATCTATTCCCCTCTTATACAAGACATATCTTGCTAGCTCTAGCCGTTGCTACCTGGCATTGTTTGCTACAGCTAAGTCTGTTATCTACCAGAACCCCCAAATCTTTTTCCATTACAGATGCACTTAACACACAGAGTTATTTATGGTGTAGGTGGCACAGGGATTATTAAATCCCAATGCATCACCTTACATTTATCAACATTGAATCTCATCTGCCATTCTGCTGCCCATTGTGCAGCTTATTGTGTGTACAGATCATTCCTTCTCTGTATATTTATATTTATATATATGGGTGGGAGCTGCCATATTGTTTTCCTTAGACAGTACAGTATGAGGGTATAGCTTATTGTGTGTACAGATCATTCCTTCTCTGTATATTTATATTTAAACATTTGGGTAGGAGCTGCCATATTATTTCCCTTAGGCGGTACAATGGGAGGCTAAAGCTCAGTGATCTCAGACATGCTCAGATTGCGTCCACAGATTTGGACGCAATCTGTGTTCCACCGCACATGGTGAAGGTGTAATGTTGGCATTGATGCAACCAAACCAGTACCACAAAATGGACAGATGTACATGTAACATTTATGAATTTTATAATGCCATCCGGCCATCAACTACCTGCTGTTACCGCCGATGATTGATCCAATTGTTTATGGAGCAAGAACCAAACAGATTCGAGACAGAGCAAAGAAAATTTTACACCTGGAATAGACATTGGGCATTCAACTGGCCTTTTGGTGAAGGTGTCTATCTATCTATTATCTATCTATCTATCCATCATCTATCTATCTATCTATCTATCTATCTATCTATCATCTATCTATCTATCTATCTATCTATCTATCTATCTTTCTATCATCTATCTATCTATCTATCTATCTTTCTATCATCTATCTATCTATCTATCTATCTTTCTATCATCTATCTATCTATCCATCATCTATCTATCATCTATCTATCTATCTTTCTATCATCTATCTATCTATCTATCTATCTTTCTATCATCTATCTATCCATCTATCTATCTATCCATCATCTATCTATCTATCATCTATCTATCTATCCATCATCTATCTATCTATTATCTGTCTATCTATCTATCTATCTATCTATTATCTGTCTGTCTGTCCATCCGTCTCTATCTATCTATCTATCCATCATCTATCTATCATCTATCTATCTCTCTATCTATTATCTGTCTGTCTGTCTGTCTGTCCACCCATCCATCCATCCATCCACCCATCCATCCATCCATCCATCCATCTATCTATCTATCATCTATCTATCTATCTATCATCTGTCTGTCTGTCTGTCCATCCGTCTATCTATCTATCTATCATCTATCTATCTATCTATCTATCTATCTATCATCTATCTATCTATCTATCATCTATCTATCTATCATCTATCTATCTATCTATCTATCTATCATCTATCTATCTATCTATCTATCATCTGTCTATCTAATCTATTATCTGTCTGTCTGTCCATCTATCTATCTATTATCTGTCTGTCTGTCCATCTATCTATCCATCTATCTATCTATCTATCTATCTCCATATCTATCTATCTATCATCTGTCTATCTAATCTATTATCTGTCTGTCTGTCCATCTATCTATCTATTGTCTGTCTGTCTGTCTGTCCATCTATCTATCTATTATCTGTCTGTCCATCCGTCTATCTATCTATTATCTGTCTGACTATCTATAATCTGTCATCTATCTTTCTATCTGTCTATCTATCATATATCTGTATATCTAATATCTTTCTGTCTCTCTATTGACCTACCTTTCTATCTATATATCATTCATTCATCTATCTATCTATTTCTATTTATCTGTGGCTGTCTACCTATCTACCTACCTACCTATCTATTTCTATTTATCTGTGTCTGTCTATCTATCTACTTACCTATCTTTCTATTTCTATTTATCTGTGTCTGTCTATCTATCTTCCTATCTACCTACCTATCTATCTATTTCTATGTATCTGTGTCTGTCTATCTATCTACCTACCTATCTTATCTATTTCTATTTATCTGTGTCTATCTATCTACCTATCTACCTACATACCTATCTATCTATTTCTATTTATCTGTGGATGTCTACCTATCTACCTACCTATCTATCTATTTCTATTTATCTGTGTCTGTCTATCTATCTACCTACCTATCTATCTATTTCTATTTATCTGTGTCTGTCTTGTCTATCTATCTTCCTATCTACCTACCTATCGATCTATTTCTATTTATCTGTGTCTGTCTATCTATCTATATCTATTTATCTGTGTCTGTCTATCTATCTGTCTGTCTACCTACCTTTCTATCTATATATCATCTATCAGTCTACCTACCTATTTATCTATCTATCAATGTCTCTCCGCCATCTTCCTCCTTCCCTTGTGATCTTCTGGTTTGTGTCAATTGTCAGGAATGAAGATCGTAACCGTCGCAGGAGATTTTCCCGAGAGACAAAGCTTGAGACCGTTTCTCACTGTGAAGTTTGGTAAGTTCAATGTGGAAAAGGAGACAATCGGGGGGGGGGGGGGAGAGTCAGTCTATTTCTAATCCTTAATATTATAATTTAAAACAAAATTTTTGTACTTTTGAATCTGTTTATAAATGTCTTAGAAGGGGCATTGAGAGCAAGGTCTCTGTGTTTGCTGATGACACTAAACTATGCAGAGCTTTGGAAACTTCCAATGATGTACAAGTGCTGCAGAACTAGATAGATTATCACAATGGGCAGCAGAATGGCAGATGAGATTCAATGTTGATAAATGTAAGGTGATGCATTTGGGATTTAATAATCCCTGTGCCACCTACACCATAAATAACTCTGTGTTAAGTGCATCTGTAATGGAAAAAGATTTGGGGGTTCTGGTAGATAACAGACTTAGCTGTAGCAAACAATGCCAGGTAGCAACGGCTAGAGCTAGCAAGATATTGTCTTGTATAAAGAGGGGAATAGATTCAAGGGAGAAAAATATTATTCTCCCTCTTTACAAGGCACTGGTAAGGCCTCATTTGGAATATGCAGTGCAGTTTTGGAATCCCATATACAAAAGGGACATCTTGGAAATGGAAGCAGTTCAGAGAAGGGCAACTAAATTAATAAGGGGAATGGAGGGGCTTGACTCGGGACAGATTAAACAAGTTAGGCCTTTTTACACTGGAGAGGCAGTGTTTACATGGGGGCATGATTACTTTATGCAAATATATGGTATTAATGGACCTTATAATACTCCAATACTATGTTACTATGTAACTGTTATACAGACATTATGGGAAGGGTATAAAGGTTGGACTAGATGGACGTATGTCTTTATACAACCTCCGATACTATGTTACTATGTAACTGTTATACGGACATTGTGGGTAGGGTATAAAGGTTGGACTAGATGGACGTATGTCTTTATACAACCTCCAATACTATGTTACTATGTAACTGTTATACGGACATTATGGGTAGGGTATAAAGGTTGGACTAGATGGATGTAATTCTTTAACAACCTCCAATACTTGTTACCTATGTAACTGTTTACAACGGACATTGGGTAGGGTATAAGGTTGGACTAATGGATGTTGTCTTTTTATATAAAACTAAACACTCCATACTATGTTACTATGTAACTGTTATAATGAACGGACATTATGGGTAGGGTTAAAGGTGTGACTAGTATGACTGATGTCTTTAGACAACCTCCAATACTAATGTATACTATGTAACGTTTATAAAACGGACATTATGGGGTAGGGTATAAAAAGGGTTTGGACACTAATGGATTCTAGTCTTTATATACAACCACTCCAATACTAAGTCTACTAGTAACTTGTTATACGGACCTTATGGGTTAGGGTTATAAGGTTGACTAGATGAGTTATGTCTTTATAACCAACCTCCATATATTTCTAAATGTGCAGGACTGTTATAAACGGACTATTATGGGTAGGGTATAAAGGTTGGAAAACCTAATATGACGATTGTCTTTATCAATACACTAACCCTACTCAATTACTATGTTACGTTTAACTGTATACGACTTATGGTAGGGGTATAAGGGTTGGACTAGATGGAGCGATTGTTCCCTTTATACAACCCTCCAATACATTTTACTATTTAACTGTTTATATACGGCATTATGGGTAAGGGTATAAAGGTTTTGGACTAGATTGACTATGGTCTTTATACAACCTCCAATCTAGTTACTAATGTAACTGTTATACGGACTTATGGGTAGGGTATAAATTTGGACTAGATGGACGTTGTCTTTTATAACACTCCACTCTATTTTACTATGTAACTGTTATACAGACTTTATGGTTAGGGTAAATAAAGGTTGGACTAGATGGATATATGTCTTTATTACTAAACACCTCCAATCTAGTTACTACTATGTAACTGTTTACAGACATTTGTGGTAGGGTATAAAGGTGGGACTAGATGGAGTATGTCTTTTACAACCTCCAAAACTATGTTACTATGTACTGTTATACAAGACATTATGGGTAGGGTATAAAGGTTGGACTAGATGGACGTATGCCTTTATACACACCTCCAATACTATGTTACTATGTAACTGTTAACGACATTATGGGTAGGTATAAAGGTTGGACTAGATGGACTATGTCTTTATCAACCTCCAATACTATGGTTACTTGTAACTGTTTATACAACATTATGGGTAGGGATAAAGGTTGGTAACTAGATGGACGAGTCTTATACAACCTCCATAACGTATGTTACTATGTAACGTTATAAGACACATTATTGTAGGTATAAAGGAGTGGGAACTAGATTGAGTAGTGCCTTTATACAACCTCCAATACTGTTACTATGTAACGTTATCAGACATATGGTAGGTATAAAGGTTGGACTAGAGTGAACGTATTGTCTTTATTACAACCTCCAATCTATGTTCTATGTAAACTGTATTATAGACAATTGGGTAGGGTATAAAGGTGTTGGACTAGATTGACGATATGTCGTTTAGACAACTCAATACTATGTTACTAACTGTAACTATATACAGACCTAGGTAGGGTATGAGGTTGGACTAGTGGAACATGTCTTTATACACCCTCCAATACTATGTTACTATGGAACTGTTAATATCGACATTATGGGGTAGGGTATAAAGGAGTTTGGACTAGATGGACTTATGGTCTTTATACAACACGCCAATACTGAGCTGTACTATATACACTGTTATACAGACATTATAGGTAGGGTTAAAGGTGGGACTAGAATGGACTATGTCTTTATACAACCTCCAATACTATGTTACTATGTATAACTGTTCTACAGACATTATGGTAGGGTTATAAAGGTTGTGACTAGAAGACGTTGTCTTTATATACAACATCAATACTATGTTACTATATAACCTGTTATACAGACATTATGGGTAGGGATTAAGGTGTGGACTAGAGGGATTATATGTCTTTATACATCCTCCAATCTATGTTATCTATGTACTGATATACAGACTATGGTAGGGTATTAAATGTTAGACGATGACGTATGTCTTTATACAACTTTCCAATGACTATGTTACTATGTAACGTTTATACGACATTATGGTTAGGGTATAAAGGTGGACAGATGGAGTATGTCTTATACAACCTCCAATACTATGTACTATGTAACCTATTATAAGACATTATGTGGTAGGGATATACAGGTTGGACTAGAATGGACGATGTCTTTATACAACCTCAAGACTATGTTATTGTAACTGTATACAGACATTATGGGTAGCGAAAGTATAAAGGTTGTTGACTACGATGACGTATGTCTTTATTGTATGTAACTGTCTCTTTGTGCCCCATTCAGTTCCAAGCCGATCTCGGAGGAAGTGCATACATTGGCAAGTTCGTATCGAGAAGCGGATGAAGATCCGTCTGGCGAACGTTTTTTCGTAATTCCTGCGCACTGAGTACAGTGGAGGAGAACATGCTCTTCTGGTTTGCCTGCGAGGAAGCTAAAGAAGACCACACCAAGCACATCATAGACGAGAAGACGCGCATTGAAAAATATATGAAAGATTATGTTTCCATTCTGTCTCCAAAGAGGAATACAAAACTGCAAGCAAGCATGGAAAGTTGAGTAGTGAAAAGGTGCTGCCATACACGATGTGTCTTTTGAATATACCGTGAATATTACACATGGTAACAATTTAAGAACTGATGGCTGATAAATAAGGTACTTACCTTAGGTCCCCAGACTGACTCCCTACCTCTTCACGGGGGATTTCTGTATCCCGATCTTGTCATGTGACTGTGGCTGCAAAAACACCTGATTCCAATCCTCTGCCATGGACGTCACCGAGAGAGGTGGGGGCCCCAGGAAGGTTAGACACATTGCCTTTAGTTCCCCTTTAATGAGTTTCATCAACTGCTGTAACAAAGGATGTAGCGTTGTGCTATGGAGCGCCATGTTAGGGCAGGATAAAGATTACAGGAGTTTTTACCACGACTGGAAATGAATGGTTCAACCAGAAAGGAGTGGATGGTGAAGGGTGTACTGCACCAGTAAACAGGAATTTCTGGTATTAATCTGGGTCCTTTACTAGATAATAAACTGGATTTGTTTGACTACCCGCTGTTTGCTGCCACCTTGTGTCTAATTTGCAAATGTTCTTAGTGGAACACTTTAACTGACTCCAGCTAAAGCTCCCCATACTTTCCAATGGAAACACATGTAGAACCATCTATTCGAAACAAGGTATGGTGACCATGAGGATTTCTGGGCAATTTTTTGGCCAATCCCCTTGTGTTCATAGACTCACCCAATAATCCCCTGGCAGTCTCTCCTATACCCCAGACCAGTCTATATCCGAATCCGCCATGCAGTCTAATCCTATATCCTCCCCAGACAGTGCATATCCTCAGCACTCCTCCACCCGACAGTCTATCCTATATCCCCAGCAGTTCTATCCTATATCCCCAGCAGTCTATCTCATATCCCCAGACAGTCTATCCGTTCCCAAATCTTAATCCCCAGACAGTCTATCCCTATAATGCCCAGTAGCCTATTCCTATACTCCCGCTATCTACACCTATATCCACGTCACAATGCAGTCTATCCTAATAGCAGAATCTTCCTACCGTACGTCTATCCTATTCCCGCAGGCGAGCTATCCGTATCCCCGACATCTACCTACGAGCCTCCCGCCTATACAATAATATATCCCCAGAGACATTCATCCTATATCCCAGACAGTCGATCCTATATCCCCCAGACAGTCTAATCATATACCGCTCAGACAGTCCATCCTATCTCCCCAGCAGTCTATCCTATAACTCCCCAGTCGAAAACCATATCCCCAGGATCTATCCCTAACCGCCCTCATCCTTACCCAGGCAGTTATCCTATATCCCCAGGACAGTCTATCCGTATATCCCCAGCAGTCATCCTTATCCCAGACAGTCTAATCCATATCCCACTCCGGAATCTATATCCCCAGCGCGTCTATCCTATATCCCAGACAGTCTTATCCTATATTCCCAGACACAGCCATATCCCCCCGTTATCATATCCCCAGACACTCATACCTAATATCCCAGCAGCTCTATCCTCATTCCCCCAGCATCCACTACCTATATCCCCAGCAAAGTCTATCCTATATCCCCAGACAGTCATCCTATTCCAACAGTACATATCCCATGATCACTCTACCTATATCCCAGACAGTCTCGGGCCAAAGTCTATCTAATCCCCAGACGTCTATCCTATATCCCCAGACAGTCTAATCCTATACCTCCACGACAGTCTATCCTAATCCCCCAACAGTCTACCTATAATCCCCGACACGTCATCCTTACCCACAGACATCTATCCTAGATCCCCAAGACAGTCACTCATATATCCAACATTCTTCCTATATCCCCCAGACATCTCATCCTATATCCCCAGACAGCCATCCAATCAGACGTCTATCCATCTCCAGACAGATCTATCCTATATCCCCAGACAGTCCTATCCTATACCCCCAGACAGTCTATATCCTATATCCCATCCGAAGTATCATTCAGCGTACGCCTATATCCCCAGACAGCATCCTATATGCCCCATACAGTCTATCTATACCCAGCCATACCTTAATCCCATAATCCCATTATCGATTCCCCAGAACGTCTATCCAATACTCCCCCAGACATCTATCCCCTATTAGACAGTCTACTAAATCCGATCTCCCAAGGACCGTCTATCCTATATCCCCAGACAGTCTTATCCTATATGCCCCAAGACAGTCTAACTCCTATATCCCAGACAGTCTCCTATCCCCAGCCTTCATCATCCCCCAGTCTAAACCGGGCCCAGGTCACGCATACCCGCTCTACTCCGTATATCCCCAGACAAAGTCTATCCTTATCCCCAGCAGTCTACTCCTATATCTCCCAGACAGTCTATCCTAGTATCCCCAGCCGTCTAATTAATACCGCGTCATCATACCCGCGCAGTCCTTCATCCGCGATCCTATTCCCCAGGCAATCCTACTCCTATATCCCCAGCATCTATCATTCCCAGCAGCCCTCCCGCAGTCACTTCCTATACGCCCCAGGCAGCTATCCTAGCGTAAGCTATACCCCCAGCGTCTATCCTAACCAGCATCTCTATACGCAAGTCTATCCTATGATCCCCAGGCATCTATCCTATATCCCCAGGCAGTCCTATCCTATATCCAGGCAGTCTATCCCTATATCCCCGCAGTCTATCATAAGTCTACTATATCCCCAGACAGTCTACTCCGATATCTAACCCCAGAACAGTCTATCCTATATCCCCAACAGTCAATCCTATATCCCAGACAGTCTACCTATATCCCCAGACAGTCTATCCCTATATCCCCAGGCAATCTATCCTATATCCCATGCAGTCCCTATCCTATATCCCCAGCATTCTATCCTATATCCCCCCAGCAGGCCAGTCTATTCCTTATCCCCATCAGTCTATCCTATAATCCCCAGAGCAGTCTATCCTATATCCCAGACAGTCTATCCTGATCCCCGACATCCCTCCTATAATCCCAGACAGTCTATCCTATATCCGACAATCTATCTTTATTCCCCGGCAGTATATTGCACATACTTTGACCATATTTATCTATAATTAAATAACGTAATGACTCCTAGTATTTTTGAGTTGGGAAATAAGGTCTTTTCTCATAAAAGCATATTATTTTGTAACTGAACGTAGCCCTTTAAGACTTTCTGGCACACTGCAATCCCCATTTCTTGACAATCCCCGTAGAGAAGGAACGATCAGAGACAGTTTGTTTTTGGTGGGATTATGGGTTAAATGCTCAGTTTAGGTCGATAGGATTATGGGTCAAATTCCCTCAGTGAGGTCGATAGGATTATGGTTAACTCTCAAGTTTATGGTGTCGATAGGATTATGGTAAAGTCTCAGTTGGGGTCTAAGGATTAATTGGTAAATTCTCAGTTAGGTCGATAGGATTATGGTTAATTTCTCAGTTAGGTCGATAGATTAGGGTAAATTCTCAGTTAGGAGTTCGATAGGATTAATGGGTAAGTTCTCAGTTAGGGTCCGCTAGGATTATGGGTAAATTCTCAGTTCAGGTCGATCGATTATGGGTAAAATTCGCAGTTAAGGTCGTAGGATATGGGTAACTCTCAGTTAGGTCGATAGATTTGGGGAAATTCTCATTATGTCGATAGGATTATGGGTAAATTCTCAGTTAGGTCGATAGATTATGGGTAAATTCTCAGTTAGGTAGGTCTCTAGATTATGGGTAAGTTTTCTCATTTTAGGTCGATAGGAGGATGGTAAATTCTCAGTTAGGTCGATAGGATTATGTAAATTCCAGCTTAGGTCATAGGATTATGGGTCCATTCTCAGTAAAGGTCGATAGGATTATGGGTAAATTCTCAGTTAGGTCGATAGGATTATGGTAATTTCTCAGTAGTCGATCGGATTAATGGGTAAGTTCTCATAGGTCCATAGGAATTTGGTTGCCAGGTAGCAACGGCTAGAGCTAGCAAGATATTGTCTTGTATAAAGAGGGGAATAGATTCAAGGGAGAAAGATATTATTCTCCCTCTTTACAAGGCACTGGTAAGGCCTCATTTGGAATATGCGGTGCAGTTTTGGAATCCCATATACAAAAGGGACATCTTGGAAACTGAGGCAGTTTAGAGAAGCTTGACTGTAAGGGGTGACTAACAAAGCAATAACTAAATTAATTAGGGGAATAGAAGATTCTGTATTATTACCAATAGAGTAAGCTTACTCTACAGCTTACTCCATTGCATAGTAGTCCTACTGTTCCTATAGGCTATTCTGTTCTCTAGAAGCTAAGAAAGTTTTAGCCTTCAACTGTTATGGGCATGATGGGTAGGGTATAAAGGTTGGACTAGATGGACGTATGTCTTTATACAACCTCCAATACTATGTCACTATGTAACTGTTATACAGACATTATGGGTAGGGTATAAAGGTTGGACTAGATTATTAGGTGATGATAGATGATAGATGATAGATGATAGATGGATAGATAGATAGATGATAGATAGATAGACAGATAGATAGATAGATAGAGTGATAAATAGATAGACAAATAGATAGATGATAGATGGATGGATAGATAGATGGATAGACATTGTTAAAGTTTCCCTAGGTGAAGGCTGTGTTAAAGCTTACCCAACCTGGGATATTTTTTGTATGATGACCCTATGAATGGTATGGTGATATGGTGATATTTTTCTAATTATTCAGCAGTTATGGCGCCAACCTATGAGGGCATGCATCTATTTTTGCTTTTATGGGGTAATAAGAAATAACAATGCTCTTTTTGGGAAGTTTTTTGTCTTCAAGATAAATAAAAGGAAATTGTAAACTCTGTTAAAATAAGATCCCCGCTTTTTTCAGACATGTTATATTTAAACCTGTTTTACAGCGCTTAATGAGAGCCACCAAATTGCCTTCCGCTCCCGTCTCACGCATATAAATAAGAACTACTCCCATGTTTATACTACCTTTGTGATCAACGTTCATAAATTGCATCATAACACTGAGGCGAAATAATGGCGAGATTCCTAGAACGGATTCAAAATGGTTATCTCAAAAAAGGAAAAATTAAATAAAAGTACACAGAAGCAATGTGTTAATGTTAACACAGATTCCACATGTCGTGTGCCTTCTGTTAACCCTATAAACGCCACATGCATGTTTAAACACAGACCCCAGTGTCAGTTTCCGTCTGTTAACCCTATAAACGCACATTGACATGTTAACACGATCCCCTGTTCGTTGCCTTTCTGTTACCCTTTAAATGCCACAATGCATGTAACACAGATCCTATGACGTGTTGCCTTCTGTTAAGCCCTTTATACACAACACTTGGCATGTTTAAAACAGCCACTCATGCGCGTTGCCCTTTGGTTAACCCCTTTAAACGTCACGTGCATGGTTAACACTCCAGACCCCATGTCGCGTTGCCTTCTGTTACCCTTTAAATGCCCATTTTGTTAAACACAGACGCCATTTGGCGTTGCTTCTGTTAACCCTTTAAATGGCCCATGCAATGTTTACACAGAACCCCCCATGTTGCGTGCCTCTTTCGTTAAACCTTTAATGCCACATTGTATGGTTTAACACCGACCCCATGTCCACGTTGCGCTATCTGTTAACCTTTAAACATGCTCATTGCATGTTTAACACAGACCCCATGTCGAGTTTCCTTCTGTTAACCCTTTAATGCCCAAATCTTGTATGTTTAACAAGATCCCATGTTGCGGTGCTTCTGTTAACCCTTTAAAAAGTGCCACATTGATTTAAACCAGACCCCATGATGCGTTGCGCCTTCCTGTTAACCCTTTTTAAAATGCCCTTCATGTGCATTTTAAACACAGACCACATGTTGCGTTGCCTTTTTTAACCCTGTAAGCAACAGCTGTTCACCCATGATCTTGCCTGTCCTTTTGCAATGAGTTAATTTTTAACACAGACACCATGGTGCGTTGCCTTTTTTAACCCCAAATGCCACATTGCATGTTTAACACAGACCGCCATGATTGCGTTGCCTGTTTACACCCTTTAAATGCCACATTTGCAATGTTTAAACACGACCAGATCGTTGATCGTACCTAAATGATGCCGTGTAAAAGCCATGTGCGTGTTGTAACCCTTTACACGCACTCATTGCATGTTTAAACACAGACCCATGTCGCGTTGCCTTTTTTAAACCCTTTAAATGCCACATTATGCATGTTCACGACAGACCCCATGTTGCGTTGCCTATTGTTAACCCTTTAAATGACACATTGCATGTTTAACACATATCCTATGATGCGTTGCCTTAGTTAACCTTTAAAGCCAAATTGCCTGTTTAACACAGTCTATGATGCGTTGCCTTCGTTTACTATGTTACTATGTAACTGTTATACAGACATTATGGGTAGGGTATAAAGGTTGGACTAGATGGACGTATGTCTTTATACAACATCCAATGCTATGTTACTATGTAACTGTTATACAGACATTATGGGTAGGGTATAAAGGTTGGACTAGATGGACGTATGTCTTTATACAACCTCCAATACTATGTTACTATGTAACTGTTATACAGACATTATGGGTAAGGTATAAAGGTTGGACTTGATGGACGCATGTCTTTATACAACCTCCAATACTATGTAACTATGCAACTGTTAGACATAATGGGTAGGGTTTAAATGTAATAAATGTTTTTCTAGTTACTAAACCAATTGTTAGTGTCTACATGAATGGTATGGTGATATGGTTATATTTTTCTATTATTCAGCATTATGGCGCCCCCTCGACTATAGGAAGCATGCAGCATATTTTTGCTTTTCTGGGTATAAAATACAAATCTCCTTTGGGAAGTTTTTTTTGTCTTCAGATATAATGAAATGAATTCGTAAACTCTGCTTAAAATAATGATCCCCCCGCTTTTTTTTCAGCACATGTTATTTTAACACTTTTATTACAAGTGTCTATGAGAGCCACACCGTCCTTTCCGCTCCCTATCTCCCCCGCATATAATCAGGAACTATCTCCCATGTTTCTACACCTCTTGGTGCACACGTTTCATAATTGCGATCATAAACACTGAGGGAGCCGAATATGGGCGAGATTCCTAGAACGGAATTCCAAAATGGTGTTATCTCTCAAAAAGGCAAATATAAAATAAAATACCGAGAAGGCAATGGTGAATGTTTACACCAGATCCATGTCGTGTTGCCTTCTGTTAACCCTTTAAATGCCACATTGCATGTTTAACACAGACCCCCATGTTGCGTTGCCTTCTGTTAACCCTTTAAATGCCACATTGTATGTTTAACACAGACCCCATGTCACGTTGCCTTCTGTTAACCCTTTAAATGCCTCATTGCATGTTTAACACAGACCCCATGTCGCGTTGCCTTCTGTTAACCCTTTAAATGCCACATTGTATGTTTAACACAGATCCCATGTTGCGTTGCCTTCTGTTAACCCTTTAAATGCCACATTGCATGTTAAACACAGACCCCATGATGCGTTGCCTTCTGTTAACCCTTTAAATGCCACATTGCATGTTTAACACAGACCCCATGTCGCGTTGCCTTTTTTAACCCTTTAAATGCCACATTGCATGTTTAACACAGACCCCATGATGCGTTGCCTTCTGTTAACCCTTTAAATGCCACATTGCATGTTTAACACAGACCCCCATGTTGCGTTGCCTTCTGTTAACCCTTTAAACGCCACATTGCATGTTTAACACAGACCCCATGTCTCATTGCCTTCTGTTAACCCTATAAACGCCACATTGCATGTTTAACACAGACCCCATGTCGTGTTGCCTTCTGTTAACCCTTTAAATGCCACATTGCATGTTTAACACAGATCCCATGTTGCGTTGCCCTTCTTCTGTTAACCTTTAAATGCCTCACTTGGCATGTTAACACCCAGACCCCATGATGCGTTGCCTTCTGTTAACCCTTTAAATGCCACATTGCATGTTTAACACAGACCCCATGTCGCGTTGCCTTTTTTAACCCATTAAATGCCACATTGCATGTTTAACACAGACGCCATGATGCGTTGCCTTCTGTTAACCCTTTAAATGCCACATTGCATGTTTAACACAGATCCTATGATGCGTTGCCTTCTGTTAACCCTTTAAACGCCTCATTGCATGTTTAACACAGACCCCATGTCGCGTTGCCTTTTTTGATCGATAAGGTTGGACTGAGATGGGAATCCATGTCTTATACAACCCATCCATCTCTAGTGTACTATGTCACTGATATACAGACATTATTGGTATGGGTATTACAAGTTTTGACAGGATTGACGTAATGTCTTATACAACCATTTAAGCTATGTTACTATGTAACTGGTAGAGGGACAGACGCTTGTGTAAATGGGTGGCTCCTCACGTGAACCTCATCCTCATCCAGGTCATTGTATTTGTTGTGTCAATTTAGAATCAACTGGACTTTCGACAATGTAGTTCTTGAAGACGTTTCGTCTAGTCATCCGCTGGCTTTCTTCACGTTAATTCTGATTGAGAAAGCAGTCGGATGACTAGCAAACGTCTTCAAGAACACAGTTCCACGTCACAGTTGATCTAATTGAATACAACAGAATATTTATACAGACTTAATGGGTATGGTATAAAGGCATGGACTAGATGGACGTATTGTCTTATAAAATTCAATCTAGTCAATTAACTGGATTATACACTATGGGTAGGGATAAGGTGACTAGAGGACTATGTATTTAACAGACCTCCAACTACTAGGTACTATATAACTGTTAGACAGACATATGGGTAGCTGGTATATAAGTCGGCATGAATGGACGTTATGTCATTTCTTACAACCTCCAATGCTATGTTACTATTGTACTGTTAACAGACATTATGGGTAGGTAGTATAAAGTTTGGACTAGATTGGTACGTATGTCTTATAATACAACCGTCAATGCTATGTAGCTATGTACTGTTATACCAGAAATTATGGGTAGGTTATGAAAAGGTCTGGACTAAGATGAGACGTTTGATTGTCGTTTATAACACATCACAACTATGTTACGTATGTACTGTTATTCAGCAACATTATGGGTAGGAGGTATAACGAGTCTGGACTAGAGGACTAGTCTTTATAACCTCAAAATTCTGAACGAACATGACATATGGGTGGTATAAGTTGTACTTGTAGACTTGCTTATACAAGCAAATATGTTAATTACGTCAGAATATGGGTCGGTATTAAAGGTTGGGACTAGATGGGACGTATATGCTCTATTATACAACTCTCATACTATGTTACTATTTAAAACTGTTAACGAACATTAATGGGTGGATATGCAAAGGTGGGGACTGGCAGAGGACTATGTCTTATACAACCTCCAAATCTATTTACTAGTACTGCTTATACAG
Source organism: Hymenochirus boettgeri (assembly GCA_019447015.1). Taxonomy (NCBI): domain Eukaryota; kingdom Metazoa; phylum Chordata; class Amphibia; order Anura; family Pipidae; genus Hymenochirus; species Hymenochirus boettgeri. Next base: position 605,022 of record JAACNH010000020.1, read on the forward strand.
ACATTTGGTAGGGTATAAGGTCTGGACTGGATGGCGTAATGTCTTTATCAACCCAATACTATGTTACTATGTACTGGTGAATGACATACATTATGGTGGGTATTTAAAGGTTGGACTAGAGTTGACGTATAGTCTTTATACAACCTCCAACAAACCTGGATATTTTTTGATATGATGACACTATGAATGGTATGGTGATATTGGATTTCTTTTCTAATTATTCCCAGCTATGGCAGCCCCCTATGGAAGGCAAGCACTGTTTTCTTTTTCTCTGGGTATAAAAATAACAAATGCTCTTTTGGGAAGTTTTTTGTCTTCAAGATAAATAAAATGAAATGTAAACTCTGCTTAAAATAATGATCCCGCTTTTTTCAGACATGTTATATTTACACTTTTATTACATCGCTTATGAGAGCCACAACTTGCCTTCCGCTCCCATCTCCCCGCATATAAATAGAACTATCTCCCATGTTTCACACCTTTGTACAACGTTTCATAAATTGGCATCAAAACATGAGGCCGAAATAATGGCGAGATTCCTAGAACGGAATTCAAAATGGTTTATCTCAAAAAGGAAAATATAAAATTAAAAAGTACACAAAGGCAATGGTTAATGTTTACACAGATCCTGTACGTGTTGCCTTCTGTTAACCCTATATCAAATCGCACAATTGCATGTTTAATAAGACTACAGACCCCCATGTCTCTTGCTTCTGTTTAACCGACTATACGCCAATTGCATTTTACAACACAGACTCCCATGTCTGCTTTTGCCTTTCTGTTACCCTATGAAACCCTGCCACAGTTGCATGTTTAACACAGATCCTATGATGGTTGCCTCTGCGGTTAATCCCTTTAAACACCACTTTAGCATGTTTTAACAGCGACAGACCCCATGTCGTGTTGCCTTCTGTTAACCCTATAAACGTCACATTGCTGAAGTTGTTAACCACAGAGCCCCATGTACGAGTTGCCTTCGGTTAACCCTTAAAAAAATACCACATTCTATGTTTCACCAGAACCCCTGTAATGCGTTGCCTATCTGTTAACGCCTTTACATGCACCACATTGCATGTTTCTACACAAGACCCCCATGTCTGCTTGCCTTCTGTTTAACCCTATTAAACATGCCACACTTGATGTTTACACAACCGTCAGTGCCTCTACCTTTTCCTCTTGATGTTAAAAGCACCATTGCTTCCTTCGTTAAACACCTCTAAATCACCATTGCTATGTTTTCAACAAGATCCACATGTGTGCGTTGCCCTTCTCTGTTAACCTTTATACCCACCTGGCATGTTTTAACACCCAGCCCTCATGATCCCGCGTTGCCTTCTGGTAACCCCTTTAAATGCACCTTTGCATGTTTAAAAACACAACCCCAGTTGTGCCGCGTTGCCTTTTTACCCCTTTTACAAATGCCCAATTGCATTGTTAACTAACCAGACCCCCATATGTTCCTATCTGTTTTAACCTTTAAATGCCACATCTTGCATGTTTAACAACAAACACACACCCAATGTCGCGTTGCATTCTTTTAATCTAACCCTTTAAATGCCACTTGCATTTTAATAACCAGACCCCTGTATCGTGTGCCCTTCTTTTACCCTTAAAATGCCACATTGCATGTTCCACAACCCAAGTCCTAGCTTTGCGGCTTCTGTATAACCCTTCTCCAAAAACGCTCATTGCAGTTTAACCAGATTCGCCCCTGTTCGGTTTGCCATTTGTTAACCCTTTAAATGCCACAGTGCAATGTTTAACACAGACCCTATTTGCGTTCCTTCTGTTTAAAGCCCTTTACAATTGCCACATTGCATGTTTAAACACAGACCCTATGTCGTTGCCTTTTTTAACGCTTCCCTCACACCGTCCACTGGAAAGAGCGATTTTCCATAGCTTCAAATTATACTTACCTTAATTAATTTAACTTAAAACCGTTATAACACTTACCGTTAAACCAAAACATTATTAACTACCTTTTTTTAAAACACTTTACTTAATTACTCAACCCACGTTCTACTTCTACACCTTCTGACAAAACCACTTTCTATTTCTTTTCGAAGCTGGAAGCCTAAACCTTTTTTTCTTCAAAGTCTTAAGGGAATTTCCTTGTGTGGTGTCCTCTGAACATGTTCTCTTTGTCTCCCAAACATGCCCCAATATTTTATTTGTAGGCCCGTTAAAATCTATAATCGCTAAGTATTTTCATACACAGTAATCATATCCCCATCCCCCCCACACAGGCCCCCACAAGAGCGCCTTTTTCTCTCCATTCTCTCTTTTCTCCCTTTCTCCCAGTTACAATCCTTGTAACTATGTAAACACTCGTAATAAACTTGTCCCCAGTTCTCTATTCCTATTCAAACACCCAAGCTCCCCAGCTCCCCCCATTCCCCTTATTAATGTTAATTTAGGGAGTAGGTTGGGCCCTTCTTCTCTCTGAACCCTTTCCCATTTCCAAAAGATGTCCTTTTATTTGTACACAGGATTGTACTCATGTTTTAAATAACTACTGGAAATCCCTCCCCCCCTTCCCTTTGGCTTTTTGGAGAAAAACGGATTGACTAAATGAACCATAATGGTCCCATTCTTAATATAGCTTTCTTTCTGATTGGTGGGAGGAATCCTCCAATCCTGGCGGTGGCTTCATTAGCAGCTTACTCAACCCGCCTGTAACTAGCAGAAGCATTTCTTTTTCTATTTATGATTGCTCAGTATGATAATGTGGGAAACAATTACATGGAGTTTATAATTTATTTAGTTTCAGAGAGTAAAAAAAGTGTGTCCTGAAATTCCAATTGGGGCGAATTCCAGTATTCTATTGCTTAACTGTATAATACGGACTTGCCTGAGTGATATAATAATTTGCAGGTGAAGAATGATCGGCCTCCCCCAAAGGACAAGCTGAGCCTCTGCATAAATGGAGCAAATTTCTATAATAATCCTAAATCGTAACATCTATATACGTCGTCCTACTAATAAATTGGCTTCAAGCTCCTCCTCTTTTAAAAAACTGCTCGCGTGGCACCCTTTGCGCGTCGGGAGACGGAGCTACACCCTGGAAGCGCTGACAGAGAAGAGAATGGAGAGATATATACAAACCATACCGATGTGGGAGCTGAAAAATCAACTAAAACGCCAGCAAGTCATAATAACAGCTTAAAGGGGCCAGAAACATGTTCACACAATCGGTTTAAGGTTATAATAAAGTATAGGTTTAATAATTGCTTTTTTCCACACTGTGGTTTTTTTTTTGTTGCAATTTCACACCTTTCCATAGGTTTGAATAAAAGTCCACCGTAATTACCAGTGTAAAGACTTTATCACAAGGCAAACAAATATTAATATAATAAAAAAACACTCCCAATATGTGCAAGTGCCTTGCAAGCAGACCTAGATAATTATCAAAATGGGCAGGCATAATGGCAGATGTGATTCATGTTGATAACGTAAAGGTGATGCATTTTGGGATTTAATAATCCCCTGTGCCACCTACACCACAAATAAACTCCTGGTTAAAGTGAATCTTAATGGAAATAGATTGGGGGTTCTGGTAGATAACCTACTTGCTGTAGTCAAACAATGCCAGGTAGCAACGGCTGAGCTAGCAAATATTGTCTTGTATAAAAGAGGGGAATAGATTCAAGGGAAAAGGATATTATTCTCCCTCTTTACAAGGCACTGTAAGGGCCTCTTTTGGAATATGCGGTCAGTTTTGTAATCGCCATATACAAAGGGACATCTTGAAACGTGAGGCAGTTTAGAGGAAGCTTGAGACTGTAGGGTGACTAACCAAGCAATACCTAATAATTAAGGGGAATATAAGATTCCTGTAATTATTACCAATAAGTAAGCTTACGCACAGCTTACGTCCATTGCATAGTAGTCCCTACTGTTTCCTATAGGCTATTCTGTTCTCTAGAAGCTAAGAAGTTTTCGCCTTCACTGTTATGGGGCAATGATGGGTATGGTATCAAGGTTGGACTAGAATGGACTATGTCTTTATAATATACAAACCTCCAATACCTATGTTACTATGGTAACTTGTTTATACAACATTATGGGTAGGTGAGAGCGAGGGAAAGAGAGAGAGGGCCGGAGGGTCCTCCCGGGGGGTATAACAGTTGGATTAGATGGACGAGGTCTTTATACAACCCCAATACTATGGTTCTCATGTAACTGTTATACATACATTATGGGTAGGGTATAAGGTTGACTGATGGAAGTATGTCCTTTATACAACCTCCAATACTATGTACTTTGTAACGTTATCAACATTTGGTAGGGTATAACGTTTGACTAGATGGACTTAATGTCTTTAATACAACTCCATACTATGTTTACTATGTAACTGTTATACAGACCTTATTGGGTAGGGTATAAAGGTTGGACTGAGATGGACGTTATGTCTTTATACACCTCCAATAACTATGTTACTATGTTAAACTGTTTAGACAGACATTATGGTGTAGGGTAAAAGGTGGACTGATGGACGTATGTCCCTTTAATACAACCTCCAATACTAATGTTACTATTACTTTATACAGACATTATGCCTTAGGGTATAAAGGTTGGCCTAGATTGACTTATGTCTTTATACAACCTCCAATACTATGTCCTATGTACTGTTATACAGACTTATGGGTAGGGTAATAGAGGTTGACTAGATTGAACTATGTCTTTATACAACTCCAATACTAATGTTGCACTATGTACCGTTATACTACATTATGGGTAGGTATACAGGTTGGCACTAGCGATGGACGTTGTCGTTATACAACCCTCCAATCCTATGTTACTATGTAACTGTTAGACAGACCTTATGGGGAGGGTATGAAGTTTGGACTAGATGGATCATCATGCTTTATAAACAACCTCCAATACTATGTTTACTATGGAACTGTTAACCTGACATTATGGGTATGGTTATAAAGGTTTGACTAAGATGGACTATGTCTTTATTCAACATCCATACTATGTTATATTACTGTTATACAGACCATTATGGGTAGGGTATAAAGATTTGGACTAGACGGACGTATGTCTTTATACCAATCCAATACTTTTTACTATGTAACGTTATAGACGACATTATGGGTATGGTTAGAAGTGGGGACAGACGGACGTATGTCTTTCTCCAACCTCCATACTTGTTCTATATAACTGTTATACAGACATTAATGGGTAGGGTTAAAGGATTGGACTAGATGGACCTTATGTCTTTATCAAACTCCAATGCTATGTTTATTAACTGATATCATACCTTATGGGTAGGAGTATAAAGTTTGGCCTAGATGGACTAATTTTCCTTTATACCACCTTTATTCTTGTTTACTATGTAAACTGTTATCAGACATTAATGGGGTAGGGTTATAAAGAATGGACTAATGGACGTATTCCTTTTATATACAACCTCCAATACTATGTTTTACTAATGTAACTGTTATACAATACATTATGGTAGGTATAAAGGTGGACTAGATGGAGACGTAGTCTTTATACAACCTCCAATACTATGTTTACTGTGTAACTGTTATACAGCCATTATGGGTAGGGGATAAAGGTGAACTACGGACGTATGTCTTTAATACCACCTGCCAATACGATGTTGCCTATGTACTGTTATACATACTATGGGTAGGTACAAGGTTGGACTATATGGAGGTAGGCCTTTTACAACCTCCAATCTATGTTACTAGGATGTAACTGCTATACAGACATTATGGTTAGGGTATAGAAGTTTGGACTAGATGGCGTATGTCTTTATACAACCTCCAATCTATGTGCTATGTAACTGTGTTATAGCATACATTATGGGTCGTGTTCTAAGTTGGACTAGACGGACGTCTGTCTTTATACAAACCTCCAATACTATTTACTATATAACTGTTATAACGACATTGTGGGAGGGTATAATTTTTTGGACTAGATGGACTTATTTCTTTATACACCTCCAATGCTACTGTTTACTATGTAACTGTTTCTACAGACTTATGGGGTAGGCTATAAAGTTTTGGACTAGATGGACTTATGTCTTTATACAACCCCAATGGCTTATGTTACTATGTAACTGTTATAAGCAGACATTTGGGTAGGTATAAAGGCTGGACTAGATGGACTTATGTCTTTATACAAATCCAATGCTATTTCTCATGACTGTTATACAGACATTATGGGGATGGTATAAGTTGGACTAGATGACGTATTCTTTATTACACTCTCCAATATTATGTTACTATGTAACTGTTTAGACAGACATTATGGGGTAGGTTATAAAGGTCGGACTATAAGGACGTATGTCCTTGATACAACCGCCCAATTCTATGTTACTTAATTTAACTGTTATAAGACATTATGGGTAGGGCTACAGGGTGGGACTAGAATGGACCGTATGTCTTTATACAACCGCCCCCCCCCCCCCCCCAAATAAAACTATGTTACTATTAACTGTTATACGTACAGTTATGGTAAGGGATAATAAGGTTGGACTAGATTGACGTATGTCTTTAATCCAACCTCCAATACTATGTTACGTATGTTAACTGTTATACAGACAATTATGGGTAGGATATAAAGGTTGGGACTAGATGGCCGTATGTCTTTTAATACAACCTCCAATGACTCTGTTCATGTAACTGTTAGACAGACATTAGGGTAGGGGTATAAAGGTGGACTAGATGGACGTATGTCTTTATACAACCGTCATCTATTTTACTATGTAACTGTTTAGCATACCATTATGGGTTCGGATAGTAAGTTGGACTAGATGGACGTATGTCCTTTATACAACCTCCATACTGTTACTATGTAACTGTTTATCAGACATTATGGGTAGGATATAAAGGTTTTGGACTAGATTGACGTATGTCTTTATACAACCTTCCAATACTATGTTACTATGTAACTGTTATTACAGACCTTATGGTTAGGGTATAACGGTCGGACCTGGATGTACGTATTTCCTTTTTTTAAAAATTACAACCTCCAATACTATGTACTACTATTAACTGTTGGACGACATTATGGGTAGGTAAATAAAGGTTTGACTAGATGGACGTATGTCTTTATCCAACCCTCCAAACAAACTGGATACATTTTTTGTATGATGACCCTATGAATGGTTGGTGATATGGTATATTTTCTATTATTCAGCAGTATATGGCGCCCCCATATGAGGGCATGCCTCATTTTTTGCTTTATTGGGTAATAAAAATAACAATGCTCTCTTTTGGGAAGTTTTTTTTGTCTTCAGATAATAAACATGAAATTGTAATCCGCTACTCTGCTTAAATAATGATCCCCCCGCTTTTTTCAGCATGTTATTTTAACACTTTTATTACAAGCGCTAATGAGAGCCACAACTTGTCCTTCCGCTCCCTCTCCCCCACTCATAATAATCGAACTACCTCCCATGTTTTCTACACTACTTGTGTGCAACGTTTCATAAATTGCATCATAAACACTGAGGCCGAAATAATGGGCGAGATTCCTAGAACGGAATTCAAAATGGTTTATCTCAAAAAGGAAAATATAAAATAAAAGTACACAGAAGGCAATGGTTAATGTTTAACACGAGATCCCATGTCGTGTTGCCTTCTGTTAACCCTATAAACGCCACATTGCATGTTTAACACAGACCCCATGTCTCATTGCCTTCTGTTAACCCTATAAACGCCACATTGCATGTTTAACACGATCCCCTGTGTCGTTTGCCTTTCTGTTAACCCTTTAAATGCCACATTGCATGTTTAACACAGATCCTATGATGTGTTGCCTTCTGTTAACCCTTTATACACCACATTGCATGTTTAACACAGCCCTCATGTCGCGTTGCCTTCTGTTAACCCTTTAAACGTCACATTGCATGTTTAACACAGACCCCATGTCGCGTTGCCTTCTGTTAACCCTTTAAATGCCACATTTCTAGTTTAACACAGACCCATGTTTGCGTTGCTTCTGTTTAACCCTTTACAATGCCAATTGCATGTTTAACACAAACCCCCCATGTTGCGTGCCTTCTTTCTGTTAACCCTTTAAATGCCACACTGTATGTTTAACACCAGACCCCATGTCCACGTGCCTTCTGTTAACCTTTAAAATGCCTCATTGCATGTTTAACACAGACCCCATGTCGCGTTTGCCTTCTGTTTACCCTTTAATGCCACATTGTATGTTTAAACACAGATCCCATGTTGCGTTGCCATTCTGTTAACCCTTTTAAATGCCACACTTGCATTGTTAAACCAGACCCCATGATGCGTTGCCCTTCTGTTAACCCTTTAAAAATGCCTCCATTGCATGTTTAAAACACAGACCCATGTCGCGTTGCCTTTTTTAACCCTTTAAATGCCAACATTGCTGTTTTTAACACACAGACCCCATGATGCGTTGCCTTCTGTTTAACCCTTTAAATGCCACATTGCAGTTTAATTTAACACAGACCCCATGTCGCGTTGCCTTTTTTAACTCCAAAATGCCACATTGCATGTTTAACACAGAACGCCATGATGCGTTGCCTTCTGTTAACCCTTTAAAATGCCACATTTGCATGTTTAAAACACAGATCCTATGATGCGTTGCCTTCTGTTAACCCTTTAAACGCCTCATTGCATGTTTAACACAGACCCCATGTCGCGTTGCCTTTTTTAACCCTTTAAATGCCACATTGCATGTTTAACACAGACCCCATGTTGCGTTGCCTTCTGTTAACCCTTTAAATGCCACATTGCATGTTTAACACAGATCCTATGATGCGTTGCCTTCTGTTAACCCTATAAACGCCACATTGCATGTTTAACACAGATCCTATGATGCGTTGCCTTCTGTTAACCCTATAAACACCACATTGCATGTTTAACACAGATCCTATGATACGTTGCCTTCTGTTAACCCTATAAACACCACATTGCATGTTTAACACAGATCCCAGAAGCGTGGGATTAAATTTTAACCCTTTCACTCCAACAGCTCAGAGCACAAAATGTGAAAACAATGTTATACAGGTCGGACACACAAGGTAACACAATAACTAAGGGAAACACACATGCATCCTATCTTGCTGAGGATCATGGGAGCTTAACCATCATCATAGCAACAAGTTACTACAAATCCTTGATAATTGGGGTGGCAAATCACTTTACACACTTAAAGAGCAGGTACAAATCTGTTATTTTAAATATTTTTTTGTAATTAAACGTTGTAAATGGACAATCTAAATGGCCCCCCCATACTGTGATGAATCAGGTGGATGAACAATGTATGAGAGAGACCCCATAATATGTAGATAAAGTTTGCCTCTTATCAAACTAATATTTTCTTGTTTTAAAGGTCTTCATCATCTTCTTGCAAATCTAACAGCACAATTTGCTGCTGGAACAAGTAACCTACTTACCTGAAAAAAGGTTTAATACGCCCCCTGCTGGACAGTAGAAGCATCCCTAAGAAAAATGCAATGTGCCTCTTTACTGGTCCTTAAATGCAATTAAACCCTGCAGGTTCTTATTACAAGACAGATACAACAATGTTTAGGATCTTCAGTAAAGCTAAGCAAGCATTTTAAAATTGGTTGTTTAATGGAGGGCACCAATTCACCACAGTCTCAGAACAAGATTACACACAGATTTGACAGAACAACCAGTATATCAGCTCCCACTTATTATTATATTAAGACTCCAAGCTGGTAAATAAAACTCTCTGTCTGTGTGTGTGTCTCTCTCTGAGGGACACTGGATATTCACAAACAGCACATATTGTATTGTATCCCTTGTGATTAATCTCAGGGTATTCCAAATAGAATCCACATAAACCCAACTACAGATAAAAAATAACCTTCCAATTAAAGGCACATTCCTTTACACCAATATCCCCAGTTCTGTCCCCTTATGATAAATGGGAACTGTTTCTTTAATCCACTGGGTTAAAGACTAAACTCTAGCCCCTGTTCATACATCAGACATGATATACACACACTCACAGACATAGACACAGACACACACACACACACTGTGGGTCTCTATTTATAGGTACCAGGATAATAATAATGAATATTATTAGAGACAATGTGTTCATTGTAAGGACACACAGTAACTCACTGTCCTAGAAATACATATAGTCCATCCTCCATCCCTTATGGTACAATATCCCGTAAAAGGCGAGGAGTACATTACAAGAATGTCTGGCTAGAGATTTCTTCATACAAAAGAGACAGACAATTCAACCAGAAAGGGAGAATATAGAATTGAAAGAAAGGGACAGGCAGGAAAGGGTTAAACATAACATATTAAAGGGACCAAATATAAATAATCTGTTGCATGTATGGAGTGTTGGGGTGTCTGTAACATAGTGACTACATGTATGGATTGTTGGGGGGTCTGTAACATAGTGACTGCATGTAAGGAGTGTTGGGGGGTGCAATGGGCGTTTAAGGTTAACAGAAGGCAACGCATAAGGATCTGTGTTAAACATGCAATGTGGCGTTTAAAGGGTTAACAGAAGGCAACGCATCATAGGATCTGTGTAAACATGCAATGTGGCATTTTAGGGTTAACAGAAGGCAACGCATCATGGGGTCTGTGTTAAACATGCAATGTGGCATTTAAAGGGTTAAAAAAGGCAAGCGACATGGGTCTGGGTTATTGTAAACATGCAAATGTGGCGTTTTAACGTTTTAAAGGGTTAACAGAAGGCAACGCATCATAGGTCTGTGGTTATTAACATGCAATGTGGCACTTCCCTAACAACAGCGGTTACAACGTATAGGCACCGGACACTCATTGGGCGTCTTGTTCGCAAACAGAATACGGCTGGCAACTTTATCAGGTTGCTTATATTAAATTCTGGCAACGCGATCATGGGGTCTGTTGCTTTAACATGCAGTAATTCCTTCCTGTTCCTGACACATTCTAAAGGTTTTGTTCACACTCAGATAGCCCCGCACTCACGCACTTCTATGGGCTGCTCACTGTGTTGATACATGCAGAACTTACCGTGGACATTAATAGCGCAGACCTCTATATTTCCCCCCTCTCTCTTCTTCCCCTCCCCCCCTCCCCCCCCCCCCAAAGGTCACAACTCGCAGCACATGCGCTGGTCCCTTGTGTTTCACACAACCCCCGCATATGACCCCCCGGCCATTTACAGTGTTTCCCCTTCCCGTTACCACCAGAACCCCGGCAACCCAGCCTCCATGCGCCCGGTATCGCGTCCCTTATACACTGACACCCCGTCCGGCCATTCCGAATTGTCGTTTTACCACGAAGTGGAACGTCTAACCCATGGGTATCTTTGTGTATTAAACATACACTGTGGTTTCATTTTTAAAGTGGTTCCCTAATCACCGAATACTTCTTTTGGCTAAAGAGCCACCCCCATTGGGGTCACCGTGTTTAAACACACGCTACCACCCTGACTTCGGGCATCTTAATACAGGTGTTATCAGCACCTGGTCCAATGTCATCACGGGTCTGCCCTGCTCTACAAAATACATACCCGTGGGCACATTTTCTCACCTAGTGGTGTACACACCGACACCCTGGCACTGCCTCATACATTTGCGTTTTGTGGTCTGGTTCGCAACCATGCCCACAATTGCTGGCCACCCTAACTATGGCCGTCTCCCTGTTTCAACCAGCAATCTGGCAACTGCAACACACCTGTGTCCCTTGGTCTGCTGTTCGTCAACCCGCCCCTGTTGGCCTTGTATTACGGGTTCCCCATACCAGCACCGCCAACACTGGGTTGTCTGTTTGTAACAACTTTGCCCCTGTCGACGTTCTCAGGCGTTCCCACTATGATACCGGCTCACCGTCCGACCTCCCTCCCCCTGGGCCTTGTGTTTCTTTTTTACCACCCCCTCCTTGTCTCCCCTGATTGGCTTTCTTGCTTCACGGGTTCCCCCGCACGCCGCCACATCATCAGGCTCTGTGTGTTACATACCACTGCAAAGTCCGGCATCTTAGTCAAATTGTGTGTTTAACAGTAATAGCAACGAGTTCCATCCGGGATCCCCTTCCTCCCCCTTCTTTCCCCCTCCGTTTGTCTAACACCGGCAAACATGGGGTCTGTGTTAAACATGCAATGTGGCATTTAAAGGGTTAAAAAAGGCAACGCGACATGGGGTCTGTGTTAAACATGCAATGAGGCATGTTAACCCTATAACACCACATTGCATGTTTAACACCGATCCCAAAGCGTGGGATTAAATTTTAACCTTTCACTCCAACAGCTCAGAGCACAAAATGTGAAAACAATGTTACAGGTCGGACACACAAGGTAACACAATAACTAAGGGAAACACACATGCATCCTATCTTGCCTGAGGATCATGGAGCTTTAACCATCATCATAGCAACAAGTTACTACAAATCCTTGATAATGGGGTGGCAAATCACTTTACACACTTAAAGGCAGGTACAAATCTGTTATTTTAAATATTTTTTTGTAATTAAACGTTGTAAATGGACAATCTAAATGGCCCCCATACTGTGATGAATATGGTGGATGAACAATGTATAGAGAGACCCCATAATATGTAGATAAAGTTTGCCTCTTATCAAACTAATATTTTCTGTTTAAAGGTCTTCATCATCTTCTTGCAAATCTAACAGCACAATTGTGCTGGAACAAGTAACCTACTTACCTGAAAAAAGGTTTAAATACGCCCCCTGCTGGACGTAGAAGCATCCCTAGAAAAATGCAATGTGCCTCTTTACTGTCCTTAAATGCAATTAACCCTGCAGGTTCTTATTACAAGACAGATACAACAATGTTTAGGATCTTCAGTAAAGCTAAGCAAGCATTTTAAAATTGGTTGTTTAATGAGGGGGCACCAATTCACCCAGTCTCGAACAAGATTACACACAGATTTGACAGAACAACCAGTATATCAGCTCCCACTTATTATTATATGTAAGACTCCAAGCTGGTAAATAAAACTCTCTGTCTGTGGTGTGTGTCTCTCTCTGAGGGACACTGGATATTCACAAACAGCACATATTGTATTGTATCCCTTGTGATTAATCTCAGGGTAGTCCAAAAGTAATCCACATAAACCCAACTACAGATAAAAATAACCTTCCAATTAAGGCACATTCCTTTACACCAATATCCCCAGTTCTGTCCCCTTATGATAAATGGGAACTGTTTCTTTAATCCACTGGGTTAAAGACTAAACTCTAGCCCCTGTTCATACATCAGACATGATATACACACACTCACAGACATAGACACAGACAACACAAACACACACTGTGGGTCTCTATTTATAGGTACCAGGATAATATAATGAATATTATTAGAGACAATGTGTCTTGTAAGGACACACAGTAACTCACTGTCCTAGAAATACATATAGTCCATCCTCCATCCCTTATGGTACAATATCCCGTAAAAGGCGAGAGTACATTACACAGAATGTCTCTGGCTAGAGATTTCTTCATACAAAGAGACAGACAATTCAAACCAGAAAGGGAGAATATAGAATTGAAAGAGGACAGGCGAGAAGGGTTAAACATAACATAAAGGACCACAATATAAATAATCGTGCTGTATGGAGTGTTGGGGGTGTCTGTAACATAGTGACTACATGTATGGATTGTTGGGGGTCTGTAACATAGTGACTGCATGTAGGAGTGTGGGGGGCTGTAACATAGTGACTGCATGTATGAAGTGTTGGGGGCTTGTACAAAGTGACGCATGTATGGAGTGTTGGGGGGGTCTCTAACATAGTGACTGCATGTAGGAGTGTTGGGGGGCTGTAACATAGTGACTGCATGTAGAAGTGTTGGGGGTCTGTAACATAGTGACTGCATGTAAGGAGTGTTGGGGGGCTGTAACATAGTGACTGCATGTATGGAGTGTTGGGGGGGCTGTAACATAGTGACTGCATGTATGAAGTGTTGGGGGGTCTGTAACAAGTTAGACTAGCATGTATGGAGTGTTGGGGTCTGTAACATAGTGACTGCATGTAGGGAGTGTTGGGGGGCTGTACAATAGTGACTGCATGTATGGAGTGTTGGGGGGTCTGTAACATAGTGACTGCATGTATATGGAGTGTTGGGGGTCTGTAAACATAGTGACTGATGATGGAGTTTGGGGGGGGTCTTGTAACATAGTGGACTGCATGTATGAGTGTTGGGGGGGCTGTAACATAGTGACTGCATGTATGGAGGTGGGGGCTCTGTAACATAGTGACTGCAGTATGGAGTGTGGGGCTCTGTAAATAGTGACTGCATGTAGAGTGTTGGGGGGTCTGAACATGTGACTGCATGTATGGAGTGGGGGGGCTGTAACATAGTGACTGCATGTATGGAGTGTTGGGGGGCTCTGTAACAACAAGTGACTGCATGTATGGAGTGTTGGGGGTCTGTAACATAGGACTGCATGTATGGAGTGTTGGGGGGTCGTGTAACATAGTGACTGCATGTATGGAGTGTTGGGGGCTCTGAACATAGTGACTGCATGTATGGAGTTTTGGGGTCTGTAACATAGTGACTGCATGTATGGATTTTGGGGGGTCTGAACTAGTGACTGCATGATTATCGATACATTAATGGTTAATGCGGGACACCAAGAAAGGGTTTAGAACAGGTAAAGACCAATGAATCTATAAAGCAGTGAAGCTTCTATCAGTAAAGAGGCGGATGTCAGTGTACAGCCCCAAAGAGAGTTTAGGGTTGATAATGATGTAGAGCCTGTACATAAAGGTCACAGGCTCTCCTATATAAATCATGCTCAGTATTATACAGGTTGAGTCAGACAAGAGCAGTCCCCAGATGTTTTCACTACAATTCCCAGCACCCTTTGAGTGTCAGGTTGCTATAGGAAGCAATGTGCCTGCAGAGAGTGGAGTTCAGGAGATAGAAACAATGTATCTTCAGGGAGCAACGTTCAGCAGTCAAAGAAACAATGTATCTAATAAACAGACAGAAACAATGTATCACTAAGGGTGCTCAGTGTGTGTGTGTGTGTGTGTGAGAGAGAGAGAGAGAGAGAGAGAGAAAGAGAGAGAGAAAGAGCAGAGAGAGAGACAGAGAAGAGGACAGAGAGAAGAGACTGCAGGAAGCTATTTGCTACAGGAAGAAATAGAGCCAGAGCCAGGAACACTGTGTACACATTGTATAACATGAACAGGGTGCAAAGGAATCACTGTATCCACAGAGCAGTGGGGACACTATAGTCATGTCTGGAAATATCCAATGAGGGTCTGGGAATTTGTGTTTCTATTTCCAATGACAGGGGAATTGCCAAATGCAAGGAAGCCAATTGAGTGACACAGGGGGACAATAGGGACAAGCAATAGGAGAAATTCTGATGTCTACAGAAAAGATTTAAAGAGAAGTTCAGTTGAAGGAAGTGGAGGGACCCCATTATAAAGCAGGTGGGCTGTCAGTGTATCTACACCACAGGATCATAGGAGTGAGAGTTAAACACGTGAGGATTAGAGAGACACTGGGAGAGAGGGAAGGACACACAGAGAGGGGATTGTTGCATTGGAAGAAGGGAAGAGGGAAATCTCAGAATGACAATGTCCTAATAGACCGAGGAGGTGGTGGGTCTGTGCAATGAGGGGGTCTCTACAGCAGCAGAATGGACATGATCAGAGTTAGGAGAAGAGAAAGTAACATAACAGAGTGAAGGGGAGACTGCCCAGGGATCAGTACAGGGGTGAGTAGATACAGGAGTTTTGTACAAAGGGATCTGATGAATGGATTAGGGTCTTCATAACGGGAAACTGATGTACAAGGGGAACATGTGAATTGGGGCTGTGAGTGTCCTGTGTCTGGTGGGTGCATGTGAGTGGGTCTGGGGGGGTGAGGTTATTGTTATCAGTGATTGGTTATATCTGTTTATTGTCAGGGGGTTCTATATTTGGGGGCAGATACAGGAGGGGGGTCTGTGGGGCTGGGGGTCTCACAGGTGGATATAAAGGTGGGTTACTGGGGGTCTCAGGTGGATATAAAGGGGGGTTACTGGGGGTCTCACAGGTGGATATAAGGGGGGTTACTGGGGGTCTCAGGTGGATATAAAGGGGGGTTACTGGGGGTCTCACAGGTGGATATAAAGGGGGTTACTGGGGGTCTCACAGGTGGATATAAAGGGGTTACTGGGGTCTCACAGGTGGATAAGGGGGGTTACTGGGGGTTCTCACAGGTGGATATAAAGGGGTTTACTGGGGGTCTCACGGGGATTAAAGGGGGTTATACTGGGGGTCTCACAGGTGGATATAAAGTGGGGTTACTGGGGGTCTCACAGGTGGATATAAAGGGGGGTTACTGGGGGTCTCACAGGGGATTAAAGTGGGGTGGGGGTTACTGGGGGGCTCACAGGTGTGGATATAAAGGGGGTTACTGGGGGTCTCACGGTGGATATAAATGGGGTTACTGGGGGTCTCACGGGGGATATAAAGGGGGTTACTGGGGTCTCACGGTGGATATAAAGTGGGTTATCTGGGGTCTCACGGGAGGATACTAAAAGGGGGGTTACTGGGGGTCTCACGGGTGATATAAAGTGGGGTTACTGGGGGTCTCACGTGGATATAAAGGGGTTATGGGGGTCTCACGGGTGGTATTAAAGTAGGGTTACTGGGGGTCTCACGGGGTGGATATAAAGGGGGTTACTGGGGGTCTCAAGTGTGGATATATAAGGGGTTACTGGGGGTCTCACGGGTGGATACTTTTTTAAAGGGGGGTTACTGGGGTACTTCATATTGATTTAAGGGGGTCAGAGAGGGTTTGAGGGTTCCCAGTCTCCCATGAAGAGGGGGCACAGTGCCCGGTGCCATGGCAGTAGGTGATGCCCATCACAGATACATTATAAGGTTATATTATACACATGGGACTCACCCAGCGCTGTGTGCAGGAGGGAAAGCAGGAGGGCACCGACCCCTTCCAGCTCATCTTCCCCATAGTGACCCCGGATCTCCATCTGATTCACCAGTCTTGGTGCAGCCCTGAGACCCCCGTAGCCCTGTAGTTCTGGGGGTACATTATAGCCCCCCACCTCCCGGCAGGAGAACCCCCTTGTTTCCTTCTCCAGTGGGTGTGAGATCCTGAGACGTCCCCTCACTGCCTGCAGCAGACAAGCCACAGCCACACAGCCACACAGCCTGGCATCCAATGGCTCGTCCCTCTCATTGTACAATGTCCCCCCCTCTACCTCCCTCCCCTGCTCCCTCTCCTACTTCCCCCCCCCCTGGCAGCAGCAGCTTCCCCCCACCCTTCTGTTACCCCCTCTCCTACCTCCCTTCTCCCCCACCGCTTCTGATCTGTTAACCCTTCCACTTGCCACTCTCCACTATTACACAGCCCTGCTTCCCACCCTGCCTGACCCCCATTACCCACTATGATCCCACCACCCTACCTGACCTTCCCCATTACCCACTATGACTCTCACCACCCTAACCTGACCCCCATTATCCACTATGATCCCACCACCACTACCTGACCTCCATACCCACTATGATCCCACCACCCTACCTGACCCCCCATTACCCACTATGATCCCACCACCCTACCTGACCCCCATTACCCACTATGACCCTCACCACCTGCCCCCCATTACCCCCTACACACACACACAGACAAACACCACACATGGCATTTGACCCTCCCCCATTAATCTACCCCTATGTAATTGCCCACCTATACTAACTGCCACAAGCTGACTGGTGAGAGGTAGGTTGCAGGCTGGGGGTAAGTCACTCTCCTCATCTCATTTAGTACATGTTTTACTAAACTCCAGGAGACCACATACGCACACCACTGGATTTAACCCTTTGCTGATGTCCACATGGCCAAATTTGGCCCCACCTACATTTAGAAATCCCACATGACTGGGTACCCAGTATACACCCAGAATGCACTTGCACTTGGGACCCATGAGCAGTCCCATGTCATCTGCCATTGTATTTCATATTTTATCCTAATGTGGTTACACTTGCACGTTAATATATAGAACTATAAATAGCAGAACTGTACTAATACACCATAAAACCCAACCCAATAAAACTTCATTGTGTGCCTCTACTGCCAGCAAATGTCTCTGAGACAAGCAATTGGCAGCTTCCATGATGTATGGATGTATTTATTTCCCAATATATCCCACATTAGATTGTATTATTTATATAGTTGCTGCGTGTGTATTAAACAGAAATAGAATAGGATTTGCTCTGTGCAAGCAATAAGCTATATCCTCTCTAAGGAAACAACATGGTAGCTCCCACCATATGTATGAATCCAAATATGGATTGTCGCCGTTCATGCGTCTGTGTTAATCACACAGATTGTAAGCTCTTTGGGTCAGGGACGGGTTTATTTACTTTTGTGGCCTTTATTGTATGTTGTCAATATTCTGTATTTGTGAATGAAATATAAAATATCATTATAAATAGAAGTGAATAAGAAAACCCCCACGGTCTCTCTGGGGAGATTCAGTCTCCAGACATTAGATGTTACGGTTATCGATCTTTTTCTTACACTGGGATTCCAGTTGATACAAAGACTTTATACACTGACATTGCAGCGCCAGGTGACGCAGTGTCGTATAAGGTTAACAACATGCTGAGTGTCTGGTCACAGGACATTATTGTTCTATTACATTTCTCATCCCAGATCCAATGGCAGATCTGTGGCCTTATCAGGATTCAGGACAAATACAAACAGATTCCAAATGGAATGTTGGGGCCTTTTGGTTCCGACACATGGCCAGATGAATATCGCAAATGATATCTATGTGTTTAAAACTGTTCTTATACTACACTGTCGTCCAGATGGTTAAAGGGAACTAAAGCCTCAGAACAACACCGAATCAGAAGACAGAGCGCCTTGATATAAAAGCAGTAATCTGTGTCTCACTTCTCGTATTAAAGGGGGTGCTGGGAATTTTACCTTTCTAACATGTTTTTTTTTTTTTGTTTATATCCCGAATCCAGTATCACACAGTGTGGTCAGTGACCATGTGTATTCTTGCACATGCTCAGTTCTAATTAATTGCAGGAACTTGTTACAGCAGGTCACGCCTACTAGTCCTTACCCAATCCCGTTACAGTGCATATTAGACAAGAGACCCTGTGACTGAGAGAGCAGTAGGTGGGGCCAGGCACATACACACAGTTATCAAATCCAGTTCTTTGTATGGGCTGTAGTACTGAAGCAGAGGACCTGGTTTTAATGTGCCCTGGGCAGCTGTTTATGTTGCCTTAATGATAATCCCTGCTCTGCTTAAGGACATGTCCCCTCCTAAAATAAATTTGTTCTCCAAGTAGATTCCCCGCCCCCCCCCTTAAACATAGAAACTGTAATTCTCACACACCACAGCCTGTCACGTTCCCTTCACCTACCGTGAACGCTGCAGGTGCTAAGAGCTTTGAGCGTGCTCAGAGAGGAACCCCCAGGTAACCCGTTAATCATTGGCTGTGATGTCACTCACCACGCCCATGACTGAAGGGTCTACCCAGAAGATAAAAAAAAAATTAAGAACATCTGTTTTTGCAGCAAATAAGAACACAGGCCAAATTTTGCACCTCTTTCTTAACCGTTAATTATAATAATATAATGACATGCTTTTTTAATGATTCCTAACAAAAGCTACATAGATCTATAGAAAGATGTATTTGAAATATATAAAGATTTTTATTATTTATTTTGGCAGAGCTCAAACCGCCTCCCCCAGAAGCTCAGAGAACTCAGACATGCTCAGTGATTCTGCAATCATTTCCCAAAAGACGTCCCCATTCGGCTACTTTGTATCTTTATAGATTTGAAAAATGACACGTTTAGATAGGAATAACTTAAAGTGATACATTGTTTCATCACAAGTTTCTGTATACGGAATATCTGCATCTACAGCACTATAACACCAAAGAAGGAACACAACACTAATAGTCTTATTGGATACTCAGCAGGTAATGTGTGTGTCATGTTATTATGTGTACACAGCATTATGGGAGTATCACATTTCTTCATTTATTCGTGGACCATTTCCCACAGTTCCTGATGTTTCTCATTAGCAGCACAATATATTTACGGACAGTCTCTAGATCTGTTTATCCTGCCACATTCTACATTATGGGCTACATGGTAATGATGATTTTTCTTCTGTAATTCTCCATGACCCCTGTCCCAGCTAGATGGTTAAAGGGTTTTGTGAATTAAACAATTTACCTGCGTTTCTATTGGGCAGTTGATTTATTTCTTTACCAACTGAGAAACTTGACCCCATTCAGTTTAGAAGGGAGCCCAATTTAGGGCCCAATAAGGGATCATGAGTATCAGCAGTTTTCTCACACCTAAAGAAGACGGTTTTAAAGGGCAATTATACAAAAAAAAATGGCTTTTTCCTCATTTAATCTATAATAAACGTGTTAGTAGAGCACACTCCTGAGTTGTGAGTGTTGCCATCAATCAAGACCCTTGTCTTGCTCATGCCTCAGTTATCCCCCTCTCTCTTTTTAACTACTCCCCCTTTTATCTTGCTGACTTTTTATGAGGGCAAGCATGCTCAGTAATCACTATGAGGCATCACTGGGAGAGGGAATTTCCCACACACCAACTGTCAAAACTCTGTCACCATTCCAGCTACAGCAAAACTGCTCACAGCAGAGTAGTTTATGGTAATAAGGCACTTGATTGACAGCGAATTGTAAGAAGGTTCAGATTGGATATTGGGAAGAATTAAGTTTCCAGTAATGGGCATTAAAATATACTTTCTTCAGTATAGATGCCCTTAACTTTCCGCCATTTATAAAATGTAACCTGGGGGAGAAATTCTTTGCCAACCATACGATTATAATGTTCTATTAAAAAGTTTCTATCGTTAAGTCTTTCTGGAAGATCACAATAAGTAAAAAAAAGTTTGAATTCCCACATGCGCAGGGTTGAAATCAGGCACCTCAAACTGACCAATTAAATTCGGATTGTTGTCGACAAAAATTAAAAATGGGTGGGGCCTACTGAAAAGTGGGCGTAGTTTTCTCAAATGATTGATTCCTGGATAAAATAACGTACAGCCATTATATAAAGGTTTACCATTTACATTAGAAACCGTTCTGCCGTTTAAAATGATTTGAAATTGGTTTTCTGTCTGATTTTCTTTTTTCTAAACATTTCATTCTGATGGTTCAATTTTGGAATTTTAATCTGATGTCTGATTGCTGGAAGAGACACGCGTGCGATATAAGAAGGGGACGAATAATAAGATACGTATAAAAATAATAAAATGTTGATAAAATCTATGCTCGCAGCCTGATTTCTGCTTCCTGGGGCAGCGGTTTTGATATCAAGGCGAGAGGACAACGGCCAAGTACAAAGGCGATTATAAAGGCAAGAGATACATTGTTGCATTTATCTTTCACTGAGAAACAGATTCAATCGCACAGATTCCTCAGTTCCCCTTTAACATCAATTCAAAAGGATCGAGTGCAGTTAAAATAGATTTTGGGTAGAATTATCCCTGGAACTGTTCAACAGATTATGATTTTCAATGAAAATCCAATTATAAAGCTTCCCGGTGTCAATAGCTGTTCAATAAAATGTTTAGGTCATATATGTTTATTACATCACAGCATAAAGCTAGTACACATGACGAGATCCTGTCATGGAAGACCGTTCGTAACTTCCGACGGCTGGGCCAGGACGAAGGACTGTCTGTTGCGGCAAAAGTAGCCATGTCCAACAGTTAACACGGCCGAGCGTGTGGTCCGTAGAGCACAATACCGTCATCTGCATTCGGACAATGTTGTGTGTCAACATTGCTTCTGTATGTTTGCTGTCTATATAGAGGTGGGAGCTGCCATACAGTTGCCCTTAGGCATTTCTGTACAAGTGTAAAACTGCACTCATTGTATAGAATAATAAATATAAAACAATGTTCGAAAAGGTTTATATTCAGTGAATTGTAATTTAATATTCAGTATGCTCAGGGCAGCCGCGCATAGCAAGGTTAATAAATCTCCCAGAATCCTAATGTGTATAATAAACCACAGTGATGTATTCGCTGTGTCTCAGAGGCGCTCGGAATCTAAGCAGAAAGGCGCACGCTAAGTGAAAATTTATTATTGACACCAACTGGCGTTTCATGGTTTATTTCTACTGGTGGTGTACAGGCTCATCCTAGTAAATATATGGTAATATACAGTGTTCCCCATAGTTCTTATACACCTGCAGAAGTGAAAACAACTTTTGTATTTTAAGGAGGCAATGAATTGTCTTGAGGAACTACAACTCTCAACAGTCATTGCTAAAAGATGTATAGCTGTATAGAGATGCCATAATGAGACCGGTATTTAAAGGGGAAGTTTTTTGCAACTATTTTGTGTGTTTTATTCATTTTTGGCTTTAACGTCTGCCTCTGTCAAGTAGGAATTAACATGTTATCTGGTTACCATGGTGAATGGCCCTTTAATTCAAAAACCAGCTGTGTGCCTGGATTTCATTGTTACATTCATTTATTAAGACGGTTAACTATGTTATTACCACTAGGGTGCCAATGTTCTATAATGTTTTTTATAACATGTGCCAGGGTGAGTACATTTGGCAGCTCTCTGGCCACAATAACGTTACCTATGTTCTATTCTGTCTAAAGTAAACCATATGGCAGCTTTATAATACATGTATAAATAATGAACACACGCTACCATATTGCACTAGAATAATGTATGGCAGCTCCATCCCAATGGAATGTTCTGTACCACCAATAAGCTATACCCTCTTACTGTACTGTCTAAGGGAAACACTATGGCAGCTCCCACCCCATATGTATAAATAAACTATACAGAGAAGGATGTTCTGTACATACAATAGCTATATACCCTCATACTGTACTGTCTAAGGAAACATATGGCAGTCCCACCCATATGTATAATAAATATACAGAGAAGGAATGTTCTGTACACAATAATGCTATACCTCATACTGTACTGTCTAAGGAAACAATATGGCAGCTCCCACCCATATGTATAAATATACAGAGAAGGAATGTTCTGTACATACATAAGCTATACCCTCATACTGTTGTCTAGGGAAACTATATGGCAGCTCACCCAATGATATAAATATACGAGAAGGAATGTTCTGTCATACAATAAGCTATACCTCATACTGTACTGTCTAGAAGAACAACAATGGGCAGCTCCCACCCATATGTATAAATATACAGACAGAGAAGAATGTTCTGTACTACATAAGCTATACCTCATACTGTACTGTCTAAGGGAAACAATATGGCAGCTCCCACCCATATGTTATAAATATACAGAGAAGAATGTTCTGTGCACACAATAAGTATACCCTCATACTGTACTGTCTAAGGGAAACAAATGGCAGCTCCCATCCCTATGTATAACTATAATATAAGAGAAGGAATGTTCTGTACATACAATAAGCTATACCCTCATACTGTACTGTCTAGGGAAACAATATGGCAGCCCCACCCATATGTATAAATATAATATACAGAGAAGGAATGTTCTGTACACACAATAAGCTATACCTCATACTGTACTGTCTAAGGGAAACAATATGGCAGCTCCCACCCATATGTAAAATATAAATATAGAAGGAATGTTTTGCATACAATAGCTATACCCTCATACTGTACTGTCTAAGGGAAACAATATGGCACTCCCACCATATGTATAAATATAATATAACAGAGAAGGAATGTTCTGTACACAAATAAGCTATACCCTCATACTGTACTGTCTAGGGGAACAATATGGCAGCCCACCCAATTATAAATATAAATATACAGAGAAGGAATGTTCTGTACATACAATAAGCTATACCCTCATACTGTACTGTCTAAGGAAACAATATGGCAGCTCCCACCCATATGTATAAATATACAGAGAAAGGAATGTTCGTACATACATAAACTATACCCTCATACGTATGTCTAAGGGAAACAATTCATGGCATCTCCCATCCATATTATAATATAAATATAAGAGAAGGAATGTTTGTACATACAATAAGCTATACCCTACTTAGCTGTCTAGGGGAAACAATATGGCAGCTCCCACCCATATGTATAAATATAAATATACAAGAAGGAATGTTCTGTACATACAATAAGCTATACCCTCATACTGTATGTCTAAGGGAAACACTATGGCAGCTCCACCCATATGTATAAATTAAATATACAGAGAAGAATGTTCTGTACATACAATAAGCTATACCCTCATACTGTACGTCTAAGGGGAAACACATGGCAGCTCCACCATATGATAAATATATACAGAGAAGGAATGTTTCTGTACTACAATAAGCTATACCCTTATACTGTACTGTCTAAGGGAACACTATGGCAGCTCCCACCCAATGTATAAATATACAGAGAAGGAATGTTATGTACATACATAAGCTATACCCTCATACTGTACTGTCTAAGGAAGCAATATGGCAGCTTCCACCCATATGATAAATATAAATATACGAGAAGGAATGTTACTTTACATACACATAAGTCTATACCTCACTACTACTGTCTTGTTATATACAAAGTATAGTTAACTCATCATAAACTGTTCAATGCACACACTATGGCAGCTCCCACCCATTCTGTAACACACATACTATTCTTATTTCTTCCTTGTCTAAATCATGTTTAAAAATAACCTTTCATAATGGCTAAAATGATTTTTGAAAAAATCCCTGTCAAATGATCGCTACGCCATTAAATTACCCTTAACATATATTTGATGTAATATTGGGATTGTAAAAGGACTTTTTAGACTTTAGTTTCCCCTTTATACAGGGCTCGTTTCTTACACAATAATGTAGATATGCCGCACTAGAGGCCACTAGTGTGGAGATTAATTTTCTCAATGAGAAAAAGTAGTGGCAACTTCTCCAATTCATATAAACTATGATTTTGCATCATTCCTTTCTTTAAGAGGTGTAAAACACGGCGAAGATCCTTCTACCAAAGTGTTTAATGGTCTGTCCTAGGGGAAACGTTTGTTATTTCTCCATCTTTCCCTCAAAGTTGCCCCATTTCATTACCAGTCGTCCTTCCTGCAGAGCATTACAAGTGAGGCCTTATCCTGGCATTAGCTGTCAGGAGTGGAGAGTTACATCTGACTGCTGTTTTGGGGAAATCAAAAATGGCAAAGGATGCTGGAGTTGTAGTTAGGTTATAAACTTACTGATTAGCCCTTCTGGGTGCAAATCCACGTGGTTTTTCTGGGAGAGGCTATATCTGTTAGAAAAAGTAGAAGATGGGGCCCCCTCCCATTGATATAAATATTGTGTGTTACATTGGAGGTATACCAAGCCTCATGGGGGTACTATTACAGATGGGCCATTGCTGGTATGTAAAAGCAAGAGATCCCCAACCCCCCAGGAGGACAGGTACAATACAATCGTGCATGTAGCATTGTTACCCATAATGTTTAACACCAGCAAATTAGCTTAATGTAGTAAAGAAACCAACTGCGCATTTCCAATGGGCTTGCAGATGATATGAATGGCCCACAAGTGTGCTAAATAGGGCCCCACTTGTAACAGACCACCTTGGGTCAGTCTACACTACCTACCACATCACTTAAATAAAGCAATGCATTGTAACCATCTAAACACGTCTCTTGCAACTGGAAGAATAACTAGTACCATGTGTTCAGATATACACTAGATACATTGTAAGTGACCCTTTGTGTTTCCTGCACCCGGCTCGCTGCATCAAGCTCCTACCATGTGAAAAAATAGTGATACAAGTAACCGACTCAACCTGCCTTTGCCTGAGGCTGCACTAAATTACCTACAGTAATACTAGTGACAAAATATACAGTAGACTCAATATTCAGGCACGACTGTACTATTCCTGTGGCCGAATAACAATGAGGACATCTGTAACAATATCAATTACAATATACATTGTAATATAGGCACTACTGTAACCTATCAGTGTCAGAAGTACAATGATACATTGTAACAATATCAATTACAACTTTTATGACATTGTATATCAGGCACTCGGTACCTATCATGTGGAAGAAGAATACCAAATGATACATGTAACAATATCATACAATAACATGATAATATCAGGCACTACTGTACTATCATGTAGCGAAATACATGATACAGTTGTAACAATATCAATTACCAAGATACATTGTAATATAGGCACTACTGTACCAAGCAGTGTCCAGAAATACAATTGAATACATGTAACAATATCAATGTACAATATACATTGTAATATCAGGCACTACGTGCCTGTGATCAGTGGCAGAACAGGAGAAGACAATGACATTGTAATGTAACAATATCAATTACAATATAATTGTAATATTCAGGCACTACTGTACCTATATGTGTCAAGAATACAATGATACATTTTAACATATCAATTACAAAAACAGTTTAATATCAGGCACTACTGTACCTATCATGTGTCAGAATACAATGATACATGTAAACAATATCAATATTACAATTATCATCCGTAATATCAGGCACTACTGTACCTTAGCATGTGTCAGATAAATGATTACATTGTAAACAATATCAATTAACAATAGACAATTGTAATATCAGGCACTACGTACTATCAGTGGCAGAACAACAATGTACATTGTAAACAATATTCAATTACATATACATTTGTAATATCAGGGCACTACTGTACCTATGTGTGTCAGAATACATTGTACATTTATGTAACAATATCAAGTACAATATACATTGTAATATCAGGGCAGGCACTACTGTGCCTAGGGTGTCAGAATACAATGTGAGTAACATCTGTAAACAATATCAATTACAATATACATTTGTAATATCAGGCACTACTGTGCTCATCGTGTGGTCAGAATACAAGGAGACATTTGTAACAATATCATGACCAATATACATTGTATATCAGGCACTACTGTGCCTATCCATGTGGCAGAATACATGGATACAGTGTAACAATACAATTACTAATACATGTAATATCAGGCACTTTACTGTACCTAGTCATGTGTCAGAATACAATGATCATTGTAAACAATATCTCAATTACCAAGATACATTGTAAATATCAGGCACTACTGTACTTCAGTGTCAAGAATTACCAAGGTACATTTGTAACAATATCAATTGACAAATAAATTGTAATATAGGCACTACTGTACACTCTCATGGTACAGAATACATGGAACATTGCTAACAATATCATTAAATTATACATTGTAATATCAAGGCCTACTGTACCTATCATTGTGTCAGATCAATGAGTACATTGTAACAATATCAATTACAATATAACATGGTAATATCAGGGCACTACTTGTACCATCATGTCAGAAACAATGATACATGTAACAATATCAATTCTATAGAAATTGGAATATCAGGCACTACTGTAACCACATGTGTCAGAATACAATGATACATGTAACAATATCAAGACAATATACATGTAATAGCAGGCATACTGTACCTATCATGTGTCAGAATACCAATGATACATTGTACAATATCAAAATTACAATCACATTGAATATCAGGCTACACTACTGTACCTATCATGTGGCAGAATACAATTGATACATGTACAATATCAGGACCAATATAATTGTTATATCAGTGCACTACTTACATAGCAGGTGGCAGGAACAGAATACAAGGATACATTGTTGTAACAAACTATCAATTACATATACATGTAATTTCAGGCATACTGTACCTTATCATGTGTCAGAATACACATGAAACATTGTAAAACAAGTTATCAATTTACAATATACATGTGGTATTTTTTTTTTTTAATATCAGGCACTAAATGTACCTATCGTGGGCGAATACAATGATACATTGAAACAATATCAATTACAATAGAAATTGTAATAGCGGCACTACTGTACCTATCGTTTTTGTGTGGCAGAATTTACAATGATAATTGTAACAATATCAAAGTACAATATACAATGTAAAATCAGGCCTACACTACTGTACCTATCGTGTGGGCAGAATACAATGATACATTGTCACAATTCAATTACCAAATACATTGTTCATAGCAGGCACTACTGTCTACCCTATCGGCGTCAGAATACAAATGATACATTGTAACAATATTCAATGACAATATAACATGGTATATCGGAACTACTGTACCTATCGGGTGTGCAGAATACCATGATTACATCTGTAACAATATCCAATTACAAGATACATTGTAATATCAGGCACTACGTACCGATCGTGTGGCCAGAATACAATGATACAGTGTAACAATAATCAATTCACAATATTACATTGTAATATCAGGCCACTACTGTACCCTCTCGCGGTGTGTCAGAATACAAGATACATTGTAACAATATAATTACATTATACATTGTAATATCAGGCACTACTGTACCTATGGTGTAAAATACAATGATACATTTGAACAATATCCAATGACAATAAACATTTGTAATATCAGGACTACTGTACCTATCAATGTGTCAGAATCAACAATGATATCATGGTAAACAATATCAAATTACAATATACATGTATATCAGGGCTCACTAATGTACCTATCATTGTTCAGAATACAATGATACATTGTAACAATATCAAGATTACAATATACATTGAATATCAGGCCACTACTGTACCTATCACTCTGTCAGAATACACTTGATACATTGTACCATATCAAGACAATATACATGTAATACAGGCACTACGTGTACCTATCATGTGATCAGATACAATGATACATTGTACATATTCAATTACAATATACATTGTAATATCAGGCATACTGTACTTCATGGTTCAGAATACAAAATTGGATTGTAACAAATGCAATTACAATATGACATGTGGAATATCAGCACTACTGTGACCTTTATCAGGTGTCCGAATTATACAATGATACCTTGTAACAATATCACTTCATATACTTGTAATAAGTCAGGCATATTTCTGTACCTATCATGTTGTCAGAACACACTGATAATTGTAACAATATCAATTACAATATACATTGTAATATCAGGCTCACTACTGTACTATCATTGTGTTCGATACAATGATAACATTTTAACAATATCAATTACAATATACATTGTAATATCAGGCATACTGTACCATAATGTGTCAGAAATACAAAATGATCACATTGGTGTAACCTACAATTACAATATACATTGTAATATCAGGACTACTGTGCCTATCATGTGTCAGAATACAATGTACATTGTAACAATATCAATTACAATAGACTATTGTAATATCAGCCACTTACTGGGCCCCATCATGTGTCAGAATTACAATGATACAATGTAACAATATCAATACAAGATAATTGTAATATCGCCCATACTGTACCTATCAGTGTGTCAGAATACAATGATAATTGTAACAAATCAATTACAATATACATTGTAATATTCCGGACTACGTGCCTATCATGTGTCAGAATACAATGATACAGTTGTAAACAAATATCAATTACAATATACATGGTAATATCAGGCAATATGTACTATCATGTGTCAGAATACAATGATACATTGTAACAATATCAATTACAATCTAATTGTAATATCAGGCACTACTTACCTATAATGGGTCAGAATACATGATACATTGGTAAACAATCAATTACAATATACATTGTAATATATAAGGCTTACACTACTGTACCTATCATGGGCAGAATACAATGATACATTGTAACCAAGATCAATTACAATATATCATGGAATATCAGGCAACTACTGTACTAGCGTGTGTTCAAATACAATTTACATTGTTGTAACAATATCAATTACAATATACATTGTAAATTATCAGGCAACTACTGTTAACCTATCATGTGTCAGATACGATGATACAGTAACAAAGATCAATTACAATTATACCATGGAATATCAGGCACTAACTGTACCCCATCATGTGTCAAGAATACAAATGTACGACCATTTCCTTTTTTTTTTTTCCCTTTCCCCCCGCCTGCCCCACCACCTTATATATAATTTATATTTCTCATATATTTCTTCGTAATATCAGGCACTACTGTACATTGTTATTTTTTATTGGTAATGCCATACTCAACAACGTTATACCAGCGTCTCCCTGTAAGTCAATACTTCAAACTTTACAACCATATACCTTATGGCTTTTGTACCTACCCTGATTAAGGATCCCCTACTCTACCACTCACACACTGTGGCTATGTAATAGATTCCTCACCCACGCACCCCCTTAATAATCGCACTCACAGGCCTTTTAGTCCTCACAAGTTGTAACACACAATATTTATATACAATGGGGAGGGGGCCCCATCTTCTATTTTTCCTATGACAGATATAGCCTTCTCCCAGAAAAACCACTGTGGATTGCCACCCAGAAGGGCTAATGCAGTAAGTTATAATTTACCTAACTACAATCCAGCATCCTTTGCCATTTTTGATTTCCCCAAAACAGCAGTCAGATGTAACTCTCCACTCCTGAAGCTAATGCAGGAAAGCCTCACTTGTAATGCTCTGCAGAAAGGACGTGACTGGTAATAAATGGGCAACTTTGATGGGAAAGATGGAGAAATACAAACGTTTCCCCTAGGACAGACCATTATAACATTTGGTAGAGGATCTGCCAGTGTTTTACACCTCTTAAAGAAAGAATATGCAAAATCATAGTTTATATGAATTGGAGGTTGCCATACTTTTTCTCATTTGAGAAAATTAATCCCACACTAGTGGCCTCTAGTGGGCATTATCTACATTATTGTGTAAGAAACAGACCCTGTATAAAGGGAAACTAAAGTCTAAAAGTCCTTTACATCCCAATATTACATCAAATATAATGTTAATGGGTAATTTATGGCGTAGGATCATGTGACAGGGATTTTTTAAATCATTTTAGCCATATGAAAAGTTATTTTTAAAAATTGATTTAGACAAGGAAGAAAAAAGAAATAGTATTGGTGTACAGAATGGGTGGGAGCTGCCATAGTGTTGCATTGACAGTTTATATGAGACTATAGCTTTGTATATATACAAGACAGGATAGTATGAGGGTATAAGTTATTGTATGTACAAAACATTCCTTCTCGTAATTTATATTTATACATATGGGTGGAAGCTGCCATATTGCTTCCTTAGACAGTACAGTATGAGGGTTATAGCTTATGTATGTACATAACATTCCTTCTCTGTATATTATCTATGGGATGGGAGCTGCCATATGTTTCCCTTAGACAGTACAGTATAAGGGGTATAGCTTATTGTATACAGAAACATTCTCTCTGTATATTATACATATGGTGGGAGTGCCATAGTGTTTCCCCTTAGACGTACAGTATGAGGGTATAGCTTATTGTATGTACAGAACATTCCTTCTCGTATATTTATATTTATCATATGGGTGGAGCTGCCATAGGTTTCCCTAGACAGTACAGTATGAGGGTATAGCTTATTGTATGTACAGAACATTCCTCTCTGTATATTTATATTTATACATATGGGTGGGAGCTGCCATATTGTTTCCCCTAGACAGTACAGTATGAGGGTAACTTATTGTATGTACAGAACATTCCTTCTCTTTATATTTATATTTATAATATTGGTGGGAGGATGCCATATTGTTTCCCTTAGACATACAGTATGAGGGTATAGTTTATTGTATGTACAGAACATTCCTTTCTCGTATATTTTTACATATGGGTGGGAGCTGCCATATTGTTTCCTTAGACAGTACAGTATGAGGGTATAGAAGCTATTGTATGTACAGAACATTCCTTCTCTGTATATTTATATTTATAAATATGGGTGGGAGCTGCCATATTGTTCCCCTAGCAGTACAGTATGAGGGTATAGCTTATTATGTGTACAGAACATTCTTCTCTGTATATTTATATTTATACATATGGATGGGAGGATGCCATATTGTTTCCCTTAGACAGTACAGTATGAGGGTATAACTTATTGTATGCACAGAACATTCCTTTCTTTTATATTTATATTTTACTATGGGTGGGAGCTGCCATATTGTTTTCCCTTAGACATACAGTATGAGGGTATAGCTTATTGTTGTACAGAACATTCCTTCTCTGTATATGTATATTTATAATGGGTGGGAGCTGCCATATTGTTTCCCTAGACAGTACAGTGATGAGGGTATAGCTTATTGTATGTACAGAACATTCCTTCTCTTATATTATATATACATATGGGATGGGAGTGCCATATTTGTTCCCTTAGACAGTACAGTATGAGGGTATACTTATTGTGATGACAGAACATTTCTTCTCTGTATATTTATTTATACATATGGGTGGGAGCTGCCATATTGTTTCCCTTAGACAGTACAGTATGAGGGTATAGCTTATGTATGTACAGAACATTCTTTCTCTGTATTTATACATATGGGTGGGAGCTGCCCATGTGTTCTCCTTAGACAGTACGTATTAGGGTATAGCTTATTGTATGTACAGAACATTCCTTCTCTGTTATTTATATTTATACTATGGGTGTTAAGCTGCCATATTGTTTCCCCTAGACAATACAGTATGAGGGTATAGCTATTGTATGTACAGAACATTCCTTCTCTGTATATTTATACATATGGGTGGGAGCTGCCAATTGTTTCCTTAGACAGAAGTATGAGAGTATAGATTATTGTGTACAGAACATTCCTTCTCTGTTAATTTATTAACATATGGGGGGACTGCCATATGTTTCCCTTAGACAGTACGTATGAGGGTATAAGCTTATTGTATGTACAGAACATTCCTTCTCTGTATTATTTATACTATCATATGGGTGGGAGCTGCCATAGTGTTTCCCTTAGACAGTACAGTAAGAGGGTATAGCTTATTGTGTGTACAGAACATTCCATTGGGTGGAAGCTGCCATAGATTATCTAGTGCAATATGGTAGCGTGTGTTCATTATATTTAACATGTATTATAAAGCTGCCATATGGTTTACTTTAGACAGAATAGACAATAGGTAACGTTTATTGTGGCAGAGAGCTGCCAAATGTCGAACCCTGGCACATAGTATAAAGAACATTATAGACATTGGCACCCTAGTGGTAATAACATAGTTAACCGTCTTAATAAATGAATATAACAATGAAATCCAGGCACACCAGCTGTTTTGAATTAAAGGGCCATTCACCATGGTAACCAGATAACATGTTAAATTCCTACTTGGACAGAGGCAGACGTTAAAGCCAAAAATGAATAAAACACACAAAATAGCTGCAAAAAACTTCCCTTTAAATACCGGTCTCATTATGGCATCTCTATACAGCTATACATCTTTTAGCAATGACTGTTGAGAGTTGTAGTTCCTCAAGACAATTTCTTGCCCCTTAAAATACAAAAGTTGTTTTCACTTCTGCAGGTGTATAAGAACTATGGGGAACATGTATATTACCATATAATTTACTAGGATGAGCCGTACACCCAGTAGAAATAAACATGAAACGCCGTGTGTCAATAATAAATTTTCCACTTAGCGTGCGCCTTTCGCTTAGATTCCGAGCGCCTCTGAGACACAGCGAATACATCACTGTGGTTTATTATCACATTAGGATTCGGAGATTTATTAACTCTGTCTATGCAGGGCTGCCCTGAGCATACTGAATATTAAATTACAATTCACTGATATAAACCTTTTCGAACATTTGTTTATTATTTATTATTCTATTACAATGAGTGCAGTGTTTACACTTGTACAGAAATGCCTAAGGGCAACTGTTAGGCAGCTCCCACCTCTATATAGACAGCATAACATACAGAAGCAATGTTGACACCACAACATTGTCCGAATTGCAGATGACGGTATGTGGCTCCGGACCACACGCCGCCGGGGGTTAACTGTTGGACATGGCTACTTTTGCCGCAACAGACAGTCTTCGTCCTGGCCCAGCGGTCGGAAGTTACGAACGGTCTTCCATGACCAAGGATCTCGTCATGTGTACCTAGCTTTATGCTGTGATGTAATTAAACACGTATCCATGACCGTAAACATTTTTATTGAACAGCTATTGACACCGGGAAGCTTTATAAATGGATTTTCATTGAAAAATCAATAATCTGTTGAACAGTTCCAGGGATAATTCTACCCAAAATCTATTTTAACTGCACTCGATCCTTTTGAATTGATGTTAAAGGGGAACTGAGAGAATCTGTGCGATTGAATCTGTTTCTCAGTGAAAGATAAATGCAACAATGTATCTCTTGCCTTTATAATCGCCTTTGTACTTGGCCGTTGTCTCTGCGCCTTGATATCAAACCGCTGCCCCCAGGAAGCAGAGAATCAGGCTGCGAGCGTAGATTTATCAACATTATTATATTTTTATACGTATCTTATTATTCGTCCCCTTCTTTATCGCACGCGTGTCTCTTCCAGCAATCAGACATCAGATTAAAATTCCAAAATTGAACCATCAGAATGAAATGTTTAGAAAAAAAGAAAATCAGACAAGAAAACCAATTTCAAATCATTTTAAACTGGCCAGAACGGTTCTAATGTAAATGGTAAACCTTTATATATGGCTGGAACGTATTTTATCCAGGAATCATCATTTGAGAAAAACTACGCCCACTTTTCAGTGGCCCCACCATTTTTAATTTTTGTCGACAACAATCCGAAATTAATTGGTCAGTTTGAGGTGCCTGATTTCAACCCTGCGCATTGTGGGATTCAAACTTTTTTTTTTATTGTGACTCTTCAGAAAGACTTAACGATAGAAACTTTTTAATAGAAACATTATAATCGTATGGTTGGCAAAGAATTTCTCCCCCAGGTTACATTTTATAATGGCGGAAAGTTAAAGGGCATCTATACTAGAGAAATATATTTTAATTGCCCATTACTGGAAACTGTAATTCTTCCCAATATCCAATCTGAACCTTCTTACAATGTTTCAATCAAGTGCCTTATTACCATAAACTACTCTGCTGTGAGCAGTTTTGCTGTAGCTGGAATGGTGACAGAGTTTTGACAGTTGGTGTGGGGAAATTCCCTCTCCAGTGATGCCTATAGTGATTACTGAGCATGCCTTGCCCTCATAAAAAGTCAGGCAGATAAAGGGGGAGTAGTTAAAAAAGAGAGAGGGGGATAATGAGCATGAGCAAGACAAGGGTCTTGATTGATGGCAACACCATCACACTCAGAGTGTGCTCTATAACACGTTTATTTATAGATAAAATGAGGAAAAGCCATTTTTTTTGTTATAATTGACTTTTAAAACGTCTTCTTTAGGTTGAGAGAAAACTGCTGATATCTCATGATCCCTATTGGGCCCTAAATTGGGCTCCCTTCTAAATGAATGGGGTCAAGTTTCTCAGTTGGTAAGAAATAAATCAAATTGCCCAATAGAAACGCAGGTAAATTGTTAATTCACAAAACCTTTAACCATCTAGCTGGGACAGGGGTCATGGAGAATTACAGAAGAAAAAATCATTACATGTAGCCCATAATGTAGAAATGTGGCAGGATAAACAGATCTAGAGACTGTCCGTAAATATATGTGTCTGCAATGAGAAACATCAGGAAACTGTGGGAAATGGTCACGAATAAATGAAGAATTGATACTCATAATGCTGTGTACACATAATAACATGACACACACATTACCTGCTGAGTATCCAATAAGACTATTAGTGTTGTGTTCCTTCTTTGGTGTTATAGTGCTGCTAGAGATGCAGATATTCCTTATGTACAGAAACAATTGTGATTGAAACAATGTATCACTTTAAGTTATTCCTATCTAAACGTGTCATGTTTTCAAATCTATAAAGATACAAAGTAGCCGAATGGGGACGTTTTATGGGAAATGATTGCAGAATCACTGAGCATGTCTGAGTTCTCTGAGCTTCTGGGGGAGGCGGTTTTGGTCTGCCAAAATAAATAAATAAAAATCTTTATATTTCAAATACATCTTTCTATGATCTATGTAGCTTTTGTTAGGAATCATTAAAAAAGCATGTCATTATATTATTATAATTAACGGTTAAGAAAAGAGGTGCAAAATTTGGCCTGTGTTCTTATTTTGCTGCAAAAAACGATGTTCTTAATTTTTTTTTTATCTTCTGGGTAGACCCTTCAGTCATGGGCGTGGTGAGTGACATCACAGCCAATGATTAACGGGTTGTAACTGGGGGTTCCTCCTCTGAGCACGCTCAAAGCTCTTGAGCACCTGCAGCGTTCACGGTAGGGGATGGGAACGTGACAGGCTGTGGTGGTGTGAGAATTACAGTTTCTATGTTTAAGGGGGGGGGGGGGAATCTACTTGGAGAACAAAATTTCATTTTAGGAGGGGACATGTCCTTTAAGCAGAGCGGGTTATCCATTAAGGCAACATAAACAGCTGCCCAGGGCACATTAAACACCAGGTCCTCTGCTTCAGTACTACAGCCCATACAAAGAACTGGATTTGATAACTGTGTGTATGTGCCTGGCCCCACCTACTGCCTTCAGTCACAGGGTCTCTTGTTAATATGCACTGTAACGGGATTGGGTAGAGACTAGTAGGCGTGACCTGCTGTAACAAGTTCCTGCAATTAATAGAACTGAGCATGTGCAAAGAATAACATGGTCACTGACCACACTGTGTGATACTGGAATTCTGGGATATAAACAAACAAAAAAAAAAAAACATGGTAGAAAGGTTAAAATTCCCAGCACCCTTTAATACGAGAAGTGAGACACAGATTACTGCTTTTTATCAAGGCGCTCTGTCTTCTGATTCGGTTGTTGTTTGAGGCTTTAGTTTCCTTAACCAATCTGGACACAGTTAGTATTAAAGAACAGTTTTAAACACATTAGATATCATTTGCGATATCATCTGGCCATGTGCGGAACCAAAAGGCCCCAACATTCCATTTGGAATCTGTTTGGTATTTGTCCTGAATCCTGATAAGGCCACAGATTGCCATTGGATCTGGGATGAGAAATGTAATAGAACGATAAGTGTCCTGTGACCCAGACCATCAGCATGTTGTTAACCCTTATACGACACTGCGTTCACCTGGCGCTGCAATGTCAGTGTATTAAGTCTTTGTATCAATTGGAATCCCAAGTGTAGAAAAAGATCGATAACCGTAACATCTAATGTCTGGAGACTGAATCTCCCCAGAGAGACCGTGGGGGTTTTCTTATTCACTTCTATTTATAATGATATTTTATATTTCATTCACAGAAATACAGAATATTGACAACGTACAATAAAGGCACAAAAAGTAAATAAACCCTCCCTGACCCAAAGAGCTTACAATCTGTGTGATTAACACAGACGCATGAAACGGCGACAATCCATATTTGGATTCATACATATGGGTGGGAGCTACCATGTTGTTTCCTTAGAGAGGATATAGCTTATTGCTTGCACAGAGCAATCCTTATCTATTTCTGTTTAATACACACGCAGCACTATATAAATAAATACAATCTAACTGTGGGATATATTGGGAAATAAATACATCCATACATCATTGGAAGCTGCCAATTGCTTGTCTCAGAGACATTTGCTGGCAGTCAGGTGCACACATGAAGTTATTGGGTGGGTTTTATAGGTGTATTAGTACAGTTCTGCTATTTATAGTTCTATATATAACGTGCAAGTGTAACCACATTAGGATAAAATATGAAATACAATGGCAGATGACATGGGACGCTCATGGGTCCAAGTGCAAGTGCATTCTGGGTGTATTGGTACCCAGTCATGTGGGATTTTAAATGTAGGTGGGGCCAAATTGTCATGTGACCATCAGCAAAGGGGTAAATCCAGTGGGTGCAGATTGTGGGTCTCCCTGGAGTTTTAGTAAAACATGTAATAAATGGAG
Organism: Hymenochirus boettgeri; assembly: GCA_019447015.1. Lineage (NCBI taxonomy): Eukaryota > Metazoa > Chordata > Amphibia > Anura > Pipidae > Hymenochirus > Hymenochirus boettgeri. The sequence goes on from JAACNH010000020.1 coordinate 642,809, forward strand.
ATGAGGAGAGTGACGTACCCCACCACCTGCAACCTACCTCTCACCAGTCAGCTTGTGCAGTTAGTTAGGGGGCAATTACATAGGGGTAGATAAATGGGGAGGGGTCAAATGCAGGTGTGTGTTTGTATGTGTGTGTGTGTAGGGGTAATAAAGGGCAGGGGTGGTGAGGGTATAGTGGGTAATGGGGGGGTCAGGTAGGGTGGTGGGATCATAGTGGGTAATGGGGTCAGGTAGGGTGGTGGGGGTCATAGTGGGTAATGGGAGGTCAAGTAGGGTGGTGGGATTAAGTGGTAATGGGGGTCAGGTAGGGTGGTGAGGTCATAGGGGTAATGGGAGGTCAGGTAGGGTGTGGGGGTCATAGTGGGTAAGGGGGGTCAGGCAGTGTGGAAGCAGGGCTGTGTAATAGTGGAGAGTGGCAAGGTAAGGGTTAACAGACAGAAGCGGTGGGGGAGAAGGGAGGTAGGAGAGGGGGTAACAGAAGGGGTGGGGGGAAGCTGCTGCTGCCAGGGGAGGGGGGAGAGGGAAGTAGGAGAGGGAGCAGGGGAGGGAGGTAGGAGGGGGGACATTGTACCAATGAGAGGGGCAGAGCCATTGGATGCCAGGCTGTGTGGCGGTGTGGCTGTGGCTTGTCTCGCTGCAGGCAGTGAGGGGACAGTCTCAGGATCTCACACCCGCTGGAGAAGGAAACAAGGGGGTCTCCTCGGGGAGGTGGGGGCTATAATGTACCCCCAGAACTACAGGGCTACGGGGGTCTCAGGCTGCTGCACCAAGACTGGTGAATCAGATGGAGATCCCGGGGTCACTATGGGGAAGATGAGCTGGAAGGGGGTCGGTGCCCTCCTGCTTTCCCTCCTGCACACAGCGCTGGGTGAGTCCATGTGTATAATATAACCTTATAATGTATTGTGATGGGCATCACCTACTGCCATGGCACCGGGCACTGTGCCCCCTCTTCATGGGAGGACTGGGAACCCTCAAAACCTCTCTGACCCCCTTAAATCAATATGAAGACCCCAGTAACCCTACTTTATATCCACCCGTGAGACCCCCAGTAACCCCCTTTATATCCACCTGTGAGACCCCCAGTAACCCCACTTTATATCCACCCGTGAGACCCCCAGTAACCCTACTTTATACCACCCGTGGACCCCAGTAACCCCTTTATATCCACCTGTGAGACCCCAGTAACCCCACTTTAGATCCACCCGTGAGACCCCAGTAACCCCCTTTATATCCTCCCGTGAGACCCCCAGAGTAACCCCATTTATATCCACCGGATGAAACCAGTAACCCCCTTTATATCCCCGTGAGACCCCCAGTAACCACCCTTTATATCCAACCGTGAACCCCCAGTAACCCCCCCTTTATATCCACTGTGAGACCCCAGTTAAACCCCCTTTAATCCACCTGTGAGACCCCCAGTAACCCCCCTTTATATCCACCTGTGAGACCCCCAGTAAAACCCACTTTATATCCACCGTGAAACCCCCAGGTAACCCCTTTATATCCTCCCGTGAGACCCAGTAACCCCTTTATATCCACCCGTGGAAACCCCAGTTAACCCCCCTTTATATCCACCTGTGAGACCCCAGTAACCCCCTTTATATCCACACTGTGAGACCCCCAGTTAACCCCCCTTTATATCCACCTGTGAGAACCCCAGTAACCCCCTTTATATCCACCTGAGACCCCCAGAACCCCCCTTATATCCACCTGTGAGACCCCCAGTAACCTTTATCCACCTGAGACCCCAGTAACCCCTTATATACACTGTGAGACCCCCAGCCCCACAGACCCCCCTCCTGTATCTGCCCCCAAATATGAAACCCCCTGACAATAAACAGATATAACCAATCACTGATAACATAACACTACAGCCCCCAACCCACTCACAGCCCCCCAGACCCACTCACAGCCCCAATTCACATGTTCCCCTTGTACATCAGTTTCCCGTTATGAAGACCCTAATCCCATTCATCAGATCCCTTGGTACAAAATCCTGTATTACTCACCCCTGTACTGATCCTGGGCAGTCTCCCCTTCACTCTGTTATGTTACTTTCTTTCTCCCTAACTCTGATCATGTCCATTCTGCCTGATGTAGAGACCCCCTCATTGCACAGACCCACCCCTCCTCGGTCTATTAGGACATTGTCATTCGAGATTTCCCTCTTCCCTTCTTCAATGCAACAATCCCCTCTCTGTGGTCCTTCCCTCTCTCCCCAGTGTCTCTCTAATCCTCACTTGTTTAACTCTCACTCCTATGATCCTGTGGTAGATGACACTGACAACCCACCTGCTTATTAATGGGGTCCCTCCACTTCCTTCAACTGAACCTTCTCTTTAAATCTCTTTCGTAGACATCAGAATTGTCCCTATTGCTTGTCCCTATTGTCCCCCTTGTCACTCAATTGGCTTCCTTGCATTTGGCAATTCCCCTGTCATTGGAAATAGAAACACAAATTCCCAGACCCTCATTGTGATATTTCCAGACATGACTATAGTGTCCCCACTGCTCTGTGGATACAGTGATTCATTTGCACCCTGTTCATGTATACAATGTGTACACAGTGTTCCTGGCTCTGGCTCTATTTCTTCCTGTAGCAAAATAGCTTCCTGCAGTCTCTTCTCTCTGTCTCTCTCTCTCTCTGTCTCTCTCTCTCTGTCTCTCTCTCTCTCTCTCTTTCTCTCTCTCTCTCTCTCTCTCTCACACCACAACACACAACACATGAGCACCCTTAGTTGATACATTGTTTCTGTCTGTTCTTATTAGATACATTGTTTCCTCTGACTGCTGAACGTTGCTCCCTGAAGATACATTGTTTCTATCTCCTGAACTCCACTCTCTGCAGGCACATTGCTCCTATAGCAACCCTGACACTCAAAGGGTGCTGGGAATTGTAGTGAAAACATCTGGGGACTGCTATTGTCTGACTCAGACCTGTTAATACTGAGCATGATTTATATAGGAGCCTGTGACTTTATGTACAGTGCTTCATCATTATCAACCCTAAACTCTCTTTGGTGGCTGTACACTGACATTTGCCTCTTTAATGTATAGAAGCTTCACTGCTTTATGATTCATTGGGTCTTTACCTGTTCAAACCCTTTCTGGTGTCCCGCATTAACCATTAATGTACGATACATGCATGCAGTCACTAGTTACAGACCCCCCAAAATCCATACATGCAGTACTATGTACAGACCCCAAAACTCCATACATGCAGTCACTATGTTACAGAGCCCCCAACACTCCATACATGCAGTCACTATGTTACAGACCCCCCAACACTCCATACATGCAGTCACTATGTTACAGACCCCCCAACACTCCATACATGCAGTCACTTTGTTACAGAGCCCCCAACACTCCATACATGCAGTCACTATGTTACAGCCCCCCAACACTCCATACATGCAGTCACTATGTTACAGACCCCCCAACACTCCATACATGCAGTCACTATGTTACAGAGCCCCCAACACTCCATACATGCAGTCACTATGTTACAGAGCCCCCCCAACACTCCATACATGCAGTCACTATGTTACAGACCCCCCAACACTCAACATGCAGTCACTATGTTACAGACCCCCCCACAAACTCCATACATGCAGTCACTATGTTACAGACCCCCAACACTCCATACATGCAGTCACTATGTTACAGACCCCCCAACACTCCATACATGCAGTCACTATGTTACAGACCCCCCAACACTCCCTACATGCAGTCACTATGTTACAGAGCCCCCAACACTCCATACATGCAGTCACTTTGTTACAGACCCCCCAACACTTCATACATGCAGTCACTATGTTACAGCCCCCCCCAACACTCCATACATGCAGTCACTATTTACAGCCCAACACTCCTTACATGCAGTCACTAGTTACCAGACCCCCCAACACATTCCTACATGCAGTCACTATGTTACAGCCCCCCAAACACTCCTTACATGCAGTCACTATGTTAGAGCCCCCAACACTCCATACATGCAGTCACTTGTTACAGACCCCCAACACTTCATACATGCGGGTAGTCAATAGGTACAAGGTATGGAGTGTTGGGGGTCTGTAACATAGTGACTGCATGTATGGAGTGTTGGGGGTCTGTAACATAGTGACTGCATGTATGGAGTGTTGGGGGGTCTGTAACATAGTGACTGCATGTATGGAGTGTTGGGGGCTCTGTAACATAGTGACTGCATGTATGGAGTTTTGGGGGGTCTGTAACATAGTGACTGCATGTATGGAGTTTTGGGGGGTCTGTAACATAGTGACTGCATGCATGTATCGATTACATTAATGGTTAATGCGGGGACACCAGAGAAAGGGGTTTAGAACAGGTAAAGACCCAATGAATCTATAAAGCAGTGAAGCTTCTATACAGTAAAGAGGCAGGAATGTCAGTGTACAGCCACCAAAGAGAGTTTAGGGTTGATAATGATGAAGCACTGTACATAAAGGTCACAGGCTCCTATATAAATCATGCTCAGTATTATACAGGTCTGAGTCAGACAATGAGCAGTCCCCAGATGTTTTCAACTACAATTCCCAGCACCCTTTGAGTGTCAGGGTTGCTATAGGAAGCAATGTGCCTGCAGAGAGTGGAGTTCAGGAGATAGAAACAATGTATCTTCAGGGAGCAACGTTCAGCAGTCAGAGGAAACAATGTATCTAATAAGAACAGACAAGAAACAATGTATCAACTAAGGGTGCTCAGTGTGTGTGTGTGTGTGTGAGAGAGAGAGAGAGAGAGAGAGAGACAGAGAGAGAGAGAGAGAGACAGAGAGAGAGAGACAGAGAGAGAGAGACAGAGAGAGAGAGACTGCAGGAAGCTATTTTGCTACAGGAAGAAATAGAGCCAGAGCCAGGAACACTGTGTACACATTGTATACATGAACAGGGTGCAAATGGAATCACTGTATCCACAGAGCAGTGGGGACACTATAGTCATGTCTGGAAATATCACAATGAGGGGTCTGGGAATTTGTGTTTCTATTTCCAATGACAGGGGAATTGCCAAATGCAAAGGAAGCCAATTGAGTGACAAGGGGGACAATAGGGACAAGCAATAGGAGACAATTCTGATGTCTACAGAAAAAGATTTAAAGAGAAGGTTCAGTTGAAGGAAGTGGAGGGACCCCATTAATAAGCAGGTGGGCTGTCAGTGTCATCTACACACAGGATCATAGGAGTGAGAGTTAAACAAGTGAGGATTAGAGAGACACTGGGGAGAGAGGGAAGGACACACAGAGAGGGGATTGTTGCATTGGAAGAAGGGAAGAGGGAAATCTAGAATGACAATGTCCTAATAGACCGAGGAGGTGGTGGGTCTGTGCAATGAGGGGGTCTCTACATCAGGCAGAATGGACATGAATCAGAGTTAGGGAGAAGAGAAAGTAACATAACAGAGTGAAGGGGAGACTGCCCAGGGATCAGTACAGGGGTGAGTAGATACAGGAGTTTGTACCAAGGGATCTGATGAATGGGATTAGGGTCTTCATAACGGGAAACTGATGTACAAGGGGAACATGTGAATTGGGGGCTGTGAGTGGGTCTGGGGGGCTGTGAGTGTTATTGTTATCAGTGATTGGTTATATCTGTTTATTGTCAGGGGGTTCTATATTTGGGGGCAGATACAGGAGGGGGGTCTGTGGGGCTGGGGGTCTCACAGGTGGATATAAAGGTGTTTAGAAAGAAAATAACAAAAAAAAAACCATTTCAATTCAAATCATTTTAAACTGGCAAAGGTTCTAATGTAATGGTAAACCTTTATATAATGGTGTAACGTTATTTTATCCAGGAATCAATCATTTGAGAAACTACGCCCACTTTTCAGTGGCCCCCACCCATTTTTAATTTTTGTCGACACATCCCCGAATTTAATTGGTCAGTTTGAGGTGCCTGATTTCAACCCTGCGCATTGGTGGAATTCAAAACTTTTTTTACTATTGTGACTCTTCAAGAAAGACTTAACGATAGAACTTTTTATATAGAACATATAATCGTATTTTGGCAAAGAATTTCTCCCCCCAGGTTACTTTTTATAAAATGGCGAAAGTTAAAGGGCATCTATACTGAAAGAAATATATTTTAATTGCCCATTACTGGAAACTGTAATTCTTCCCAATATCCAATCTGAACCTCTTACAATCGCTGTCAATCAAGTGCCTATACCAAAACTATCTGCTTGAGCATGTGGCTTTGGTGACAGGTGTGACTTTTGTGTGAAATCGCAGGACAGTTTTGACAGTGGTTGATTGAATTCGCCTCCTCGGATTACACAGTGCGGTCATGAGTGGGGGCAGTGTGACAGAGAGATGGGGATACTGAGCATGAGCAAACAAGGGCAAGGGTTGATATTGAGAGGGGCTGGCAAGACTGAGCTGCAAGGGAAGGGAACCACACCTCATAGTGTGCTCTACTAACACGTTTTTTATAGATTAAATGAGGAAAAGCCATTTTTTTGTATAATTGACCTTTAAACGTCTTCTTTAGGTTGAGAAAACTGCTGATATCTCATGATCCCTTATGGGCCCTAAATTGGGCTCCCTTCTAAACTGAATGGGGTCAAGTTTTTCAGTTGGTAAAGAAATAAATCAACTGCCCAATAGAAACGCAGGTAAATTGTTAATTCACAAAACCCTTAACCATCTAGCTGGGACAGGGGTCATGGAGAATTACAGAAGAAAAATATCATTACCTGTTAGCCCATATGTGAAAATGTGGCAGGATAACAGATCTAGAGACTGTCCGTAAATATATTGTGTCTGCTAATGAGAAAACTAGGAACTGTGGGAAATGGTCCACGAATAAATGAAGAAATTGATACTCCCATAATGCTGTGTACACATAATAACATGACACACACATTACCTGCTGAGTATCCAATAAGACTATTATTGTTTGTTCCTTCTTTGGTGTTATGTGCTGCTAGAGATGCAGAATTCCTTATTAACAGAACTTGATTGAAACAATGTATCACTTTAAGTTATTCCTATCTAAACGTGTCATTGTTTCAAATCTTATAAGATACAAAGTAGCCGAATGGGGACGTTTTATGGGAAATGATTGCGAATCACTGAGCTGTCTGAGTTCTCTGAGCTTCTGGGGGAGGCGGTTTTGGTACTGCCAAAATAAATAATAAAAATCTTTATATATTCAAAATACATCTTTCTATAGATCTATGTAGCTTTTGTTAGGAATCAAAAAGCATGTCATTATATTATTATTTAACGGTTAAGAAAAGAGGGCAAAATTTGGCCTGTGTTCTTATTTTCTGCAAAAACAGATGTTCTTAATTTTTTTTTTATTTCTGGGTAGACCCTTCAGTCATGGGCTGTGAGTGACATCACAGAGCCAATGATTAACGGGTTGTACCTGGGGGTTCCTCCTCTGAGCACGCTCAAAGCTCTCTGAGCACCTGCAGCGTTCACGGTAGGTGAAGGGAACTGACAGGCTGTGGTGTGTGAGAATTACAGTTTCTTATGTTTAAGGGGGGGGGGGGAATCTACTTGGAGAACAAATTTCATTTTAGGAGGGGACATGTCCTTTAGCAGAGCAGGAGTTATCCATTAAGGCAACATAAACAGCTGCCCAGGGCACATTAAAACCAGGTCCTCTGCTTCAGTACTACAGCCCATACAAAGAACTGGATTTGATAACTGTGTGTATGTGCCTGGCCCCACCACTGCCTTCAGTCACAGGGTCTCTGTCTAATATGCACTGTAACGGGATTGGGTAGAGACTAGTAGGCGTGACCTGCTGTAACAAGTTCCTGCAATTAATTAGAACTGAGCATGTGCAAAGAATACCTGGTCACTGACCACACTGTGTGATACTGGAATTCTGGGATATAAACAAACAAAAAAAAAAACATGTTAGAAAGGTAAAATTCCCAGCACCCACTTTAATACGAGAAGTGAGACACAGATTAGCTTTTTTTATATCAAGGCGCTCTGTCTTCTGATTCGGTGTTGTTCTGAGGCTTTAGTTTCCCTTTACCATCTGACTACAGTTAGTATTAAAGAACAGTTTAAACACATTAGATATCATTTGCGATATCATCTGGCCATGTGCGGAACCAAAAGGCCCCAACATTCCATTTGGAATCTGTTTGGTATTTGTCCTGAATCCGGATAGGCCACAGATCTGCCATTGGATCTGGGATGAGAAATGTAATAGAACGATAAGTGTCCTGTGACCCAGACACTCAGCATGTTGTTAACCCTTAAGACACTGCGTCACCTGGCGCTGCAATGTCAGTGTATTAAAGTCTTTGATCAATTGGAATCCAAGTGTAGAAAAAGATCGATAACCGTAACATCTAATGTCTGGAACTGAATCTCCCCAGAGAGACCGTGGGGGTTTTCTTATTCACTTCTATTTATATGATATTTTTATATTTCATTCACAGAAATACAGAATATTGACAACGTACAATAAAGGCCACAAAGTAAATAACCCGTCCTTGACCCAAAGAGCTTACAATCTGTGTGTTACACAGACGCATGAAACGGCGACAATCCAATTTGGATTCATACATATGGGTGGGAGCTACCATGTTGTTTTCCTTAGAGAGGATTAGCTTATTGCTTGCACAGAGCAATCCTTATTCTATTTCTGTTTAATACACACGCAGCACTAATAATAAAATACAATCTAACTGTGGGATATATTGGGAAATAAATACATCCATACATCATGGAAGCTGCCACATTGCTTGTCTCAGAGACATTTGCTGGCAGTCAGGCTGCACACATGAAGTTATTGGGTGTGTTTATGGTGTATTGTACAGTTCTGCTATTTATAGTTCTATAATTAGAGTGCAAGTTGAACCACATTAGGATAAAATATGAAATACAATGGCAGATGACAGGGACTGCTCATGGGTCCAAGTGCAAGTGCATTCTGGGTGTATCTGGTACCCAGTCATGGGGGGATTTCTAAATGTAGGTGGGCCATTTGTCATGTGACCATCAGCAAAGGGGTAAATCCAGTGGGTGCAGATTGTGGGGTCTCCCTGGAGTTTTATAAAACATGTAATAAATGAGATGAGGAGAGTGACTTACCCCACACCCTGCAACCTACCTCTCACCAGTCAGCTTGTGCAGTTAGATAGGGGGCAATTACATAGGGGTAGATTACATGGGGAGGGGTCAAATGCCAATGTGTGTGTGTTTGTATGTGTGTGTGTGTAGGGGTAACAGGGCAGGGTGGGGATGTCATAGTGGGTAAGGGGGGTCAGGTAGGGTGGTGGGATCATAGTGGGTAATGTGGGGTCAGTAGGGTGGTGGGGGTCATAGGGGTAATGGGAGGTCAAGTAGGGGGTGGGGATCATGAGTGGTATATGGGGGTCAGGTAGGGTGGTGAGGTCTAGTGGGTAATGGGAGGTCAGGTAGGGTGTGTGGGATCATAGTGGGTAATGGGGGTCAGGCAGTGTGGGAGCAGGGCTGTGTAATAGTGGAGATTGGCAAGTGAAGGTTACAGATCAGGAAGCGGTGGGGAGAAGGAGTGGAGGGGGTAACAGAAGGGTGGGGGGGAGCTGCTGCTGCCAGGGGGGGGGAGAGGGAAGTAGGAGAGGGGCAGGGGATGTAGGGAGGGGGACATTGTACCAATGAGAGGAGGCAGAGCCATTGGATGCCAGGCTGTGTGGCTGTTGGCTGTGGCTGTGTGTCTGCTGCAGGCATGAGGGGACAGTCTCAGGATCTCACACCCGCTGGAGAAGGAACAAGGGGGTCTCCTCGGGGAGGTGGGGGCTAAATGTACCCCAGAACTACAGGGCTACGGGGGTCTCAGGCTGCACCAAGACTGGTGAATCAGATGGAGATCCGGGGTCACTATGGGAAGATGAGCTGGAAGGGGGTCGTGCCCTCCTGCTTTCCCTCCTGCACACGCGGGGTTGAGTCCCCTGTGTATAATATAACCTTATAATGTTCGTGATGGGCATCACCGACTGCATGGCACCGGGCACTGTGCCCCTCTTCATGGAGGACTGGAACCCTCAACCCCTCCGACCCCCTTAAATCATATGAAGACCCCAGTAACCCCCTTTATATCCACCGTGAGACCCCATACCCCCTTTATCCACCGTGAGACCCCCAGTAACCCTCCTTATATCCCCCCGTGAGACCCCAGTAACCACTTTATATCCACCGTGAGACCCCCAGTAACCCCCTATATCCACTTGGAACCCCCATAACCCACTTATATCCACCCGTGAGACCCCCAGTAACCCCCCTTTATATCCTCCCGTGAGACCCCCAGTAACCCCACTTTATATCCACCCGTGAAACCCCCAGTAACCCCCCTTTATATCCTCCCGTGAGACCCCCATAACCACCTTTAATCCACCGTGACCCCCCAGTAACCCCCCCTTTATATCCACCTTGAGACCCCCAGTAACCCCTTTATATCCACCTGTGAGACCCCCAGTAACCCCCCTTTATATCCACCTGTGAGACCCCCGTAACCCCACTTTATACCACCCGTGAAACCCCCAGAACCCCCCTTTTATCCTCCCGGAGACCCCCAGTAACCACCTTTATATCCACCGTGAAACCCCATAACCCCCCTTTATATCCACCTGTGAGACCCCCAGTAACCCCCTTTATATCCACCTGTGAGACCCCCAGTAACCCCCCTTTATATCCACCTGTGAGACCCCCAGTAACCCCTTTATATCCACCTGAGACCCCAGTACCCCCCTTATATCCACCTGGAGACCCCCAGTAACCCCCCTTTATATCCACCTGAGACCCCCAGTAACCCACCATAGTTATATAAAGGGGGGTTACTGGGGGTCTCACAGGTGGATATAAAGGGGGGTTACTGGGGGTCTCACAGGTGGATATAAAGGGGGTTAATGGGGGTCTCACGGGTGGATATAAAGTAGGGTTACTGGGGGTCTCACAGGTGGATATAAAGGGGGTTACTGGGGGTCTCACGGGTGGATATAAAGGGGGGTAATGGGGTTTCACGGGTGGATATAAAGGGGTTACTGGGGTCTCACGGGAGGATATAAAGGGGGGTTCCTGGGGGTCTCACGGGTGGATATAAAGTGGGGTTACTGGGGGTCTCACAGGTGGATATAAAGGGGGTTACTGGGGGTCTCACGGGTGGATATAAAGTAGGGTTACTGGGGGTCTCACGGGTGGATATAAAGTGGGGTTACTGGGGGTCTCACAGGTGGATATAAAGGGGGTTACTGGGGGTCTCACGGGTGGATATAAAGGGGGTTACTGGGGGTCTCACAGGTGGATATAAAGGGGGGTTACTGGGGGTTTCACGGGTGGATATAAAGGTGGTTACTGGGGGTCTCACGGGAGGATATAAAGGGGGGTTACTGGGGGTTTCACGGGTGGATATAAAGTGGGGTTACTGGGGGTCTCACGGGAGGATATAAAGGGGGGTTACCTGGGGGTCTCACGGGTGGATTAAAAGGGGGTTACTGGGGTCTCACAGGTGGATATAAAGGGGTTATGGGGTTCTCACGGGTGGATATAAAGTAGGGTTACTGGGGTTCTCACGGGTGGATAAAGGGGGTATACTGGGGTCTCACGGTGGATATAAAGGGGGTTACTGGGGGTCTCACGGGTGGATATAAAGGGGGGTTACTGGGGTCTTCATATTGATTTAAGGGGGTCAGAGAGGGTTTGAGGGTTCCCAGTCCTCCCATGAAGAGGGGGCACAGTGCCCGGTGCCATGGCAGTAGGTGATGCCCATCACAGATACATTATAAGGTTATATTATACACATGGGGACTCACCCAGCGCTGTGTGCAGGAGGGAAAGCAGGAGGGCACCGACCCCCTTCCAGCTCATCTTCCCCATAGTGACCCCGGGATCTCCATCTGATTCACCAGTCTTGGTGCAGCCCTGAGACCCCCGTAGCCCTGTAGTTCTGGGGGTACATTATAGCCCCCCACCTCCCCGGCAGGAGACCCCCTTGTTTCCTTCTCCAGCGGGTGTGAGATCCTGAGACTGTCCCCTCACTGCCTGCAGCAGACACAGCCACAGCCACACAGCCACACAGCCTGGCATCCAATGGCTCTGCCTCCCTCTCATTGGTACAATGTCCCCCCCTCCTACCTCCCTCCCCTGCTCCCTCTCCTACTTCCCTCTCCCCCCTCCCCTGGCAGCAGCAGCTTCCCCCCCACCCCTTCTGTTACCCCCTCTCCTACCTCCCTTCTCCCCCACCGCTTCCTGATCTGTTAACCCTTCACTTGCCACTCTCCACTATTACACAGCCCTGCTTCCCACACTGCCTGACCCCCCATTACCCACTATGATCCCACCACCCTACCTGACCTCCCATTACCCACTATGACCTCACCACCCTACCTGACCCCCCATTATCCACTATGATCCCACCACCCTACTTGACCTCCCATTACCCACTATGACCCCCACCACCCTACCTGACCCCACATTACCCACTATGATCCCACCACCCTACCTGACCCCCCATTACCCACTATGACCTCACCACCCTGCCCTGTTACCCCTACACACACACACATACAAACACACACACATTGGCATTTGACCCCTCCCCATGTAATCTACCCCTATGTAATTGCCCCCTATCTAACTGCACAAGCTGACTGGTGAGAGGTAGGTTGCAGGGTGTGGGGTAAGTCACTCTCCTCATCTCCATTTATTACATGTTTTACTAAAACTCCAGGGAGACCCCACAATCTGCACCCACTGGGATTTACCCCTTTGCTGATGGTCACATGACAAATTTGGCCCCACCTACATTTAGAAATCCCACATGACTGGGTACCAGATACACCCAGAATGCACTTGCACTTGGACCCATGAGCAGTCCATGTCATCTGCCATTGTATTTCATATTTTATCCTAATGTGGTTACACTTGCACGTTAATATATAGAACTATAAATAGCAGAACTGTACTAATACACCTATAAAACCACCCAATAACTTCATGTGTGCAGCCTGACTGCCAGCAAATGTCTCTGAGACAAGCAATGTGGCAGCTTCCATGATGTATGGATGTATTTATTTCCCAATATATCCCACAGTTAGATTGTATTTATTTATATAGTGCTGCGTGTGTATTAAACAGAAATAGAATAAGGATTGCTCTGTGCAAGCAATAAGCTATATCCTCTCTAAGGAAAACAACATGGTAGCTCCCACCCATATGTATGAATCCAAATATGGATTGTCGCCGTTTCATGCGTCTGTGTTAATCACACAGATTGTAAGCTCTTTGGGTCAGGGACGGGTTTATTTACTTTTTGTGGCCTTTATTGTACGTTGTCAATATTCTGTATTTCTGTGAATGAAATATAAAAATATCATTATAAATAGAAGTGAATAAGAAAACCCCCCACGGTCTCTCTGGGGAGATTCAGTCTCCAGACATTAGATGTTACGGTTATCGATCTATTTTCTACACTTGGGATTCCAATTGATACAAAGACTTTAATACACTGACATTGCAGCGCCAGGTGACGCAGTGTCGTATAAGGGTTAACAACATGCTGAGTGTCTGGGTCACAGGACACTTATCGTTCTATTACATTTCTCATCCCAGATCCAATGGCAGATCTGTGGCCTTATCAGGATTCAGGACAAATACCAAACAGATTCCAAATGGAATGTTGGGGCCTTTTGGTTCCGCACATGGCCAGATGATATCGCAAATGATATCTAATGTGTTTAAACTGTTCTTTAATACTAACTGTAGTCCAGATGGGTTAAAGGGAAACTAAAGCCTCAGAACAACACCGAATCAGAAGACAGAGCGCCTTGATATAAAAGCAGTAATCTGTGTCTCACTTCTCGTATTAAAGTGGGTGCTGGGAATTTTACCTTTCTAACATGTTTTTTTTTTGTTTGTTTATATCCCAGAATTCCAGTATCACACAGTGTGGTCAGTGACCATGGTATTCTTTGCACATGCTCAGTTCTAATTAATTGCAGGAACTTGTTACAGCAGGTCACGCCTACTAGTCTCTACCCAATCCCGTTACAGTGCATATTAGACAAGAGACCCTGTGACTGAAGGCAGTAGGTGGGGCCAGGCACATACACACAGTTATCAAATCCAGTTCTTTGTATGGGCTGTAGTACTGAAGCAGAGGACCTGGTGTTTAATGTGCCCTGGGCAGCTGTTTATGTTGCCTTAATGGATAATCCTGCTCTGCTTAAAGGACATGTCCCCTCCTAAAATGAAATTTGTTCTCCAAGTAGATTCCCCGCCCCTTAAACATAGAAACTGTAATTCTCACACACCACAGCCTGTCACGTTCCCTTCACCTACCGTGAACGCTGCAGGTGCTCAGAGAGCTTTGAGCGTGCTCAGAGGAGGAACCCCCAGGTACACCCGTTAATCATTGGCTGTGATGTCACTCACCACGCCCATGACTGAAGGGTCTACCCAGAAGATAAAAAATAAAATTAAGAACATCTGTTTTTGCAGCAAAATAAGAACACAGGCCAAATTTTGCACCTCTTTTCTTAACCGTTAATTATAATAATATAATGACATGCTTTTTTAATGATTCCTAACAAAAGCTACATAGATCTATAGAAAGATGTATTTTGAAATATATAAAGATTTTTATTTATTTATTTTGGCAGTACCAAAACCGCCTCCCCCAGAAGCTCAGAGAACTCAGACATGCTCAGTGATTCTGCAATCATTTCCCATAAAAACGTCCCCATTCGGCTACTTTGTATCTTTATAGATTTGAAACAATGACACGTTTAGATAGGAATAACTTAAAGTGATACATTGTTTCAATCACAAGTTTCTGTTACATAAGGAATATCTGCATCTCTAGCAGCACTATAACACCAAAGAAGGAACACAACACTAATAGTCTTATTGGATACTCAGCAGGTAAATGTGTGTGTCATGTTATTATGTGTACACAGCATTATGGGAGTATCAATTTCTTCATTTATTCGTGGACCATTTCCCACAGTTCCTGATGTTTCTCATTAGCAGACACAATATATTTACGGACAGTCTCTAGATCTGTTTATCCTGCCACATTTCTACATTATGGGCTACATGGTAATGATTATTTTTCTTCTGTAATTCTCCATGACCCCTGTCCCAGCTAGATGGTTAAAGGGTTTTGTGAATTAACAATTTACCTGCGTTTCTATTGGGCAAGTTGATTTTATTTCTTTACCAACTGAGAAACTTGACCCCATTCAGTTAGAAGGGAGCCCAATTTAGGGCCCAATAAGGGATCATGAGATATCAGCAGTTTTCTCAACCTAAAGAAGACGTTTAAAGGTCAATTATACAAAAAAAATGGCTTTTCCTCATTTTAATCTATAAATAAACGTGTTAGTAGAGCACACTCTGAGGTGTGAGTGTTGCCATCAATCAAGACCCTTGTCTTGCTCATGCTCAGTATCCCCCTCTCTCTTTTAACTACTCCCCCTTTTATCTTGCCTGACTTTTTATGAGGGCAAGCATGCTCAGTAATCACTATGAGGCATCACTGGGAGAGGGAATTTCCCACACACCAACTGTCAAAACTCTGTCACCATTCCAGCTACAGCAAAACTGCTCACAGCAGAGTAGTTTATGGTAATAAGGCACTTGATTGACAGACGAATTGTAAGAAGGTTCAGATTGGATATTGGGAAGAATTACAGTTTCCAGTAATGGGCAATTTAAAATATATTTCTTCAGTATAGATGCCCTTTAACTTTCCGCCATTTTATAAAATGTAACCTGGGGGGAGAAATTCTTTGCCAACCATACGATTATAATGTTCTATTAAAAAGTTTCTATCGTTTAAGTCTTTCTTGAAGAGTCACAATAAGTAAAAAAAAGTTTGAATTCACCACATGCGCAGGGGTTGAAATCAGGCACCTCAAACTGACCAATTAAATTCGGATTGTTGTCGACAAAAATTAAAAATGGGTGGGGCCTACTGAAAAGTGGGCGTAGTTTCTCAAATGATTGATTCCTGGATAAAATAACGTTACAGCCATTATATAAAGGTTTACCATTTACATTAGAACCGTTCTGCCAGTTTAAAATGATTTGAAATTGGTTTTCTTGTCTGATTTTCTTTTTTCTAAACATTTCATTCTGATGGTTCAATTTTGGAATTTTAATCTGATGTCTGATTGCTGGAAGAGACACGCGTGCGATATAAGAAGGGGACGAATAATAAGATACGTAATAAAAATAATAATAATGTTGATAAAATCTATGCTCGCAGCCTGATTTCTGCTTCCTGGGGGCAGCGGTTTGATATCAAGGCGCAGAGACAACGGCCAAGTACAAAGGCGATTATAAAGGCAAGAGATACATTGTTGCATTTATCTTTCACTGAGAAACAGATTCAATCGCACAGATTCTTCAGTTCCCCTTTAACATCAATTCAAAAGGATCAGAGTGCAGTTAAAATAGATTTTGGGTAGAATTATCCCTGGAACTGTTCAACAGATTAATTGATTTTTCAATGAAAATCCAATTTATAAAGCTTCCCGGTGTCAATAGCTGTTCAATAAAAATGGTTTACGGTCAATGGATAACGTGTTTAATTACATCACAGCATAAAGCTAGGTACACATGACGAGATCCTTGGTCATGGAAGACCGTTCGTAACTTCCGACCGCTGGGCCAGGACGAAGGACTGTCTGTTGCGGCAAAAGTAGCCATGTCCAACAGTTAACCACGGCCGAGCGTGTGGTCCGTAGAGCACAATAAGCCGTCATCTGCAATTCGGACAATGTTGTTGTGTCAACATTGCTTCTGTATGTATTGCTGTCTATATAGAGGTGGGAGCTGCCATACAGTTGCCCTTAGGCATTTCTGTACAAGTGTAAAACTGCACTCATTGTATAGAATAATAAATAATAAAACAATGTTCGATAAAGGTTTATATCAGTGAATTGTAATTTAATATTCAGTATGCTCAGGGCAGCCTAGCATAGCACAGGTTAAATAAAATCTCCCAGAATCCTAATGTGATAATAAACCACAGTGATGTATTCGCTGTGTCTCAGAGGCGCTCGGAAATCTAAGCAGAAAGGCGCAACGCTAAGTGAAAATTTATTATTGACACACACGGCGCGTTTCATGGTTTATTTCTACTGGGTGGTGTACAGGCTCATCCTAGTAAATTATATGGTAATATACAGTGTTCCCCATAGTTCTTATACACCTGCAGAAGTGAAAACAACTTTTGTATTTTAAGGGAGGCAATGAATTGTCTTGAGGAACTACAACTCTCAACAGTCATTGCTAAAAGATGTATAGCTGTATAGAGATGCCATAATGAGACCGGTATTTAAAGGGGAAGTTTTTGCAGCTATTTTTGTGTGTTTTATTCATTTTTGGCTTTAACGTCTGCCTCTGTCCAAGTAGGAATTTAACATGTTATCTGGTTACCATGGTGAATGGCCCTTTAATTCAAAAACCAGCTGGTGTGCCTGGATTTTCATTGTTATTATTCATTTATTAAGACGGTTAACTATGTTATTACCACTAGGGGTGCCAATGCGCTATAATGTTCAATTATACATTTGCCAGGGTTGAGACATTTGGCAGCTCTCTAGCCACAATAAACGTTACCTATTGTCTATTCTGTCTAAAGTAAACCATATGGCAGCTTTATAAATACATGTATAAATATAATGAACACAAGCTACCATATTGCACTAGAATAATAGTATGGCAGCTTCCACCCAATGGAATGTTCTGTACACACAATAAGCTATACCCTCATACTGTACTGTCTAAGGGAAACACTATGGCAGCTCCCACCCATATGTATAAGTATAAATATACAGAGAAGGAATGTTCTGTACATACAATAAGCTATATACCCTCATACTGTACTGTCTAAGGGAAACAATATGGCAGCTCCCACCCATATGTATAAATGTACAGAGAAGGAATGTTCTGTACACACAATAATCTATACTCTCATACTGTACTGTCTAAGGGAAACAATGTGGCAGCTCCCACCCATATGTATAAATATACAGAGAAGGAATGTTCTGTACATACAATAAGCTATACCCTCATACTGTATTGTCTAAGGGAAACAATATGGCAGCTTCCACCCATATGTATAAATATAAATATACAGAGAAGGAATGTTCTGTACATACAATAAGCTATACCCTAATACTGTACTGTCTAAGGGAAACAACATGGCAGCTCCCACCCATATGTATAAATATACAGAGAAAGAATGTTCTGTACATACAATAAGCTATACCCTCATACTGTACTGTCTAAGGGAAACAATATGGCAGCTCCCACCCATATGTATAAATATAAATATACAGAGAAGGAATGTTCTGTGCATACAATAAGTTATACCCCTCATACTGTACTGTCTAAGGTAAACAATATGGCATCTCCCATCCATATGTATAAATATAAATATAAAGAGAAGGAATGTTCTGTACATACAATAAGCTATACCCTCATACTGTACTGTCTAGGGGAAACAATATGGCAGCTCCCACCCATATTTATAAATATAAATATACAGAGAAGGAATGTTCTGTACATACAATAAGCTATACCCTCATACTGTGTTGTCTAAGGGAAACAATATGGCAGCTCCCACCCATATGTATAAATATAAATATACAGAGAAGGAATGTTCTGTGCATACAATAAGTTATACCCCTCATACTGTACTGTCTAAGGGAAACAATATGGCATCTCCCATCCATATGTATAAATATAAATATAAAGAGAAGGAATGTTCTGTACATATAATAAGCTATACCCTCATACTGTACTGTCTAGGGGAAACAATATGGCAGCTCCCACCCATATTTATAAATATAAATATACAGAGAAGGAATGTTCTGTACATACAATAAGCTATACCCTCATACTGTACTGTCTAAGGGAAACAATATGGCAGCTCCCACCCATATGTATAAATATACAGAGAAGGAATGTTCTGTACATACAATAAACTATACCCTCATACTGTCTGTCTAGGGAAACATATGGCAGCTCCCACCATATGTATAAATATACAGAGAAGGAATGTTTGTACATACAATAAGCTATACCCTCATACTGTACTGTCTAAGGAAACACTATGGCAGCTCCCACCCATATATATAAATATACAGAGAAGGAATGTTTGTACATACAATAACTATACCCTCAAACTGTACTGTCTAAGGGAAACATATGGCAGCTCCCACCCATAGTATAAATATAATATACAGAGAAGAATGTTCTGTACATACAATAAGCTATACCCTCAACTGTACTGTCTAAGGGAAACATATGGCAGCTCCCACCCATATGTATAAATATAAATATACAGAGAAGGAAGTTCTGTACATACAATAAGCTATACCCCATACTGTACTGTCTAAGGGAAACAATATGGCAGCTCCCACCCATATTTATAAAATATACAGAGAAGGAATGTTCTGTACATACATAACTATACCCTCATACTGTACTGTCTAAGGGAAACACTATGGCAGCTCCCACCCATATGTATAAATATACAGAGAAGGAATGTTCTGTACATACAATAAGCTATACCCTCATACTGTACTGTCTAAGACACTATGGCAGCTCCCCACCCATATATATATATACAGAGAAAGGAATGTTTGTACATACAATAAGCTATACCCTCATACTGTACTGTCTAAGGAAACAATATGGCAGCTCCCACCCATATTTATAATATAAATATACAAAGAGGAATGTTCTGTAACTACAATAAGCTATACCCTCATACTGTACTGTCTAGGGAAACAATATGGCAGCTCCCACCCATATGTATAAATAAAATATACAGAGAAGGAATGTTCTGTACAATACAATAAGCTATACCCTCATACTGTACTGTCTAAGGGAACAAATATGGCAGCTCCCACCATATGTATATAAATACAGAGAAGGATGTTCTGTACATACAATAAGCTATACCCTCTAACTTACTGTTAAGGGAAACAATGGCAGCTCCCACCCATAGTAAATATACAGAGGAGGAATGTTTGTTACATACAATAAGCTATACCCTCATACTGTACTGTCTAAGGGAAACACTATGGCAGCTCCCACCCATATGTATAAATATACAGAGACGGAATGTTATGTACATACAATAAGCTATACCTTCACTCTATACTGTCTTTGTATACACAAAGCTATATTCTCATAATAAACTGTCTAAATGCAAACACTATGGCAGCCCCCACCCATTCTGTACACACAATAGCTATTTCTTCCTTGTCTAAATCATGTTTAAAAATAACTTTTCATAAATGGCTAAAATTATTTAAATAAATCCCTGTCACATGATCCTACGCCAAAAATTACCCTTTACATTATATTGATGTAATATTGGGGATGTAAAAGGACTTTTAGACTTTAGTTTCCCTTTATACAGGGCTCTGTTTCTTTACACAATAATGTAGATAATGCCCACTAGAGGCCACTAGTGTGCAGATTAATTTTCTCAAATGAGAAAAAAGTATGGCAACTCCAATTCATATAAACTATGATTTTGCATATTCTTTCTTTAAGAGGTGTAAAACACTGGCAGATCCTCTACCAAATGTTAATTAATGGTCTGTCCTAGGGGAAACGTTTGTATTTCTGCCATCTTTCCCATCAAAGTGCCCATTTATTACAGTCAGTCCTTTCCTGCAGAGCATTACAAGTGAGGCTTATCCTGCATTAGCTGTCAGGAGTGGAGAGTTACATCTGACTGCTGTTGTGGGGAAATCAAAAATGGCAAAGGATGCTGGGAGTTGTAGTTTAAGGTAAACTTACTGCATTAGCCCTTCTTGGTGCAAATCCACAGTGGTTTTCTGGGAGAAGGCTATATCTGTCATAGGAAAAATTAGGAGATGGGGCCCCCTTCCCCATTGTATATAAATATTGTGTGTTACATTGGAGGTATGACCAAGCCTCATGGGAGGTACTGATACAGACTGGCCAATTGCTTGTATGTAACGCAAGAGATCCCCCAACCCCCCAGGAGGACAGGTACAATACAATATCGTGCATGTAGCATTTTTACCCATTACTGTTTAACACCAGCAAATAGCTTAATTGTATAAGAAACAACTGCATTTCCAATGGGCTGCAAGGATGATATTGAATGGCCACAATGTGATAAATAGGGCCCCACTGTAACAGACTCACCATTGGGTCAGTCTACACTACCTACCACATCACTAAATAACATCAATGCAATGTAACAAACTAAACAGTCCTTGCAACTGACTGAATAACTAGTTACCATGTGTCAGATATACACTAGATACATTGTAAGTGACCCTGTGTTTCCTTGCACCCGGCTGCACAAGCTTCCTACCATGTGAAAAAATAGTTGATACAATGTAACCGACTCAACCTTCCTTGCCTGAGGCTGCACTAACTACCTACAGTACTATGTGACAAAATATACAGTAGACTCAATATCAGGCACTACTGTACCTATCATGTGGCAGAATACAATGATACATTGTAACAATATAAATACAATATACATTGTAATATCAGGCACTACTGTACCTATCATGTGTCAGAAACAATGATACATTGTAACAATATCAATTACAATATACATTGTAATATCAGGCACTACTGTACCTATCATGTGTCAGAAACAATGATACATTGTAACAATATCAATTACACATATAACTTGTAATATCAGGCACTACTGTCATATCAGTGTAGAATACAAGATACATTGTAACACATATCAATTACAATATCATTGTAATATCAGGCACTACTCTACCTCTCTCTGTGTCAGAATACAATGATACATTGTAACAATATCAATTACAATATACATTGTAATATCAGGCACTACTGTACCTATCGTGTGTCAGAATACAATGATACATTGTAACAATATCAATTACAATATACATGTAATATCAGGCACTACTGTACCTATCGGTGTCAGAATCAATGATAATTGTAACAATATCAATTACAATATACATTGTAATATCAGGCATACTGTACCTATCGTGTGTCAGAATACAATGATACATTGTACAAATCATTAAATATTACATTGTAATATCAGGCACTACTGTACCTATCATGTGTAGAATACATGATACATGTAACAATATCAATTACAATATACATTGTAATAAGGCACTCTGTCCTATCAGTGTCAGAATACAATGATACATGTAACAATATACAATTACAATATACATTGTAATATCAGCACTACTGTACTACATTGTGGTCAGAATACAATGATACATTGTAACAATATCAATTAAATATACATTGTAATATCAGGCACTATCTGCCTACATGTTGTCAGAATACAATGATACATTGTAACAATATCAATTACAATATACATTGAATATTCAGGCCACTACTGTGCCTATCAGTGGTCGAATACAATGTACATTGTAACAATATCAATTACAATATACATTGTAATATCAGGCACTACTGTACCTATCATGTGTTAGACACAATGATAACATTGTAACAATATCAATTACATATAAATTGTAATATCAGGCACTATGTACTATCCTGTGTCAGAATAATCAATGATACATTGTACAATATCAATTACAATATACATTGTAATATCAGGCATACTGTACCTATCAGTGTGTCAGAATACAATGATACATTGTAACAATATCAATTACAATATACATTGTAATATCAGGCACTACTGTACCTATCGTGTGTCAGAATACAATGATACATTGTAACAATATCAATTACAATATACATTGTAATATCAGGCACTACCTGACCTATCATGTGTCAGAATACAATGATACATTGTACAATATCAATTACATATTACATTGTAATATCAGGCACTACTG
Organism: Hymenochirus boettgeri; assembly: GCA_019447015.1. Taxonomy (NCBI): domain Eukaryota; kingdom Metazoa; phylum Chordata; class Amphibia; order Anura; family Pipidae; genus Hymenochirus; species Hymenochirus boettgeri. The sequence continues at coordinate 665,657 of JAACNH010000020.1, forward strand.
TACCTATCATTGGTCAGAAACAATGATACATTGTAACAATATCAATTACCAATACATTGTAATATAGGCACCACTACTGTCCTATCATGTGTCAGAATACAATGATACATTGTACAATATCAATTACAATATACATTGTAATATCAGGCACTACTGTACCTATCAGTGTCAGCAATACAATGTACTTGTAACAATATCAATTACAATATACATGTAATATCAGGCACTACTGTACCTATCATGTGTCAGAATACAATGATACATTTGTAACAATATAATTACAATATACATTGTAATATCGGCACTACGTACCTATCATGTGTCAGAACAACAATGATACATGTAACAATATCAATTACAATATACATTGTTATATCAGGCTGCACTACTGTACTATCATTGTCAGAATACAATGATACATTGAACAATATCAATTACATATACATTGAATATCAGGCACTACTGTACCTATCTGTGCAGAATACAATGATACATTGTACAATATCAATTACAATATACATTGTAATATCAGGCACTACTGTACCTATCATGTGGCAGAATACAATGATACATTGTAACATATCAATTACAATATACATTGTAATATCAGGCACTACTGTCTATCTATGTGTCAGAATACAATGATACATTTGTAACAATAATCAATACAATATACATTGTAATATCAGGCACTACTGTGCTCTCATGTGTCAGAATACAATGATACATTGTACAATATCAATAACAATATACATTGTAATATCAGGCCACTACTGTACCTATCATGGTCAGAATACAATGATACATTGTACAATATCAATTACAATACATTGTAATATCAGGCACTACTGTACCTATCATGTGTAGAATACAATGATACATTGTAACAATATCAATTACAATATACATTGTAATATCGGCACTACTGTACCTATCATGTGTCAGAATACAATGATACATTGTAACAATATCAATTACAATATACATTGTAATATCAGGCACTACTGTCCTATCATGTGTCAGAATACAATGATACATTGTAACAATATCAATTACAATATACATTGTAAATCTAGGCTACACTACTTGTACCTATCATGTGGCAGAATACAATGATACATTGTAACAACCGTCAGGGAGATTCAATAAAAGTTCTTTTTGTTAAAAATGGTGCTAATTTTGCCCCAACCAATCAGATCTTATTAACATTTGAAACCTGACAACTGATTGGTTGGGACAAAAATTACGTTCCATTTTTTTAACAAAAATAACTTTTATTGAATCTCCCTGTAAGTAGTTTTAAGAGACAAAACATTTTCTTTGCATTGGCTACACAGCTACCCCTAACATGGATACAAAGGCATTCACACACTGCTGTGGCTCATTGCAGATAATAGGTTAGGTGCCCAAACCTCAACACACACTACCCTAGGGGTAAGAAAGACAGAGTAGTACTCTACAAGTAGGATTCACATGCCCCATGCCCCCTTACTCTATGGGACAAAATGTACAGTAGATACAATGTAAACAGAACCACACAATATTCTGGAATAGGCTGTATTACCTACTATGGGACAAAATGTACAGTAGATACCAATGTAACAGACCCAAATTCCTGGAATCGGGCTGTATTAACCTACTGGGACAAAATGTACAGTAGATACAATGTAAACGAGACCCCAACATTCCTGGAATCAGGTGTATTACCAACTATGGGACCAAAATAACAGTAGATACAATGTAACCGACCCAAACATTCCGGAATTTCAGGCTGTATTACCAATATGGACAAAATATACAGTAGAACAATGTAACAGACCCAACATTCCTGGAATCAGGCTGTATTACCCATATGGGACAAAATATACAGTAGATACAATGTAACAGACCAAACATTCCTGGAATCAGGCTGTATTAAAATATGGGACAAAATATACAGTAGATACAATGTAACAGACCCAACATTCCTGGAATCAGGATGTCTGTAACTAATTGGGAACAAAATGTACAGTAGATACAAGTAACAGAACCCAAGAATTCCGGTAACAGGCTGTATTACCCACTATGGGACAAAATATACAGTAGATACAATGTAACAGACCCAATATTCCTGGAATCAGGCTGTATTAACCCATATGGGACAAATATACAGTAGATACAATGTAACAGACCCAACATTCCTGGAATCAGGCTGTATTACCTACTAGGGACAAAATGTACAGTAGATACAATGTAACAGACCCCACCCAACATTCCTGGAATCAGGCGTGTATTACCCACTATTGGGACAAAATATACAGTAGATACAATGTAACAGACCCAACATTCCTGGAATCAGGCTGTATACCCTACTATGGGACAAAAGGACAGTAGATAAAAGTAACAGACCCAACATCCCTGGATCAGGCTGTATTACCCATATGGGAAAAATGTACAGTAGATACAAGTGTAACAGACCAAATCTTCCTGGAATCAGAGGCTGTATTACCCAATATGGGACAAAATGTACAGTAGATACAATGTAACAGACCCAACATTCCTGGAATCAGGCTGTATTACCCACTATGGGACAAAATATACTGTTGATACAATGTAACAGACCCAAAATTCTCGGAATCAGGCTGTATTACCCAATATGGGACAAAATGTACAGTTAGATACAATGTAACAGACCCAACATTTCTGGAATCAGGCTGTATTACCCAACTATGGGACAAAATGACAGTAGATACAATGTAACAGACCCCCAACATTCTGGAACGAGGACTGATTACCTCTAGGGAGACAAAATTACAGGCAGATACAATCGTACAGACCAACATTCCTGAATAAGGCTTACTATTACCCACTATGGGACAAAATATACAGTAGCTACAATGTAACAGACCCAACATTTCTGGAATCAGGCTGTATTACCCACTATGGGACAAAATATACAGTAGATACAATGTAACAGACCCAATAGGATGTGCTTATTAGCTACCAGTATTGGGCAAGCTGCCAGACTCAGCAGCACATGTACAAATTAAAAGGCTATAACTCTGCAATAAGGTAGGAATGGGTGGTAGGAGTTGGGTCTCCTACCTCCTTGGAAAATCTGCTTTATGCTTTTTTAATTCTTTTTAAAAATAATTGTATGAGAAAGTTACATGTGATGATTAACAGGAAACAGAATTAATGTGTCTAAAAATGTTACAATATAAACTGTTTCCATGCATTTCTTTGCCCTGTATGCCTAGACATGCAACATCATTATACAGTGTGTTTGTCCTGTGACGACATTATACCCTGTATGTTCCTGTATGTGACATCATTATACCCTGTATGTTCCTGTATGTGATGTCATTATACCCTGTATGACCCTGTACGTGACGTCATTATACCCTGTATGTCCCTGTACGTGACATCATTATACCCTGTATGTCCCTGTATGTGACATCATTATACCCTGTATGTCCCTGTAAGTGACGTCATTATACCCTGTATGTCCCTGTACGTGATGTCATTATACCCTGTACGTGATGTCATTATACCCTGTATGTCCTTGTACGTGATGTCATTATACCCTGTACGTGATGTCATTATACCCTGTATGACCCTGTACGTGACGTCATTATACCCTGTATGTCCCTGTACGTGACATCATTATACCCTGTATGTCCCTGTATGTGACATCATTATACCCTGTATGTCCCTGTAAGTGACGTCATTATACCCTGTATGTCCCTGTACGTGACGTCATTATACCCTGTATGTCCCTGTACGTGATGTTATTATACCCTGTACGTGATGTCATTATACCCTGTATGTCCTTGTACGTGATGTCATTATACCCTGTATGTCCCTGTATGTGACATCATTATACCCTGTATGTCCCTGTACATGACGTCATTATACCCTGTATGTCCCTGTACGTGATGTCATTATACCCTGTATGTCCCTGTACGTGACATCATTATACCCTGTATGTCCCTGTACGTGACGTCATTATACCCTGTATTTCCCTGCACGTGACGTCATTATACCCTGTATGTCCCTGTACGTGACGTCATTATACCCTGTATGACCCTGTAAGTGACATCATTATACCCTGTATGTCCCTGTACGTGACATCATTATACCCTGTATGTCCCTGTACGTGATGTCATTATACCCTGTATGTCCCTGTACGTGACGTCATTATACCCTGTATGTCCCTGTACATGACGCCATTATACCATGTATGACCCTGTACGTGATGTCATAATACCCTGTATGTCCCTGTACGTGACGTCATTATACCCTGTATGACCCTGTACGTGATGTCATTATACCCTGTATGTCCCTGTACGTGATGTCATTATACCCTGTATGTCCCTGTACGTGACGTCATTATACCCTGTATGAACCTGTATGTGACGTCATTATACCATGTATGTCCCTGTACGTGACGCCATTATACCCTGTATCACCCTGTACATGACATCATTATACCCTGTGTCACCCTGTATGTGACATAATTATACCCTGTATGACCCTGCACATGTGACATCACTATGCCCTGTATGTCCCTGTACATGTGACATCACTATGCCCTGTATGACCCTGTACATGTGATGTCATAATGCCCTGAGTTCTAATAGGTTAGGAATGAACACATCCACTTTAGCAACATTAAATTTCTACCAGAATAAAAATCAATGAATATTTGAACGCCATCCGATGGGCATAGAAAGCCGCATTGTACGTCTCCCTCCTGTATAATTAATTCCCTTTATTGATCATAAATCCTGGCTGGGCCTAATTTTTCCCCATCTATAATGATCAGAAAGCTGTGAAATTAAATACATGATCCGGTCACAGGCTTGAGAACAGAAAGGCCTTTTTATAAAGGAAAAAACGAAATATCGCCCTGTGATTGTCGCCATGGTAATAGGACACGCCTCCTGCGACAATTACCTGTATTCTTTAGTTTTACAGTTAATTCAGTTGGGATTTAAAATAACACTCAGGGAATGCTGAGACTGTGTTACCAGTCGGTCTATTGAGATGCCCCATTAACGCCACCAGCCCCGAGATCTCTCCGTCATGTGTCATCCTAACACCTGGTTTGTCACAGGATCTCAGGGACAACAGACCTGTAACTGTCTAAAGTGACCCCTCCATTTAGCACTGAAATAAAGTACAGTGACAGCACAAGACAAGTGTCTATGTCATGTTAATAGAGCACATCCCATCAAGGGACAGATACTGACAGTTATAGTACAACAGAAACAAGAATCTCTGCAAATTATATCCTTATAATCAGTGTTTAGCTATGTCATCAGTTATAATCAGTGTTTAGCTATGTCATCAGTTATAATCAGTGTTTAGCTATGTCATCAGTTATAATCAGTGTTTAGCTATGTCATCAGTTATAATCAGTGCTATATCGAGGGCATCGGTCATGCAAGTGTGTAGCTAGTCATCAGGGATAAGCAGAGTTGCGCGAGGGCAGCCAGTGATAATCAGTGTGTAGCGAGGGAAATCAGTTGATAAGCAAGGTGCGTATCTTCTGTCAAAGCAGTTATAATCAGGGTGGAGCGATGGGAGCAGTTGACACAAGGGTGTACGATGTCCATCAGGTATAATCAGGTGGAGCGGTGTCCGCCCCCCCCCTCCCCCCCCCGCCGGGAAGCAGGGGTACGACTTGACAGCAGGTGTAGAAGCTCGGGGTGAGGGCGTAGGGCATCAGCTGGAGATCATGTGCGAGGGCTAAGGGGGGTCGCAGTTATACCGGTGTGCAAAGCTATGGTCCGCATGTAGCATCAGGGGGAGCGGGGCGCCGTGGTATAAGCAGGGGGGTAGCGATGGTCAGCAGAGGAGAACAGGGGGGGAGGCGAGGGCAGCAGTTGTAGCAGTGGGTGACTGTGCATTCAGGATAATCGTGGGGTTAGCGAGGGCGTAGTGGATAAGCAGTGGTTACTAGGGCAGGTTAGAAGCCGGGCGGAGTAGGCGGCAGTTAGAAGCCGGGTGTTAGGCGATGGGACACAGGGGAAGCCGCAGGTGGAGCGATGCAGCATGATAATCAGGTGGAGCGATCATCAGTTATAAATGCGTGTTGAGCGAGTGCAGCAGGGAGACGCAAGGGGGACAGCGAGGGCAGCAGGAAGCAGTGGGGGGAGGGCGAGGGCCATAGCAGGGAAGCCGGTTTGCGGGGGCACAGGGAGAAAATCAGGGGTGGGGAGGGCGGCAGCAGGAGAAGCAGGGGGTGACGAGGGCCAGCAGTGATAAGCAGGGGGGTAGCGAGGGCATGCCGGGGAGAAGCAGGGGGGAGCGGGGGCAGCAGGAGAAGCTGGGTGTGGGAGGTGGGGGGCGCAGGGGGAAGCAGGTCGGGAGCGAGGGCCAGCGGGAGACATGTGGGACGAGGGCAGCAGGTGATAAGCAGGGGGCGAGGGGCAGCAGGGAGAGCAGGGGGGGAGGCTAGGGCCAGGTGCAGAAGCAGGGGGGAGCGAGGGTAGCAGGGGATCAAGCATGGATCGCTATGGCATCAAAAGGCAGAGGCGTGGGGTAGCCAGGGTCATCAGGTTAATCCAGTGGTTGGGAGCCAGGGCAGCAGGGTTGAAGCAGGGGGACCGAGGCCATCAGGTGGTAAGCAGGGTGGTAGCTAGGGTCGCCAGGCAGCAGTTGGTTACTATGTCATCAGGGATTGGGGGTTAGCGATGTTAATCAGTGATACTCAGGGGTTTACGAGGGTAAGCAGTTGAAGAGCATGTGGAGCGAATGGGAGCAGTTGAGTCACGTGGTGAGCTATTGGAGCCAGGGGAGAAGCAGGGTGGCGTAGGCAGCTTGGTAAGCGCGTGTAGCGAGATCTCATGATAAGGAGCGGGTCGCGGGGAGCAGGGGAACGACTCCGGGAGCGATGCATCAGGGATAAACAGGGTGGACGCCAGGGGCATCAGAGAATCGGGGGTGGAGCCAGGCACAGGCTTAATGCGGGGGGGGTAGCTAGGGTCAGAGGCAGAAGCGGGGTGTAGCGAGGGCGCAGGGAAGCGGGGTGGGAGGCTAGGGCGCAGGGGGAAGCGGAGGGGGGCCAAGGCAGTGCAGGGAGAGCGGGGGGGGGCGCACCACGGCAGCAGGGAGAATGAAGGGGGGGGAGCGTAGGGCAGCAGGGAAAGCGGGGGGGACGAGGCCTCAGTGAGAATCGGGGGTGAGCGCGGCAGCAGTGGAAATCCAGGGGTTGAGCGCTGGGGCAGGTAGAAGCACAGGGGGACCGAGGGCCGCAGTGAGTAGCAGGGGGACGAGGGAGCAGTGAGAAGCCGGAGGGGTAGCGAGGGCAGGGGAAGCAGAGGGCTGAGCGAGGGAAGCAGGGAGAAGCAGGGGGGGAGGCTATGGGGGGGGGTTATCAGTTAGAATCAGTGGCGGAGCGATGGCGCATGGAAGCGGGGTGAGCTAGTGCCGCAGGAGAAGCAGGAGTGGCGAGGGGCGCAGGAGAACAGGGGGAGGCGAGGGGGGGGGGGAGCAGGGAGAAGCATGCGGAGCGAGGCAGCAGGGAGAAGCGGGGGGAAGAGGAGGGGGAGCAGGAGAAGCAGGGGGGAGTCGAGGGCAGCCGGGAAGCAGGGGGAGCGGGGGCAGCAGGGGAGAAGCAGGGGGAGCGGGGCATCATGAGAAGCAGGGGGGGGGACCGATGGCAGCAGGGAGAGCAGGGGACGAGGGCAGCAGGCGAGCAGGGGAGGGCGGGGCAGCAGGAGAGCAGGGTGGAGCGAGGGCGCAGGTAGAAGCAGGGGGGACGGGGCGCCAGGAAGAGCAGGGGGAGCGAGAGCCAGCAGGGAGAAGCGGGGGGAGCGAGGGCAGCAGGGGGACAGGGGGGGGACGGGGCACAGGGGAAAGCAGGGGGGAGCGAGGCGGCAGGGAGAAGAGGGGGGAGCGAGGGGAGCAGGGAGAAGCAGGGCGGGCTAGGGCAGCAGGGCGAAGCAGGGGGGAGCGGGGGAGCAGGGTATAAGCAGGGGGGGAGTCGAGGGCGCGCAGTGAGAAGCAGGTCCCTGGGACGGGGCGCAGGAGAAGCAGGGGGGAGCAGGGCCAGCAGGGAGAAAGCAGGGGGGACGGGGGCAGCAGGGAGAAGAAGGGGGGACGAGGCAGACGAGAAGTCAGGAGGGGGACGGGGGCAGCAGGGAGAAGCAGGGGGGCGCGTAAGCAGGTAGAGCAGGGAGGGGGAGCGGTGGCAGCAGGAGAAGCAGGGGGGAGCGAGCAAGCGAAGGCAGAACAGGGGGGGGGACGAGGGCAGCAGGGATAAGCATGTGTGGAGCGAGGGGGGCAGCAGGGAGAAGCGGGGGGAGCGGGGCACCGGAGGAAGCAGTGGGTGTAGCGGGTCGCAGGAGAAGCAGGGGGGGAGGCGAGGGCGCAGGGAGAAGCAGGGGGGAGCGAGGGCAGCAGGGAATCAGGGGGACTATGGCAGCAGGAGAAATCAGGGGTAGCGAGGCAGCAGGAACAAGCAGGAGAGGCGGGCCGCAGCAGGGCCGGGGGTTAGGCCAGGGCAGCAGTTTTAAATCAGTGTTAGGCTACATCAGCTTAAACTGTTTAGCTATGTCATCAGTTATAATTGGTGTAGCTAGTGGATCATTTATAAATCAGGGTGGTTTACTAGGTCCGTCAGTATAATCATTTTACGAGGGGCGCAGGGATAAGCAGGGTGTAGCGATGGTAGCACTGGATAATCAAGGGTGTAGGCTCGGGCAGCAGTAGAATCCCGGGGTGAGCGAGGGGACAGGTAATCAAGCGGTGGAGCTGTTCTCAGGTAGAGCACGTTGGAGCGATGGTGGAAGCAGGGAGCATCAGTGTGTATCCATGGCAGCAGGTGGAATCGGGGGGTAAGCCAGGGCCAGCAGGCTGAGTCGGGGGGAGCGAGGCAGCATCATAAGCGGGGGGGACGATGGAGCAGTTGAATCGGGGTGCGCGAGTGTCGCATGGAAAAAAATCGGGGGGTACCAAGGGCAGCAGGGAGAAGCGGGGGGGGCTCGGGCAGCAGGGAGAAGAGTGGTGAGCTAGGGGCATCAGGGAGAATCGGTGGGTAGCGAGTCGCAGGGTAGCGGTGGTTAGCGAGGGCATATCAGTTATAAGCGGGTAGCGAGTTCAGCAGGTGAGAAGCAGGGTTGTGCGAGGTGCGCAGTGGATATCCATTGTGTACGAGGGCAGTCAGTTTAGTATCAGGTGGCGCGAGTGTCATCTAGTTAGAATCAGGGGATCTAGTCCTGAAGTAGATCATGGTGGAGCTAGGGGAGCAGTTAGATCAGCCGTAGCGAGGTCAGCATTAGATCGAGGGGGAGGGCGAGGGGGGAGCAGGAGAAGCATGGGGGGAGACATGGCATCAGGGTACGAATCAGGGGGGTGAGCCGGGGTCAGGCAGGAGGAACAGGGGTTGAGCTAGGCATCGGTAAATCTCAGGGGGGAGCATGTCAGCAGGTGAGGAAGCAGGGGGGGAGCTAGGGGCAGCATTATAAGCAGGGTGGGAGGCAGGATGGCAGCAGGGAGAGCAAGGTGGGGAGCGAGGCATCAGGGATAACGCATGGTAAAGCGGGGGCAGCAGGAGAAGCAGGGTGGAGCGAGGGCACAGTAGCCGCACGGTGGGTTAGCTGGTGGAGGGCGCAGGAGAGAGCAGGGAGGGACGGGGGGCACGCCATGAGAAGGCAGGGGTGTAGCGGGTCAGCAGGGAGAAGCATGGGGAGCTATGCAGCAGGGGAAGCAGGGGGGGCGAGGGGCCAGCAGGGAGAATCGGGTGAGCTGATGCACAGGGAGAATCAGTGGAGCGAGGGCGCAGTGAGAACAGTGTGAGCTGATGTGTCAGCAGGTAGATCAGGGGGGCGGGAGCGAGGGCGCTAGTACACGGCAGGGTACGCGAGGCGCATCCGTCAGAGGGCAGGGGGAGCCAGGGCATCAGGGGGATAAGCAGTGGGCGAGCGAGGGCAGCAGTTAATCAGGGAGGGGGTTAGCTAGTCCACCAGATAGCATCTGTGGGAGCGAGGGTTGCAGTTAGAATCAGGGGGTTGCTATGCAGCAGGTGAGAGCAGGGGTTAGCGAGGTGAGCAGGGCTCCTCCAGGGGGGACGAGGGGGAGCCACGGAGAAGCAGGGGGGAGCGAGGGCGCAGGCGAGGGCAGCGGGAGTGCTAATGTGAGCAGGTGAAAGGATCGGGGAAGCGTGCGAGCAAGGGATAAGCACGGGGAGGCGAGGGGAGCAGAGAAGCCGGGGGAACCAGGGCACAGTGATATCGGGGGGGAGGCCAGGGGCAGCAAGGTCGAGAGTCGGGGGGACGAGGGCACAGTCAGATAGCGGGGGGTCGGAGCGATGGTCAGCGAGGGGAAGCGGGGGTGAGCCGAGGGCCGCATGTGAAACGGGGGGGGACCAAGGGCAGCAAGGGATAACAGCGGGGGGGGGGGCCATGGCAGCAGGGAAAATGAGGGGGGGGATGAGTATGGCATCAGGGAGAAGCGGGGGGAGCTGGAGGTCAGCAGGGGAGAGCGGCGGGGAGCTAGGGTCATCAGGGTATAAGCGAGGGTTGAGCAGAGGCAGCAGGTAAGCAGGGGTGGGAGCGAGGGGATGTATGGGAGACACCAGGTGGGATGCGGAGGGCGTGCGAGTCGAGGAGCGAGGGGTGGACGGGGTCCCCTCAGTGCGATACGAAGGGTTGAGCGAGCGGCCGGGAGAATCAGGGGGAGAGCGATGGGAAGCAGGGTAGACGCAGTGGGGGCGTAGCTAACGGGCAGCAGGGAGAGCTCAGTGTGGACATAGGCTAGGGGGAGCAGGGGAAGCAATGGGCGGAGCGACGGCACATCAGGGATAGCAGCGGTGGAGCGGTGGCATCCGGGAGAATCAGCGCTAGCGAGGGCTCAGTGAGCAACGGGGGGAGGCCGAGGGCAGCAGGGATAAGGTAGGGGGGGACGAGTCCCAGCAGGGGTGATCAGGTGGAGCGGGGGGCCAGCAGTGAGAAAAGCACTGGGGCGGAACGAATGGGCACTCAGTGATAATCAGTGGGGGAGCTGGTGTCAGCATCAGGATAATCAGGGGGGGAGACGAGGGCAGCAGGAGAGCATGGTAGCGAGGCGCAGCCAGGGGCATAAAGCAAGGGGGGCCTAGGGCGCAGTTAGAATCAGGGGGACGGGGGACCACAGCAGGGAGAGCAGGGGATCGAGGGCATCAGGGAGATCAGCGGGGGGGGAGCGAGGGCATCGGGTAGAAGCAACGGTGTAGCGATGCCAGCAGGAGAAGCAGGGTGGTGAGCTATGTCGCCGCAGGAAGCAGGGTTACGGCTATGTCATCAGGTAGAAGCAGGGGGCGGAGGGCAGCCTATAAGCGGGGGGGACGAGGGGGCAGCAGGGACAAGCAGGGAGAGGCGGGCCAGCAGGCAGAAGTCAGGGGTAATACCGAGGCAGCAGGGGGAGCAGGGGGGGGGACGATGGTCCAGCAGTGAGATCAGTGGGGAGCGCGGGGCGCAGCTGAGAAGGGGTGTAGCTATGGGTGCAGGGAGAAGGTCGAAAAAATGCAGGGCGGGGCGAGGTCAGTCAGGGGATAATCAGGGGGACTAGGTTTCTCAGTGGAGAGCATGCTGCGGGAGCGAGGGGCAGGGAGAAGCCGGGCTGGGAGCGGCGCAGGGAGAAGCCACGTGGAGACTATGTGACAGCAGGAGAAGGACGGTGAGCTGTCTGAGCCAGGGAGAAGCAGCGGGGGAGCGAGGGGGGCAGTAGAAAGCGGGGGAGTCGCCAGTCACAGCAGGGAGACACGGGGGGGAGACGCCATGGCAGCAGAGTCGGGTTGCGGGGTTGCCGGGCCGCACGCAGAATCGGGGTTCGCGGGCCAGCCAGGGTATAAGCGGGTGAGGGGAGAGAGGTCAGGGCAGGGAAAAAAAAAAGCGGGGGGGGGGGGGGAACCAAGGCAGCAGTATAAACCAGTGCTTGGGGGGCCCAGTCAGCAGTGAAGAATGAGCTTGGTAGGTCGAGGGGGCAGCAGGTGCTAAGCGGGTTAACGAGGGCAGCATGGAGAATACGGGGGTGGGACCGATGGGCATCAGGGTAGAAGATCGGAGGTGGAGCGAGAGCAGGCAGTGAGAAGCACAGGTGTAGCGATCGGAGCAAGGGAGAATCATGGGGAGGCCGATTGCTCAGTGAGGATCAGGGGGGAGTCGAGGGGAGCAGGGAGAAGCAGGGGGGGGAGCTAGGGGAGCAGGGAGAACGGGCTGGAGCGAGGGCGAGGTAAGCAGGGGGTGGCTGGAGGGGGGGCGGGAGAAGCAGTGGCGGAGCAGGGCAGCAACCAGGGTGTTAAGCAGGGGGTGACGAGGTAGCAGGGTAAATCATGATTTGGGGGCGAGGCAGCAGTGAGAATCAGGGGGGTCGACGAGGGGATCAAGGGAATCATGGGCGGATCGAGGGCATGTCGGGGGGGGAGAGCACGGTGGGGCAGCGAGGGGGGCAGGGAGAACAGCCCGGCGGAGCGATGATGCTCAGGGGAATCAGGGGGCTAGGCGGGGTGTAGCAAGGCTAAGCAGGAGGCAGCCGAGCGCAGCATAGGGAAGCAGTGGTGGTACGAGGGCAGCAGGGGAGCAGGGTATAGACGAATGGGGGCAGGATGAAGCCGGGGTCAGCGAGGGGGAGCATGGCGAATCAGGGGAGGGGCGAGGGATCATGGTAGAAGCAGTGGTAGGCCAGGGGTCAGGGCGAATCAAGGGGGATCGAGGGCAGGCAGGGAGAAGCGTGGTTGTAGCGGGTAGCAAGCACACGTGGTGCGGCTCAGGTGTGCCAGTGGGTAGAAATCCGAGCAGGATGGATGCACAACAAGGATTCGGACCTGGGACACGGACGAGGGGCGGTGGCGCTGGTCTGGAGATTGTAAGTCATGGGGCGATGGGGTAGTGAGCAGGGGGAACGCTGCGATTGTTTCCGAGGGCCCGGCAATTCAAATAAGGAGCTAGGGAGAGCAACCAGAAGGCACAACCCCACGGAGGGCTAGGGAACAACAGGTAGTTTAGTCGTGCACACAACGGACATGGTTCGGAAGGGGCCTGAATTTAGCTGGGTTGCTCTCTAACTAGTAACTTTATTTTGAATTTATGTCCAGGAACAGACAGCTGGGAAACCAATGATCTAGAGGAGACGTGGGGAGCTGTAATTGTATTTATGTCCCTGCAAATTCCCCATTAAACTATTTATGATTCGATCATAAACTAATCATCCAGGTGGTACTCTATTCCAGTGGTGCCAACTAGGGGGTCCACATGTGCCCCTTTTGTGAAAAAGTGCAGCCTATAGGACCTGCAAGCAGGTGTGACTAGGAACTGGCGTGGGTAATATGGGAAGGAGTCTGGACATATTGGGGAGGAGCCTAGTAAGTACCCAGGGCCGTTGGCTTTGTACATAACCTGTAACCTAATCATTGATAATTTGGTATATTTGCCAGTTACTTTTCTCCATGGAGCAGTTCTCTATGGTTATTACAGGTATATGTAGAAATCCCTTTATAACTAGAAAAGATATAACTAGGTTACTGTGCAAGGTATAGGGCCATAGATTTAAAAGTAATGTGATTTTTTTCCCCATGAACGCAGTTCTATTTATTGACCCAGTGATGTGATTATTTAAGCAATGTACTGTGCATCGTATTACCGTCAGCTCTGCACCAGAGGTGCTATATCAATGTACTTAGACATCAATTTACCCTTTAATTCTAAGGATAATTTTGCATTATTTTTAAGGTCATTTACATTGAACACATTCAATCTATCCACTGCCCGTCAGAGACGAAACTCTCGCTTTTACCGCACTGTGCACACTTTGCTGATAATTGCATTTTCATATTGCACCATAGACTATATAACAAGGACTCCGAGGGAATATTCCACTGAGCACAATTTCCCAGGTAAGGGAAATCGGCCCCCGCTGAGATATTCACGACCTAAATACAATTTATTTAATGACCTTGTAAAAATTCCCCTCTGGGGTCATTTATCAAGATTTCCCTAGGTGAAGATTCAGGACAGAACTGGTGCAAAGTGACAGGGTTTCTTTAAATTGGGGGGGAGTCAATTTCCAACTCTTTGTCTTATAAAGGAGCATTAGCGTTGGTATAGACACATAGGGGGCAGTGTTTCCTTAACCAGGGGTCCCTGACACATTGCTAGGGGGTCCTCAAGAGAGCTGGACAGTATCATTGTAATTATTTTGAAAGCATTTTTTAAAAAAAACAAATAGAAATATTTATTATTATTGATCCTTTTTTTTTTTCTATGATTATTGAATCGATGACCAGGAAAGAAAGAGATAAAACGATTTAGATTTTTTATATCCACAAGGTTAAATAGGTTAAGCACTTCCCTAGGCGATGGATAAATTGCGATGATCCGGACATTTCCTGGGACTTGCATGGGGATGAATTTAAACGTGTGCTAATTTACAGGCCATGTCTGTAAACTGTGTAACCATGTAGAAGCAGGGGTGCCCCTACCATGAAGCAAACTGAAACATTTGCTCAGGGCGCCCCCCCTGCAGAACACTTAAAAGGCAGCAGTTAAAAAAATCCTCCTTCCTGCAATACCGCATTTCATCATCAGTCCACCAGTCAGTGTTAAATCAGCCCTCCAGTTCACCAATCGGTGTTAGTCAGCCCACCATACCCACCTCAAAAGCCACGCCTATGTTCCCTGATGAAGCCACACTCATTTCACGTGCAGCCACCCCATCTGCCGATAGGCCGCATTTAAAAGTTGTTTCAGGTGTCAAATCCCTGGGAACACCCCTGTGTAGAAGCTGCCAGCTTGCTACTTTATATGTCTTAACATCAATGCAACCATTAGTTTTTACTCTTTACATTTCCCAATATTTTTCCTTCACTTTCCTTATGTTTATGTTTATCTTTCCAAGATTTCCATACCAGTAACAAGTAGAACTTGTTACTGGTATATTGCTGGAAAGGTTTAGGAATATAACTTCCTGCTTTTACCAGCTTGCATCCACGTGACCAATCTCTGCATGCATTTCATTAATAGGGTCCCCCTCTCAACTGTCATTTTTTTTTTCCAGTCTGTGCAGGTACTTTCTTAAGTGAGCATGCTTGGACCCTGGGTACAGGGGAGGAGCTTAGGTGATGCTACTGGAAGCAGGAAATCTGAACATTACCAGCAATATAATTTCTCACAAGCTGCAGCCAGAGATGTAACTCGGAGCTTATTATAAAGGAAAGACTGCATGCTTTTAATGAACCCAACCCAATATTGAATTCCATTTAATGACCAGTAGATTTTCCAATGTGTAAGGGAATCCAAAGTGTGCCCAGCACTGACCTCCCAATCCAACCCCTGGCTCCTTCTCCTTTCTGTCTTCCTAGAATTTACAGTTACAACTTTACACCCTGAAAAGAAAAGACACAATGTTGAAATCTTCTTCTGTTCTTGTTTAATGTCATTACAGATTAAAGCAGGGCTGGGTGTAGATCACCTACAGTTACAAGGGGTGAGAGATGGGATCATACCAGATAATGAACTTTCAGGGTTATTCAATAAAAGTTCTTATTGTTATAAATGGTGCTAATGTTGCCCCAACCAATCAGATGTTAGCTTTCAAATGTTAAATAACATCTGATTGGTTGGGGCAAAATTAGCACCATTTTTAACGATAAGAACTTTTATTGAATCTCCCTGTCCACATGAGTACCTCGCCCTATGTATAATAATCACATACAAAATAAGAAGATTTTCCTATTATAACCACACGTTGACCCAAATAAAAAGATCATTATATTATTATTCTCTCATTATAATGTCCAAAGTAAAAAAGAATCCCACAATGCGCACAATTTCCCTGTAATGGCCTCTCCGTACAGCAGACGATCACTTAATATTATTATCCCATAGACACGGCTTTTGCCAGATCAATTTCACACGATAATTTCTCCTTAAATGAAAAACTAGTTTAATTTCACAAAGTCATTCTGCTGTTTTTAAATTGGTAATATAACGATCCTCTATTCCCCCCAGAATGACTTTATTTAATGTGGTATAAATGTCCTTTAGGTTGTAACGCAGCCTGTCTTGTGCATTAATCTGTATACCCCGTCAACCTTTGCGACATTATTGTTCCAAAATGAATTACCCACAATTCTGATGGAAGTATTTTGCATGGAGTAGACTTAACATTGATTACAAAGGGCTCTTACCGGACAGTTTGATTGGAGTGTTAATGTCATAATTGTAAGACTTTATTTGTCCATAGATTGCGACTTGGAATGGGGAATTTAAAATTAAAGGGCAACTAAAGCCACAGAACAAAGTCAGGACACCTTGATATAAAACCAGTAATCTGTGTCTTACCTCTCATTTTGATACAGGAGCTGAGAAATTTACCTAAATAACATATGGTTTGTGCTTTACCTCTCAGGATTTTGGTCAACGACCATTATGTTCTGCACATGCTCAGTCCTTAGCTATGGCAGAAACTTGTTACAGTTGGTCACACCCATTAATAATCTCTAGCCAATCCTTTTACAGGACAGATAAAGCAAGGGAGCATGTGACTGAGGTCAGGGGGTGTGGTCTGACACTGCCCATACACACAGATACTTCATCCAGTTCTTAACAGGCTTACATTTACTTTGATACAATTTACTGAGGTGGGATTTTATAGTTTATTGGTGTTTTTAGGGGGGTTGTTTTCAGATTCTGGAGTATGAACAATTGGGTTTAGTTCTCCTTTAACATCCCATAAGAATGGACAAGATTTGCCTGATATTAAGTGTTTGGCTACTTTAACAGGTAATGAAATTCAGAGGATTGCCAATATAATATTGAAATGAATTGAATATTTATATAACTAGAAATATATAAACTCAATCAGTTAGTTATTGCCCCTCCTCTTTTACCCAAGCACCTTTGCTGCTGGTAACTCCTACCCAGCCAATTCTTCCGTTGGCATCAACTCTATTGACTTGGATAGATGAGAAAATGTCACTGATCTGATTGTTTTGAATCGTTTCAAATTGTATTAATTTTAAAAAATAATTGTAAACATTATTATACCTTAGTTGTCTTTTAATATAGATTTCTCTTACAATCATTCAGATTGTAAAGCATAAAAAGGGTTTTTTTTCCTCCCATTCGATTTCCCTGAATTTGCCATCTTAGTATCAGCAGGAGAATGTACAATATCCCCGTCTCCTACCCTCTCTCTGTGTTCGTCATTGTAACAGGGACACCAGTCCCATAGGATCAGCTGTTATCCCACAAAGCACCAGTAACAGAGTCCTACTGGTATAGAAATATTTCCAATAAGCCCGTCATCTTGCTCACTTCATCCTCCCCTCTCCCATAATCCTCTTCTGCTCATAACATTGTCAGAACCTGCAAACAGGGAGCCTGTATCAAGTCTATATCAGAATAAATTGTATATATACCAAAGCCCCCTGTATAACTAAACCTATTATTAAAATTAGTTGAGCTTACACTCTAAGTACGTGTGATGTAGCCAAGGGAGGGATTGAACCCAGGTAAGTATTGGACCATAAGCCTCTGTGAATTACCCATTCTCACTATGGATGGATCTTACACAGGTAGTGGGAATGACCAGATAGTGTGTAATTCAGAACTCTGTAGGGGAAGGAAAGACATGTTTACCTGAACTACAAATACTTCCATCTCTGTTCAGGTCTTACAAGTTTTAAAATATTTGATCCTCTGCACTTTCTGTCCCTGAGATTCTTTCTACAATCAGTCCGAGGCTTGGGCTTTAACCTGAATCTTCAGGTAGTTTTTCTTTTGTATTATGTAGTTAAAGGGTAACTTTAACTACATACAATACACATATACCCTCTCATACCTTTCAAACAACCCTAGAATGATGTCTCTAGCTTCTCTGAATCTTAAGTTATAGGCTTACACTTCCTGGTCTGTCCTGTTTTGTTTCTCTGTGACAGGCATGTGTTATAAGCTGTTATAAGCCCCACCCCCCCAATATTAGTTGTTAGTTACAAGCATGTAAATAGGGGTGTAATAGTTACCAGTGATTATTATTATTATTATTACTTATTGTCATTATTAAGGACGTAATTATTGTAATTATAATTCTGTATACTTAAAGGGCATGTCCACCCCCAAAACTAAACTTTAACCCCATATTGGCACCACTGTGTAGTTTAAAAAACCCTTACCTTACATCTCTGCTCCAAATGGTTCTCCTGCAGTGAATGTCCAAAGTCCAGCAAACTGAGTAGGAGGTGTCTTCCTGTGTGAAAGGTTTCCGCCTCCCCCTTGTCCTCTGAGAGGACAGTGGCATGTGCAGGGGACACTCCCCCCTTCCCCCATTCTCTCTCTGCTGCTGGGTGCCCTATCTCTAAAATCTCTTGGGGCCTTATTTACCCAGAGTCGCAAATTGCTCCGGGCAAATATGGCTTTCGGGTATTTAATACGGGATTTGCACCTGGTGGTAAATCCCAAAAGAAATTTTACCCCAGCGCCACTTTAAGACCAAGCGTTAGCTGCTCTTAAATTTTAGAGTCAAACGTGGTGCGAGTTTAACCCCTATTTATTGCACAGCACATGTGGGTAAATCAGGCCCATAACGTATTGTAGGACACCCTAGTCCCACCCAAAACCGTTAAGTCCATTAGTTAACTACGGCCCCTGCCACAGGATGGTAGTAGGGACTGCCACAAGCCCAAGATCTCTCTCGCGATCAGCTGTTTTAAACAGCTGATCGCATGTTTGAATGAAACATGTTAAAGGTCTCGTTGTACGATAGCCAATGTAAATCTATGACCGCCCGTAGAATATCATTAAGGTAGTTTATTACCGCATGTTATGGTATATTACTGCCACGGTCGTACAGTAACGAAAACCAGTGGTATTGCAAGTTTTTAAATATGTCCCTCCAACACTTAAACAATACATTGCAGGTGAAACATACAGACACAGGTCTGTAACTGTGAATAGTGCAGGTTTATTGTAAAACATGCGTGTTACATGTTACTGACTTACTTGTCCTTCCTCAAGTGCTTGAGTGGGTCTTAAACATGTAACACGCATGTTTTGCAATAAACCTGCACTATTCACAGCTACAGACCTGTGTCTTTGTATGTTTCACCTGCAATTTATTGTTTATATCTGGGATTTGGTGGAGTGAAAGCCGTAGGTAAGACAGACATTATTACACACCCGGACACACTAGATATACAGGGGTGTCCCTAGGGTTTTTGACACCTGAAACAACCTTTTGGCAGACAGGTGGCGGCACGATAACTGGGTGTGGCTTCATCAGGGAACATAGGTGTGGCTTGTGGAGGTGGGTGGGGTGGGCCGACTAACACTGACTGGTGGACTGGAGGGCTGATTTAACACTAATTGGTGGACTGGAGGGCTGACTAAATACCGATTGGAGGACTGGTGCTGAAATGCAGTATTGCAGGAAGGAGGATGTTTTTTAACTGCCGGCTTTTAAGTGCTCTGCAGGAGCACGCCCTGAGCAAAGTTTCAGTTTGCTTCATGATAGGGGCACCCCTGCCTATATACATCACACTACAACACCCCTGCCAATGCTGTTTTGACACCTTACTCTGGGCGTTCCTATAACACCTCTTAGCCACTATCCAATCACACCCTTAACACCTGGCTGTGATATGCTAATTGGGATTTTCCAGGGTACATAATTGCCACAGATTCTTGTACAAGTCATTCTGAATTGAGAAAGACAGTCGGATGACTAGCGAAACGTCTTCAAGAACTACATTTCAAGTCCAGTTGATCTAATTGAATACAACAGATACAAAGAAAGAGGGTTTCAGTGAACTCCGGAAAACTGCGCACGAACTTAGAACTTCATAAATGTGAACATTTTTATTAACAACTCTGGAGGTCCCTGGCCAACCGCCCCCATTCATTATATTTACTACAGGAACAATGGAATATTGGGAATGGGTGGGGATTACTGTCCTACTGTCACTTTAAGAAATGTACCGCTGGTCTAACTTCAACTGCTATCTGGTTGCTATGACCAATTATCCTAGCAACCATTACAAATGTATTTATTTATTTTCCTTGCTATGTAAGGGTAATATACTAAGAGATGAGTACTGTAGGATAAAGTGATACTTTTTTATTACGGACAAACAGTTCATTTTTTATGTAAGGGTAACTTTAACCATTTACCTTTTTTATGGCTATCGGTGTCATCCAGTCTGAAGATCTTTTTTGCGCTGCGAAGGTTGCAGGGGACAAAGCGTGCGTCATGCTTTTACTTGTTTACGTTATACCAGATAGAGTGAGGGAGAGGAGCATGAAGGGTTTTCGGGCAGGAGAAGTGACCGAGAGGCAAAAATCAAACATTCCGCTCTCCGCCTGTCCGCGGTTAGATGTCAAGTGCTGCTTCTTTCTACTTCAATAATTACATTCCCTCCGTACTGATCAAAACCCAAATATCAAGGGCAACAAGATCTACATCTTAATTCTCGTTAGGAAAGGCAATTGACTACAAAGACGACTCTACCGGCCTCCCATACCTATCACACCATCTAAAGAGCCTTTTATGTAATGGTTTAACTTGGCCTTTCCACTGCACTAAGGTTTAAAGGAAGATTATGGAAGGAGATGGAATTGATACTTTTGTTTCCATTTTATGAAATGTATCCATTGGCTAAAATGTATCCATCTTTTCATATTGTCACTCACTGATCTCATGATCAATATTAACTATATGTATTAATACCAGTAATTCTCAATATTATATAGTATCCCTGTACCAACCAGAACTACAGTATCTGTAACATAGTAACATAGTAACATAGTAATTAAGGTTGAATAAAGACATTCGTCCATCAAGTCCAACCTATTCACTTTTTTTTTAACCCTACCTAACAGTTGATCCAGAGGAAGGCAAAAAAAACCAGCTAAAAAGGGGGGGGAAAATTCCTTCCTGACTCCAAACGGCAATCGGAAGTATCCCTGGATCAACCAGATCTATATGCATTAATGCATATAGATCTGGTTGATCCAGGGATACTTTCCGATTGCCGTTTGGAGTCAGGAAGGAATTTAGTGTGACTTAGATCTAAGTTTTTAGTTTTAGAAACTTATCCAGGCCTTTTTTAAAGTTATTCAATGAACTTGCCATTACCACATCTGCTGGAAGACAGTTTCACCGTTCTCACTGTAAAGAAACCTCTCCTAACCTGAAGATGAAACTTCTTTTCTTCCAACCTTAAAGGATGTCCACGAGTCCTCTGATATGACCTATTAGTGAACAATGCACCAGAGAGTTCACTGTATGGGCCATTAATATATTTGTATAAGGTTATCATGTCCCCACGCAACCGCCGCTTGTATTAATACCAGTAATTCTGTATTAATACCAGTAATTCTCAATATTATATAGTATCCCTGTACCAACCAGAACTACAGTATATGTATTAATACCAGTAATTCTCAATATTATATAGTATTCCTGTACCAACCAGAACTACAGTATATGTATTAATACCAGTAATTCTCAATATTATATAGTATCCAGCTATGTCATAGTTAAATCAGTGTTAGCTATGTCATCAGTTATAATCATGTCCGTTTAGCTATGTCATCAGTTATAATCAGTGTTTAGCTATGTCATCAGTTATAATCAGTGTTTAGCTATGTCATCAGTTACCATCAGGTATAAGCTATGTATCAGTCATTATTCAGTGTTTTAGCATGTCATCAGTTTTAATCAGTGTTTAGCTATGTCATCAGTTATAATCAGTGTTTAGCTATGTCATCAGTTATAATTGGGTTTAGCTATGTATTCAGGTATAATCCGGTTTTAGCTATGTCATCAGTTATAATCAGTGTTTAGCTATGTTATCAGTAAATCAGTGTTTTAGCTAGTTATCAGTTATAATCAGTGTTTAGCTATGTCATCAGTTATATCAGCGTGTAGGCTATGTTATCAGTTATAACTTAGCGTAGCGTTATGCAGTTATAATCAGCGTTAGCTATGTTATCAGTTATAATCGTGTTTAGCCAGTCATCAGTTTATAGCGTGT
This sequence comes from Hymenochirus boettgeri, assembly GCA_019447015.1. Lineage (NCBI taxonomy): Eukaryota > Metazoa > Chordata > Amphibia > Anura > Pipidae > Hymenochirus > Hymenochirus boettgeri. The sequence continues at coordinate 687,651 of JAACNH010000020.1, forward strand.
TTAGCCATTCATCAGTCTTATTCGGTGTTTAGCTAGTCATCAGTCATAATCGGTGTTTAGCTATGTCATCAGTTTTAATCGGTGTTTAGCTATGTCATCAGTTTTAATCGGTGTTTACCCAATGTCATCAGTTATAATCGGTGTTTGGCCATGTCATCAGTTATATCATGAGTGTTTAGCTAGTCATCAGTTATAATCGGTGTTTAGCTATGTCATCAGTTATAATCGGTGTTTAGCTATGTCATCAGTTATAATCGGTGTTTAGCTATGTCATCAGTTATAATCAGTGTTTAGCTATGTTATCAGTTATAATCAGTGTTTAGCTATGTCATCAGTTATTATCAGTGTTTAGCTGTGTCATCAGTTATAATCAGTGTTTATCTATGTCTTCAGTTATAATCAGTGTTTAGCTATGGTATCCAGTTATAATCAGTGTTATCTATGTCATCAGTTATAATCAGTGTTAGCTATGGTATCAGTTATAATCAGTGTTTAGCTATGTCATCAGTTATAATCAGTGTTTAGTGTCACAGTCTATATCGTGTTAGCTATGTCTCGTTATAATCAGTGTTTAGCTATGTCATCAGTTATAATCAGTGTTTAGCTATGTACATCAGTTATAATCAGTGTTTAGCTTGGTCATCAGTTATAATCAGTGTTAGCTATGTCATCAGTTATAATCAGTGTTTAGCTTGTCACAGTTATAATCAGTGTTTAGATGTCATAGTTATATCATGTTTAGCTATGTCATCAAGTTATAATCAGGTTTAGCTATGTCATCAGTTATAATCAGTGTTTAGCTGTGTCACAGTTATTAATCAGTGGTTTATCTATGTCATCAGTTATAATCAGTGTTTAGCATGTCATCAGTTATAATCATGTTTGCTATGTCATCAGTTAAATCAGTGTTTAGCTATGGATCAGTTATAATCAGTGTTTCGATGTATCAGTTTATAATCAGTGTTTAGCTATGTCATCAGTTATAATCAGTGTTTAGCTATGTTATCAGTTACAATCAGTGTATAGCTATGTCATCAGTCATATTCAGTGTTTAGCCATGTCATCAGTTTTAATCAGTGTTTAGCTATGTCATCAGTTATATCAGTGTAGCTATTGTCATCAGTTATAATTGGTGTTTAGCTATGTTTTCAGTTATAATCAGTGTGTTTTTAGCTATGTCATCAGTTATAATCAGTGTTTAGCTATGTTATCAGTTATAATCAGTGTTTAGCTATGTTATCAGTTATAATCAGTGTTTAGCTATGTCATCAGTTATAATCAGCGTGTAGGATGTTATCAGTTATAATTAGCGTTTAGCTGTTATCAGTTATAATAGGTGTAGCTATGTTATCAGTTATAATCAGTGTTTAGCATGTCACAGTTATAATCATGGTGTTTAGCCATGTCATCAGTCTTATTCGGTGTTTAGCTATGTCATCAGTCATTTTTAATCGGTGTTTAGCTATGTCATCAGTTTTAATCGGTGTTTAGCTATGTCATCAGTTTTAATCGGTGTTTACCAATGTCATCAGTATAATCGGTGTTTGGCCATGTCATCAGTTATAATGAGTGTTTAGCTAGGTCATAGTTATAATCGGGTTTAGCTAGTCATCAGTTATAATCGGTGTTTAGCTATGTCATCAGTTATAATCGGTGTTTAGCTATGTCATCAGTTATAATCAGTGTTTAGCTATGTTATCAGTTATAATCAGTGTTTAGCTATGTCATCAGTTATTATCAGTGTTTAGCTATGTATCAGTTATAATCAGTGTTAGCTATGTTATCCAGTTATAATCAGTGCTTATCTATGTATCCAGTTATAAAACAGTGTTTAGCTATGTTATCAGTTATAATCAGTGCTTATCTATGTCATCAGTTATAATCAGTGTTTAGCTATGTCATCAGTTATAATCAGATTTTGCTATGTCATCAGTTATAATCAGGGTTTAGCTATGGTATCAGTTATAATCAGTGCTTATCTATGTCATCAGTTATAATCAGTGTTTAGCTATGTCATCAGTTATTCGTGCTATCTATGTCATCAGTTATAATCAGTGTTTAGCTATGTTAACAGTGATAATCGTGTTCAGCTATGTCATCAGTTTAATCAGTGTTTAGCTATGTATCAGTTATAATCAGTGTATAGCTATGTTATCAGTTATAATCAGTGTTCAGCTATGTTATCAGTTATAATCAGTGTATTGCTATGTTATCAGTTATAATCAGTGTTTAGCTATGGTATCAGTTATAATCAATGTTTAGCATGTCATCATTAGTAATCAGTGTTTAGCTTGTTATCAATCACACGTGTGGCGGCTCATGTTGGCAGTGTTTATAAATCCTGCAGGATGGATCACAACAATGATGACAGGAGCTGTTACACACTTACGATTGTCGGTTGTCGCTTTTCTGGATGAATTGTATATTCATGGGTCATTTGGTATTTGAATCAGTGTAATATCTGTATTGATTTACCTGATGTCCTGCAAATTCAAAAAAAGTATACTAGTTAGAGAGCAAACAATAATTTCGACAACCCCACAGGTATTGCTATTAACACAACAGTTTATTATGTGCACACAACGACATGTTTCGGAAGGTTGCCTGATTTAGTGGTTGCTCTCTAACTAGTAATTATTTGAATTTATGTCCAGGAACAGACATCTGGGAAACCAATGATCTAGAGGAGACGTGGGGAGCTGTAATTGTATTTATGTCCCTGCAAATTCCCCATAAACTATTTATGATTCGATCATAAACTATCATCCAGGTGGTACTCTATTCCAGTGGTGCCACTAGGGGGTCCACATGTGCCCCTTTTGTGAAAAAGTGCAGCCTATAGGACCTGCAAGCAGGTGTGACTAGGAACTGGCGTGGGTAATATGGGAAGGGCGTCTGGACATATTGGGGAGGAGCCTAGTAAGTACCAGGGCCGTTGGCTTTGTACATAACCTGTAACCTAATCATTGATAATTTGGTTATATTGCAGTTACTTTCTCATGGAGCAGTTCTCTATGGTATTACAGGTATATGTAGAAATCCCTTTATAACTAGAAAAGATATAACTAGGTTACTGTGCAAGGTATAGGGCCATAGATTTAAAAGTAATGTGATTTTTTTCCCATGAACGCAGTTCTATTTATTGACCCAGTGATGTGATTATTAAGCAATGTACTGTGCATCGTATTACGTCAGCTCTGCCACCAGAGGTGCTATATCAATGTACTTAGACATCAATTTACCCTTTAATTCTAAGGATAATTTTGCATTATTTTTAAGGTCATTACATGAACAATTCAATCTATCCACTGCCCGTCAGAGACGAAACTCCGCTTTTACCGCACTGTGCACACTTTGCTGATAATTGCATTTTCATATTGCACCATAGACTATATAACAAGGACTCCGAGGGAATATTCCACTGAGCACAATTTCCAGGTAAGGGAAATCGGCCCCCGCTGAGATATTCACGACCTAAATACAATTATTTAATGACCTTGTAAAAATTCCCTCTGGGGTCATTTATCAAGATTTCCCTAGGTGAAGATTCAGGACAGAAGAGTGCAAAGTGACAGGGTTTCTTTAAATTGGGGGGGGATCAATTTCCAACTCTTGCTTATAAAGGAGCATTAGCGTTGGTATAGACACATAGGGGGCAGTGTTTCCTTAACCAGGGGTCCCTGACACATTGCTAGGGGGTCCTCAAGAGAGCTGGACAGTATCATTGTAATTATTTTGAAAGCATTTTTTAAAAAAAACAAATAGAAATATTTATTATTATTGATCCTTTTTTTTTTTCTATGATTATTGAATCGATGACCAGGAAAGAAAGAGTAAAACGATTTAGATTTTTTATATCCACAAGGTTAAATAGGTTAAGCACTTCCTAGGCGATGGATAAATTGCGATGATCCGGACATTTCCTGGGACTTGCATGGGGATGAATTTTAAACGTGTGCTAATTTACAGGCCATGTCTGTAAACTGTGTAACCATGTAGAAGCAGGGGTGCCCCTACTATGAAGCAAACTGAAACATTTGCTCAGGGCGCGCTCCTGCAGAACACTTAAAAGGCAGCAGTTAAAAAATCCTCCTTTCTGCAATACCGCATTTCATCATCAGTCCACCAGTCAGTGTTAAATCAGCCCTCCCGTTCACCAATCGGTGTTAGTCAGCCCACCATACCCACCTCAAAAGCACGCCTAGTGTCCCTGATGAAGCCACACTCATTTCAAGTGCAGCCACCCCATCTGCCGATAGGCCGCATTTAAAAGTTGTTTCAGGTGTCAAATCCCTGGGACACACCCTGTGTTAGAAGATGCCAGCTTGCTACTTTATATGTCTTAACATCAATGCACACCATTAGTTTTTACTCTTTACATTTCCCAATATTTTCCTTCACTTTCCTTATGTTAGTTTATCTTTCCAAGATTTCCATACCAGTAACAAGTAGAACTTGTTACTGTATATTGCTGGAAAGGTTTGGAATATAACTTCCTGCTTTTCCAGCTTGCATCCACGTGACCAATTCTGCATGCATTCATTAATAGGGTCCCCTCTCAACTGTCATTTTTTTTCCAGTCTGTGCAGGTACCTTCTTAAGTGAGCATGCTTGGACCCTGGGTACAGGGGAGGAGCTTAGGTGATGCTACTGGAAGCAGGAAATCTGAACTACCCGCAATATAATTTCTCACAAGCTGCAGCCAGAGATGTAACTCGGAGCTTATTATAAAGGAAGACTGCATGCTTTTAATGAACCCAACCCAATATTGAATTCCATTTAATGACCAGTAGATTTTCCAATGTGTAAGGATCCAAGTGTGCCCAGCACTGACTCCATCCAACCCCTGGCTCCTTCTCCTTCTGTTCTCCTAGAATTTACAGTTACAACTTTACACCCTGAAAAGAAAAGACACAATGTTGAAATCTTCTTCTGTTCTTGTTTAATGTCATTACGATTAAAGCAGGGCTGGGTGTAGATCACCTACAGTTACAAGGGGTGAGAGATGGGATCATACCAGATAATGAACTTTCAGGGTATTCAATAAAAGTTCTTATTGTTATAAATGGTGCTAATGTTGCCCCACAATCAGATGTTAGCTTTCAAATGTTAAATAACATTTGATTGGTTGGGGCAAAAATTAGCACCATTTTTAACGATAAGAACTTTTATTGAATCTCCCTGTCCACATGAGTACCTCGCCCTATGTATAATAATCACATACAAAATAAGAAGATTTTCCTATATAACCACACGTTGACCCAATAAAAAGATCATTATATATTATTTCTCTCATTATAATGTCCAAAGTAAAAAAGAATCCCACAATGCGCACAATTTCCCTGTAATGGCCTCTCCGTACAGCAGACGATCACTTAATATTATTATCCCATAGACACGGCTTTTGCCAGATCAATTTCACACGATAATTTCCCTTAAATGAAAAACTAGTTTATTTCACAAAGTCATTCTGCTGTTTTTAAATTGGTAATATAACGATCCTCTATTCCCCCAGAATGACTTTATTTAGTGGTATAAATGTCCTTTAGGTTGTAACGCAGCCTGTCTTGTGCATTAATCTTTATACCCCGTCAACCTTTGCGACATTATTGTTCCAAAATGAATTACCCACAATTCTGATGGAAGTATTTTGCATGGAGTAGACTAACATGATTCAAAGGGCTCTTACCGGACAGTTTGATTGGGAGTGTTAATGTCATAATTGTAAGACTTTATTTGTCCACTAGATTCGAATTGGAATGGGGAATTTAAAAAAAGGGCAACTAAAGCCACAGAACAAAACTGAACCAGAAGTCAGGACACCTTGATATAAAACCAGTAACTGTGTCTACCTCTCATTTTGATACAGAGCTGAGAAATTTACCTAAATAACATATGGTTTGTGCTTTACCTCTCAGGATTTTGGTCAACGACCATTATGTTCTGCACCTGCTCAGTCCTTAGCTATGGCAGAAACTTGTTACAGTTGGTCACACCCATTAATAATCTCTAGCCAATCCTTTACAGGACAGAAAGCAAGGGAGCATGTGACTGAGGTCAGGGGGTGTGGTCTGACACTGCCCATACACAAGATACTTCATCCAGTTCTTAACTGGCTTACATTTACTTTGATACAATTTACTGAGGTGGGATTTTATAGTTTATTGGTGTTTTTAGGGGGGTTGTTTTCAGATTCTGGAGTATGAAAATTGGGTTTAGTTCTCCTTAACATCCATAGAATGGACAAGATTTGCCTGATATTAAGTGTTTGGCTACTTTAACAGGTAATGAAATTCAGAGGTTGCCAATATAATATTGAAATGAATTGAATATTTATATAACTAGAATATTAACTCAATCAGTTGTTTGCCCCTCTTTTTACCCAAGCACCTTTGCTGCTGGTAACTCTACCCAGCCAATTTTCCGTTGGCATCAACTCTATTGACTTGGATAGATGAGAAAATGTCACTGATGATTGTTTTGAATCGTTTCAAATTGTATTAATTTTAAAAAATAATTGTAAACATTATTATACCTAGTTGTCTTTTAATATAGATTTCTCTTACAATCATTCAGATTGTAAAGCATAAAAAGGGTTTTTTTCCTCCCATTCGATTTCCCTGAATTTGCCATCTTAGTATCAGCAGGAGAATGTACAATATCCCCGTCTCCTACCCTCTCTCTGTGTTCGTCATGTAACAGGGACACCAGTCCCATAGGATCAGCGTTATCCCACAAAGCACCAGTAACAGAGTCCTATGGTATAGAAATATTTCCAATAAGCCCGTCATCTTGCTCACTTTATCCTCCCCTCTCCATAATCCTCTTCTGCTCATAACATTGTCCAGAACCTGCAAACAGGGAGCCTGTATCAAGTCTATACAGAAAAATTGTATATATACCAAAGCCCCCTGTATAACTAAACCTATTATAAAATTAGTTGAGCTTACACTCTAAGTACGTGTGATGTAGCCAAGGGAGGGATTGAACCCAGGTAAGTATTGGACCATAAGCCTCTGTGAAACCCATTCTCACTATGGATGGATCTTACACAGGTAGTGGGAATGACCAGATAGGTGTTAATTCAGAACTCTGTAGGGGAAGGAAAGACATGTTTACCTGAACTACAAATACTTCCTTCTGTTCAGGTTTACAAGTTTTAAAATATTTGATCTCTGCACTTTTGTTCCTGAGATTCTTTCTACAATCAGTCCGAGCTTGGGCTTTAACCTGAATCTTCAGGTAGTTTTTCTTTTGTATTTGTAGTTAAAGGGTAACTTTAACTACATACAATACACATATACCCTCTCATACCTTTCAAACAACCCTAGAATGATGTCTCTAGCTTCTCTGAATCTTAAGTTATAGGCTTACTTCCTGGTCTGTCTGTTTTGTTTCTCTGTGACAGGCATGTGTTATAGCTGTTTAAGCCCCACCCCCCCAATATTAGTTGTTAGTTACAAGCATGTAAATAGGGGTGTAATAGTTACCAGTGATTATATATTATTATACTTATTGTCATTATTAAGGACGTAATTATTGTAATTATAATTCTGTATACTTAAGGGCATGTCCACCCCCAAAACTAAACTTTAACCCCATATTGGCACCACTGTGTAGTTTAAAAAAAACTTACCTACATCTCTGCTCCAAAGGTTCTCCTGCAGTGAATGTCCAAAGTCCAGCAAACTGAGTAGGAGGTGTCTTCCTGTGTGAAAGGTTTCGCCTCCCCTTGTCCTCTGAGAGGACAGTGGCAGTGCAGGGGAACTCCCCCCTTCCCCCATTCTCTCTCTGCTGCTGGGTGCCTATCTCTAAAATTTTGGGGCCTTATTTACCCAGAGTCGCAAATTGCTCGGGCAAATATGGCTTCGGGTATTTAATACGGGATTTGCACCTGGTGGTAAATCCCAAAAGAAATTTTACCCCAGCGCCACTTTAAGACCAAGCTGAGCTGCTCTTAAATAGAGTCAAACGTGGTGCGAGTTTAACCCCTATTTATTGCACAGCCATGTGGGTAAATCAGGCCCATAACGTATTGTAGGACACCCTAGTCCCACCCAAAACCGTTAAGTCCATTAGTTAACTACGGCCCCTGCCACAGGTGGTAGTAGGGATGCCACAAGCCCAAGATCTCTCTCGCGATCAGTGTTTTAAACAGCTGATCGCATGTTTGAATGAAACATGTTAAAGGTTCGTTGTACGATAGCCAATGAAATCTATGACCGCCCGTAGAATATCATTAACGGTAGTTTATTACCGCATGTTATGGTTATTACTGCCACGGTCGTACAGTAACGAAAACCAGTGGTTATGCAGTTTTTAAATATGTCCCTCCAACACTAAACAATACATTGCAGGTGAAACATACAGACACAGGTCTGTAACGTGATAGTGCAGGTTTATTGTAAAACATGCGTGTTACATGTTAAGATTACTTGTCCTTCCTCAGTGCTTGAGGGGTCGTAGCTATGTCATCAGTTATAATCAGTGTTTAGCTGTGTCATCAGTTATAATCAGTGTTTAGCTATGTCATCAGTTATTATCAGTGTTTAGCTATGTTATCAGTTATAATCAGTGTTTATCTATGTAGAACTACAGTATATCTATTTATACCAGTAATTCTCAATATTATATAGTATCCCTGTACCAACCAGAACTACAGTATATGTATTAATACCAGTAATTCTCAATATTATATAGTATCCCTGTACCAACCAGAACTACAGTATATGTATTAACCCCGTACCAACTAGAACTACAGTATATGTATTAATACCAGTAATTCTCAATATTATACAGTATCCCTGTACCATCTGTAACCAACCAGAACTACAGATATGTATAATACCGTAAATTCTCAATATTAATATAGTATCCCCCCACCACTGAACTCAGTATATGTAGTAATACGAGTATTCGCATATTATGTAGTTAATCCCCCGTACCAACCAGAACTACAGTATATGTCTTGTAATACCAGTAATTCCTCAATATTATATAGTATCCCTGGTACCAACCAGAACTACAGATATATGTATTAATACCAGTATTCTCAATTTATATAGTAATCCCCCGTCCACCAGAACTACAGTATATGTATTAATACTAGTAATTCTCATATTATATAGTATCCCCGTACCAACCAGATAAACTATTATGTATTAATACCGGTAATTCTCAATATTATATAGTAATCCCTGTACCAACCAGAACTAGTATATGTATTAATACTGGTAAATCTCAATATTATATAGATCACTGTACCAACCAGAACTACAGTATATGTATTAATACCGGTAATTCTCAATATTAATAGTATCCCCTTACCAACGAGAACACAGTAAATATGTATTAATACCAGTAATTCTCAATATTATATAGTATCCCCGTACCAACTAGAACTACAGTATAGGGATGTAAGGATCATCCACATAGACATTGGGATGTATGGATCATCCAAACGGACACTGGGATGTAAGGATAATCCACATAGACATTGGGATGTATGGATCATCCACATAGACATTGGTCATGTATGGATCATCCACATAGACATGGATGTTGGATCATCCCATAGAACTTGGTATGTATTGGTCATCCACATAGACACTTGGTAATGTTGGATCATCCAAACGGACACTGGGATGTAAGGATGCATCCACCATATACATGGGGGATGTATGGATCATCCCCATATACATTGGGAGGTAAACGGATACATCCCACCAAAGACCTTTGGATGTAGGATTCATCCAACGGACACTGGGATGTAAGGATCATCAACATATACATTGGGATGTATGGATCATCCCATAGGACATTGGGATGTAAGGATCATCCACATAGACTTGGATGTATGGATCATCCAAACGGCCACTGGGATGTAAGGATCATCCACATAGACATTGGGATGTAAGGATCATCCAAACGGACACTGGGATGTAGGATCATCCACATATACATTGGGATGTGTGGATCATCCACATAACATTGGGATGTATGGATCATCCACTAGACATTGGGAGTAAGGATCATCCACATATAACCATTGGGATGTATGGATCATCCACATGACATTGGATTAGGATCATCCACATAGACATTGGGATGTATGGATCATCCAAACGGACACTGGGATGTAAGGATCATCCACATAGACATTGGGATGTAAGGATCATCCAAACGGACACTGGGATGTATGGATCATCCACATATACATGGGAGGTGTAGGATCATCCACATAGACATTGGGATGTAAGGATCATCCACATAGACATTGGGATGTATGGATCATCCAAACGGACACTGGGTGATGTAAGGATAATCCACATAGAGACATTGGATGTAGGATCATCCACATAGACATTGGTATGTATGGATCATCCACATAGACATTGGTATGTATGGATCATCCACATACATTGGGAGTATGGATCATCCACATATACATTGGGAGGTAAGGATCATCCCAATACATTGGGAGGTAGGATCATCCACATATACATTGGGATGTAGGATCATCCTCATATACATTGGGAGGTAGGATCATCCAAATGGCACTGGGATGTATGGATCATCCACATATACATTGGGATGTAAGGATCATCCCCATATACATTGGGGAGGTAAGGATCGTCCACATATATGGGATGTATGGATCATCCAAATGGACACTGGGATGTATGGATCATCCACATATACATTGGGAGAGTAAGGATCTCCACATATACATTGGAGTTAAGGATCGTCCACTATACATTGGGATGTATGGATCTCCAAATGGGACACTGGGATGTAAGGATAATCCACATATACATGGGAGGTAAGGATCATCCACATATACATTGGGATGTAAGGATCGTCCACATAGACATTGGGATGTATGGATCATCCACATATACACTGGGAGGTATGGATCATCCACATATACATTGGGAGGTAAGAATCATCCACATAGACATTGGGATGTAAGGATCATCCACAAGACATTGGGATGTATGGATCATAGCACAATAACATTGGGATGTAAGATCGTCCATAATACCATTGGTATGTATGGATCATCCACATATACTTGGGATGTATGGATCATCCACATAGACATTGGGATGTAAGGATCATCCACATAGACATTGGGATGTATGGATCATCCACATAGACATTGGTATGTATGGATCATCCACATAGACATTGGTATGTATGGATCATCCACATATACATTGGGATGTATGGATCATCCACATATACATTGGGAGGTAAGGATCATCCACATAGACATTGGGATGTAAGGATCATCCACATATACATTGGGATGTATGGATCATCCACATATACATTGGGAGGTAAGGATCATCCACATATACTTTGGTATGTATGGATCATCCACATAGACATTAGGATGTAAGGATCATCCACATAGACATTGGAATGTATTGATCATCCACATAGTAACATACATAGTAACATAGTAATTGAGGTTGAATAAGACATCGTCCATCAAGTCCAAGATTATCACCTCCTTTTTTTTTACCCTAGCTAACAGTTGATCCAGAGGAAGCAAAAAAAAAACCCAGATAACAAGGGGCAAAAAATGTCTCCTGACTCCAAACAGCAATGGAAAGTATCCCTGGATCAACCAGATCTACAGTATATGTATTAATACCGTAATTTTCCATATATTAGTATCCCTGTACCAACCAGAACTACAGTATATGTATAATACCGTAATTTTCCATATTAATAGCATCCCGTCCAGTACCAACCAGAACTACAGTATATGTATTAATAACCAGTAATTCTCAATATTATATTATCCCTGTACCAACCAGAACTACAGTATATGTATTAACACCAGTAATTCTTAATATTATATAGTATCCCCGTACCAACCAGAACTACAGTATATGTATTAATACCAGTAATTCTCAATATTATATAATATCCCTGTACCAACCAGAACTACAGTATATGTATTAATACCAGTAATTCTCAATATTATATGTATCCCTGTACCAACCAGAACTACAGTATATGTATTAATACCAGTAATTCTCAATATTATTATATCCCTGTACCAACCAGAAACACAGTATATGTATTAATACCAGTAATTCCAATATTATATAGTATCCCCGTACCAACCAGAACTACAGTATATGTATGAATACCAGTAATCTCCATATTTTAGTTGTAAAAACTTATCCAGGCCTTTTTTAAAGCATTTAATGAACTTGCCATTACCACATCTGCTGGAAGACAGTTCCACAGTTCCACATACAGACATTGGGACTGTAAGGATCGTCCATATGGACACTTGGGATGTATTGATCATCCACATAGACATTGGGATGTAAGGATCATCCACTGGACATTGGGATGTAAGGATCATCCACATGGACATTGGGATGTATGGATCATCAACATAGAACATTGGGATGTAAGGATCATCCACATGGACATTGGGATGTAAGGACATCCACATGGACATTGGGATGTTATGGATCATCCACATAGACATTGGGATGTAAGGATATCCATATGGACATTGGGTTAAGGATCATCCACATGGACCATGGGATGTAAGGATCATCCACATGGACATTGGGATGTATGAGATCATCAACATAGACATTGGGATGTAAGGATCGTCCATATTGGACATGGGATGTATGGATCATCCACATAGACATTGGGAGTACGGATCATCCACTGGACATTGGATGAAGGATCATCTCACATGGGGACATTGGGATGTAAGGATCATCCACATATACATTGGGATATGTAAGGATTGTCCATATGGACATTGGATGTAAGGATCATCCACATGGACATTGGGATGTATGGATCATCCACATGGACATTGATGTAAGGATCGTCCATATGACATTGGATGTAAGGATCATCCACATGGACATTGGGATGTATGGATCATCAACATAGACATTGGGATGTAAGGATCGTCCATATGGAATTGGGATCTATGGATCATCCACATAGAACATTGGGATGTAAGGATCATCCACATGGACATTGGGATGTATGGATCATTCACATGGACATTGGGATGTATGGATCATCCACATGGACATTGGGATGTAAGGATCGTCCATATGGACATTGGGATGTAAGGATCATCCACAGGGACGTGTGATTGTACATATGACATTGGGTAGTGATAAAGAGAAGAGGTGAAAGCATTTCCTTTGATAGATTACTGTACACCGCTGCGTCCTCAAGTGGTGCTTTATAAATAAACTACATACACACAAGATGGTGCATCCCACCTTGTTGGTCACTCATTATAACACAAATTCTTAGTAATTCATGTGACATTGATGAGTACGGGATTATAACCTATGACTAGCTAATAAACATTATAAGGATATATTTACAGGATATTCCCTGCTCTAATGGTTTTATATATTGCTATCTCCAGAATCGGAGTTTTTATATGGACGAGACAAAATAAATTAGTTGTGAGGAGCAGTAAGACTTTGGTTAAAATAAAGTAAATAAACGTTCATATTCTATGTCCCCCCTTTTTTCCTTTTAATGTTTTTCCAAAGCTGCGACTACTGGCAGTGAACGCAATTCTCTAGAGAAGCGGAGATAAAGCCTAAATCGTGTAGCTGAACTCCTCTCTGTGGGTGTCTCACTTCTGTGGCATCAGCAATAAAGGGGACCAACTCTGTAGACGTCGTTTTATTGAGGTCAACGGATGTTGAAAGGAATTGCTGTAGGAGGAGAGGTATAATCATTAACAAAGATTAAAGCGTAAAAAGCAAAGCACATAATAGCTGGCAGCTCCTGAGAGCTCCTGAGTAACGACCACAACAAGTCTCATGCACTGTACAACCTACCCACTCCATTCTATCCACAAAACACTCAACCAGCTACACTGTCTTGCAATTAGGAATTCTATTGCTCACGGTTTTACTTCTTCTTTTAAGGCCTAAACCACACGCCATTCCAAGCATTGAAATAAACTGGAAATGTTGATTCTTGTACTGAAAGCGTAACGCTCTATTTATAGATATACAATTCCCAGCAGTCACCGTAGCCATACACAGTTTTATGATCATTACAAACCGTTGACCTGAAATGGAGCCAGACAGATATGTTATTTCCTGATTGGTGATCTGTAATGAGCAGATAACACACCACTGAGAATCTGTTTGGTTGATTGGGCAAGTTTTTTTTTTTTATTGGGGCCTGAGCGGGAGGTGACAGGGAGTAGGCAGGTTGGGGGCATTGAGTGGGCAGGAGAAGGATGAGAGGAAGTGTTAGGGATGTTCAGGAGGGGAAATGGCAAAGTTGGGGGCATCCCAAGTGTGTGTGTGTGTGGGGGGGTGGAGGGCGGAGGGCTGCTATTACCTGATTTCGCTCTGACGGGGATCGGATTTATCTCTGCAGTCGGGACCAATCCATCCAAATAGGAATGCCTGACAACCCTGTCTAGACACATTAATGAGTAGTAAGTGGATTTATTTTAATTTGAAGGAGGAATTAAAACTCACTCCCATTTAGTTTTGCCAAGCTGGAGTGTATAGCACTCCCCCTCCAGCCGCCGGGTATTTCTGGACTGGCCAATGGGGAAAATGGCTCCTTGCAGAGTGTGTACTGCCCATTAGCCTATCAGTGGAACTGTCCTGGGGAATGGTTTTATTGAACATATAGTAAGACCCAGAAGTGATGACCCCGTTAAACCTTGTATTCTCCCAAGGAAATTTTTGCAGAAATCTTCATAAAAATTTTCGATTGGTCCAACAAAACAAAGTTGTGCAAGATAATGTGAGGGAGTAGTCACATCTCTCAACAATGAAAATACACTGCCACGTGCAAATATTGACAATTTATAGCCTACGCTAAAGCAGTTGCGTGCGGAATTGAAAAACATGATTTATTTTTCACTCTATGTTCACACCATCTAAGGTTTCAAACTTGAACCTATAACTCAGATCCTTACGGGAATTCCACAAGATCTAGGCTGTTAGAATGAAAACATGCTGTGGGATGTAACTATCCCATGCAGTTAAACCCAAATATCACACGTGTATTTTTTTTCAAACGCGTTGGGTTTCAAAGAGATAATGGTGACATAAAACAGACACCATTATTTTATTATCGCGGTTTCAGAAGGATTCACAAAGCCACAAAAAAATCTCTGGGGTGGGAACATTTCTCGTACATATTCTCACTTGGCGTCTAATTAGTTTTAATAACATAAACAATAATTATGGAAATTGACCACTACAGAGCAGTTTAGCAATAAGAAACCAACCATCATGTATAAAAGGTGCTTAAGAAGAGATATTTTTGGTTACTCTTCTGGACAAACACTTACATGCTTAAAGGAGTCACGCAAGGCAGAGGAGGCCATGAACCTTCTGGGTGGGGGCCAGGGATGATAACGAAATCTCTCATTCATTCGGGAACAGGTGATTATCGTGGTACTTTGTGGTTTAGGTGAGAGGGGGTGGAAGGACCCTTAAAGGTAACTATGGGCTTTATTTGAAAAAAGCTCCCTCATACCTTTCACACAAGTCTTTCAAATACTTCCAGATCGCCCTGCCCTGTGTTCTATGTGAACTGGCATTGTGTTATAAACGGTTATAGCTCCATTCCCGAATCAATGTTTTCTGAGCAGTTTACAGATAGCGATGGATCCTGGTCTGACTCAGAGCCAGAGCATCCGAATGATCCATCAAAATCCAGATTTCGGGACCTATCAAAAGGGTTATCGAACTTCGAGGCTTACCTTTTTTTTGAAAATTTCAAAAATTGCCTTGAACATTAGATAATAATCGAAAATTCGGTCGGTCGTTTGGCATCTTTAGGATTTCTGAGATCCAGGAATCAGAAGAAGGCGTAAAGAAACGGACGAGTTTGGCCATTTCAACCATTTCTATGTCCATGTTCCTATGGATATGGGACACTAGGGTAGAGAGAAAAAAAATATTTTCAGGCTTGTGGTAGCTTTAAAAAAGGATCAAGATAGTTTGCAGTGTGGTTAGTGATGCATTGATGATGCTCTGGTGCCAGCAGTGGGACTTGCTCCAGACAGAGACTTGGAGGCAGATCCACAGTGACTGGTGATGTCCACGCTCACAGTATAGCAGGAACACTACCCCTTTGATACTGCTGGAACTTTGGAGAGACGCGCTAGAAGCTGATCCTGGGATTGTGTCTTTATAATAAGGGACCAACTTGATGCGACCACATTCCCCTTAATATCTCCATCAGTGTCTGGAGAAACCTTACCAATAGGTTTGGTTGTAAACTAACAGATTTGGATGTCAACATTTTGTGTTAAAGATTCTGACAATGAAATTCATAGATGTTGTAGTCCTCTGCCTTGCCAAGATACTATGGTAAATGGTGTCTTGGTGAAATAGTATGGATCCTTAAGTTCGACACACGTGTGATCGCAGGTTTTGGACCCCGCGATGCACGATATGTACAAAGTGTGTTAGCACTTATCTTCGCCAAAAACGGCCGCTCACTTCGGCATCCGCCCGGCGGATCAGGCAATGATGCCTACCGAATGGCTGTTTCATACATTAACGTGCCCGGTACATGGTCGATTATTTTCGGCCGAAATGGACAAATTCTTACCGACGGGGGCGGGTGGTCGCGGGTGGGCATCTGTGCTCGCAGTGAGTACGAACTTAGAAAGACAGTGTTGTTTCCTCGGTCTAGGGATACACTTTATCTCAATGTTGCCACTGAGACTTGCAGACCTGTTGCTCCTTAATCATAGATTTGTTAGGAGTGCACTTGTCTAATGTGTTGTTGGTGTCTACACAGAACCTCCTGGGCCTTCTGCTCTCCATTGTTTACATTTGTACCCAAGCTGCAGTTGTTACATTTTGCCATCTGTTATTCTACATCGTTTCCAGTAAACCCTGGTGTGAAGTGGTTTGTATCCTGATTGCACTGCCAGATATGTTACTCTGCCCATCTCCCCCAGCATATGCTAGCTTACCCAGATTCTTCAATTGCATAGGAAATAAACTAATGAAACCCCCGCCTTATTGATGGAACTAAGTTCTAATTCTGGTTTTAAGAGACCCACAATCATTTAAAAACTTGGCAGAAAAAACAAAGAAAAAATTCCTAGGACTTGTGTATAGTCGGCAAGGAAAGGAATTCCAGTGGAAACAGCGTGGATGGAATAAGAACATTTAAGCCCTGAATTCACATCCAGTTCTTGGCTTGGATGCTACTACAGTATACTCTCCTGATTGAAGGACTATCTTGGGTCCCTTGAACCATGTGACATATGCATTTGGTAAGGTGGAAATGGACTTGAATTTGATTTCACAACTCTTTTTAGGGGCTGGACAATAGGGCAGGTTTCAATCGTACTTGATTTTGTTTGGAATTGGTCGAGAGTTAATTAAACAAAAGCAGTTAATTCATTGGCTGGACGATCACCCCAGGTGGTATATCATGGCTGATCACAAAAACCATAAAACATTGGTATTCTACATTATTTCAATTGATCATGGACTTGAAATGTAGTTCTTGAAGACATTTCGCTAGTATCCGACTGCTTTCTCAATTCAGGATATGATGTGACAAGATCTGTGGAGCATTATTACCCTGGAAAATCCAATAGCATATCAGCAAGCCAGTGTTAGGTTGTGATTGGTAGTGGCTCGAATGAGGTGTTATAGGAACGCCAGAGTAAGGTGTTAATAAACAGCATTAGACATGACAAATCAGTTGGTGTCGAACCCCCCCACCTCTATTTAGCTTGGTTTCTTTAATTTTCACATAAATGGCCTCCTAACACCTCTCTGACCCAGTCACGATTCCTTCGCCAGTATTGTGAACATTTACAATCTTCAAAGTATATCCTTATATCTTTAATGCAGATACAACGGCTGAGTCACTGACCCGAGGAAGAATTGGCTTCTCTTGCGCGGCATACGTTGATTGCAGTTTGCTGTTTGGTATCCCCCCATACAAATCAGAGCATTACTTCACTGCAATGCACTGCATATATGATGTCGATTTTTTGTGTTTAGGTATTGGCCTTTCGAACCAACTGCTCCGCACAGTACAATGCTGTTTTTGAACACCTTTATCTGGGCGTCCCTTTAACACCTCTATGCCACTAATCAATCACACAACCTTACACCTGCGTGAATGCTAATTGGGATTGTCTCAGGGTACATAAGTGCCACAGATTCTTGTACAAGTCATTCTGAATGAGAAAGAGACAAGCCAGTCGGATTGTGAACTAGCGAAAAGCTCTTCAAGACACTACATTTAAGTCCAGTTTTGAATTATTGAATAACAACAGATATACCATGACCTGGATGAAATATTACAGAATCAACCTGTGAGAACCTCACAAGCATTGGTATATCTCCCCCCTCACTAATAAGTCATTATAATGGTTAGGGACCCCCCCCCCCACAACCCTGAACGCTACCAACCTATAAACTTCAATTCAGACCAGATTTTTTCATTTCCTTGTCATGAACTCTCTGAAGCTACAAACTCACGCCATCACAGATGCGGCTGTGGGCACAGGGGACAGCCGAGGGAATGAGGTCGGCCGTACCTTCTGGGCTGATTTAAGTTTAAATGTAAGGTTTAGGGTTGGACCCAGAGAAGCGCAGAAGATCTTGGAGGGGGGGAGGGAGAATCTCCACTGCCAACATGCTTCCTACTCGTACTGTTTTGGACTCTGTAGCAGGCCCTGCGGACAATCATAAGGATCCTTAAAACTCACACAGGTGGACAAATTTTAGTTTGGGCGGGGTGGACCTGCCTTTATTCAGACCTCCCATATTACAGATTGTTATGCAATTGGTTATATTTAACAGTTTTGAATATCTATTATGTAGGATATGCCCCTGTTGCGGTAAATTCGTATGTAAGGTTTAATTGTGTTATAAGGCTTATGCTAATTTATAGGAACAAAGAAATAGAAGGGCCGTCTAATTAACAGGATACAGATTTCTGTACATTACAAAAATAAATTAGAATAAATGTTTATGGCCGTAGAAATTTTATGTTAAATTCTAACATTTTCCTTAAAGAAAAAAATGTTTTCAGAATCCAGAACCTGAGGGATTTTACATGATCTACTGTCTGTTCATGTCATATTTCACTGATCGTTCCCTTTAAAAATTTCACTCTACGTGATGTATGCATACACTAGGTAAATTTTAGTTCAATCATCAGGAGAGTCCCAGACTTTTAATTAGTATCACATTAATACTGTTGTAATACTGAATGTTTCATTCAGGGACCACGAATGTGTAGAATTGCAGTGATATTTCTTACGATTTGGAAATTTAATCGAGGTGATTATATGTTTTTTTTCAGTTGTTTTATCGGAAAAACTAAGACCCTGGCACGGAGGAAATTTCCCATCAACTCCCTCTCCCAATCTCTGCAGAATCAGAAGATTGTTGGATGCCATTGATAATTCAGATTGAATAAATCGCCCCATTATGGCAGATTTAGAAACATTCCATCATTCTGCCTATATGACTATTAAAATTCAGTTTTTCAATTAACATGCAATTTTAAAAACAATTACTTTTTAAGGGCTCACAGAAGGTCACAGCACACTTCACCTTCGCTGTTTAATGTTAAACAAATAAAAATGAAGTTCACTCCAAGCTCTGATTTCTTAATATTCCAATAAATTCCTCCATATGTGAAACCCCTTTACACTAATTCTACTTGAGATGATCTGTTTCCATCTTTTTCCTTAATTTACCACAGAGACAAATTACTGCTGCGAGCCATGGTAGATATTTTATATAGCCATGGGCAAACCATCTGAACTACTAATTCCCCGAGAGATATTTTGGGGGTACGGCACAACCATCGTAGGGTCACTGATTTTCTCTAGAGAGGAGATGAACAAAACTGGAAAGATTTCAAAAAATCCAGTGGAAACGAAAAAGTTTGGATTCAACTCCAATAAATATCAATCAATAATCACCAAATTTTGATAACTTTTCACCCCTTGGTGCTGAAATTAACACAGAAATGAGACTATTTAGGATCATTGACTAGTCAGAATGAAATCTTGGTCTCTTTATCCTGATGTTTGACCTTCATCATCCCAGAAAAGGGATATATTGTGTTAGAGAATAACGTTTCCAACTCTATCTATTTCTGAGGAAATTGTGAGACTAGAACAGCTAAAAAACTGATTAACACAATTATCGTTTGGTATTTCCAACCAAAGTCATCACTCCTCTCCCATTTAATCCTAATCTACCATATGCTAACGGTAATATTTATAAAGGAGCGCTTTTTTCTCGCCATTCTGTCTGCTATGCCAGATGTTGCTTATTGGAATGCGCTATTTGTTTGCTTAATATAAACCAAATCATTACGATATGTGGTATAAATATTGCATAATTTATTATTAAAGTCCAGCATTGTGGTGAACAGAGAAATTGCCACCAAACTTATACCAATACTTGAACCAAGACTGTAACCTGACTTTTACATTGTCCATGATATTGTTTAGATTACCTAGATCTTGGTGAGGACAGAAAAGAAAATGTACGGGTGCAACATGCAAAATATTACAAACACTGGGGGGGGGTCGATGGGAGAGTGAGAATAACATATGAGGAATGAGGTCACCTGATACCTTCTAAAGCCAATTAAAAACAATGGCACTAGGTGCCTTTGCATAATTGGGAATGTGTCCTATACATTTCAGCCGTATAACGTGGTCATTCAGTAACAAGGAATCGAATATGTAAAACATTTGAAAGTATTTGTTGAATGAAAGGGAATTTTAAATAAATACTTTAACTGATATTAGGTGGTCCATCAGGGATATCTGATTGCTGGGCTTTGGGGTGCGGACCAGGTTCTTTGTCCAACAACATTCGAAATGGGTTTTTTCTTGTCTGCTATTGATGTACAATACGGTTACACGAGGTGGGGAGAACATACTCACCTTCGAGTCGTTCATAAAGAAAACAAAAGTCAGGGTATGAAAAGGGTCGTTGTTGTCTTAACAGTGTGTAAGATGACGGAAAAGAAAATAAAACTTGACCTTTTCAAACACATTCTGCCTCTTGTTGTCCATTGGTAGGGAAAGGTTCACCTAAAGTTGTCTGGATTAGGGTAAACAACTTTTTTACTCTTTCTCACCAATTTACCGGAGGGGAGAGGCCTCCAATGGGCCACCTCAGAGAATGACGTTGAAGTATACTTAGTTATATATAGGGGAAACCTTTGACCTATTGGACCAAGTTGGAACGGGATTGACCAATTTTCTTTCTTTTTGCATCAATTCTTTGGATTTCCCCCAATAGAAAATTTGTTTTGCCCTAAGCTTGAGCATGTCGGCCCGAGAGACCCGGATCAGATGCAGTGGCTACAAGAAAGAAAAGAAAGAGAAATTAAATCCTAAAAACAATCTTAGCTAAAACGAATCGTACTATAAATACAGTACAGCTATAAAGCCCAGCACTTACCGAGATCAGAATCCAGTAAAAGGGTAATTTCTCTGCCTCTACCTGCCTATCTTGTAATCTTCTGGTCATGCCAATCGGGCATATCTCGCCTCTACTGCCAATCTGATGAGTCATCATTCGCATCTCCTTCGAGCCTCTGCTATGGTCTGCTCACTTTTAGACAATGATAAAAATCAGGTCTGAAAAAGCAAATAAGATTTTTAATGTTTAGTCGCTCTATGGGGAAGTCCTTACATTTTAATTTAGCCTTAAGTGACCCCCACCTACACCAGACATCACATGATAAAGGACATTCCGTTCTGGCTGCGACTTGACCAATTTGTTGCCATGGGAATTCCCGATGGTGATCGCATGTGCCTCTGAAAATGGATCCCACTCATGTAATTCGGCCAACGATATGGAATGCACTGCCATGGCCGTTTCTCATATCCCTACACGACCGCATAACGGGGAGAAACTCGCAAAACTGTGGCTAGCCCTTTAGTTCCTTTCTTGATATGTGGATAACGTGTTTTGTTCTGTGTCTTCACTTCTTTCTCTTACCTTAATATATTCATTTGCTGACATTGTCCTGTGATTGACAATGTTAAAAAAAATGTTTTTTCCCTTCTGACTAACATCGTACTTAGCAAGGGTAATAATATGGCTGTAGACAGACCCCGTATGAAACTACTCTTGCCAGAGAAAGCCTCATGTACCACCACAGTGAATGGACATTCTTCTGGCGTTGGCATTTCATGCAATTAAAATTGTGCCTGGCACCTAGAATATGAAAGTCACACGCTAGGCCCTGTATGCTTAAGCATCCTAAATTTGTGGACAGGACCAAAAGGTTGATCCATTCCGTGATTACTTTTTTTGCCTAAGAGGCTTTGTGATCCAAGGTGGTCCTGCGATGGGACCACTATCCTATTTATCTGCTGCCGTATAAAAAGGTATACACATGCTCTACTGCATAGACACATTTATCAACCGGTCTCCCCTAATGTGAATTACTAGTTTTCAATCCCTCTGAACTGAGTATTAGATGGTAAAATCCACCCAAGTGTTGAATTGCCGATAATTTAATGGTTAGACAAGTCATGGGGTTTTTTCTAAGGTTATTCATGGGACGGAGATGGATGAACATTTCTAGCTGTTTCGCCTTGACATATCAAGGATGGCACACAATGACAAAATCTGATCTGAAATTACAGCCAATCTGAAGCTTTAGTGAAGTGGCATTTCCCAGTTTTCCCACAGGTCAAGAAGTCCCAAGGCTTTTTAAGCATCCTGTTTTCCCGCGCTTGTAGCAATCTGAATCTCAACTGAATCTTTATTCTTTATTCCTGTTTTCACCCTCATCTAATAACAGGAAAAACGAGAGGCTAAACCAAATTATCACCTTAGATGCGTCAGTTTCTCAAGTGTCAGCCATGTTCTGCCTAAAATGATTTTTATTCCTGAAGATGGAGATTAAGGTTTTGTATTATAACATCAAGGCCTTTATCCTAATGTAAAGGAATGTAGCAGTGGTTAGCTGTTTCCACCTCATCTCCCTACTTTAAACCCATATTTCCTTTGCCATTCCCCAACGATGACTTCCCAATCTGTCACTAGTCCTCTCTCTGGCTCTGAAAGACAGCAGCACATCTGGGGGTAGCTGAAGAAAGTTTATTTACGGTGTTTTGGATAGGCCATTTCCCCAATACTTAATGACCATCAGAAGAGAGGTGATTACCGTCCTTGCATAGAGGTGCTAATGCCTAGCATCAATATTAGACGCAGGGTCCCACCAGGATGTGTTTAATACAGCCCAACCCCAATTTATTCTCTTCCTTTATAAATTACTTTCTATTCACTCTTATTGCCATTTCTTACTCTTCCCTTGGGTATATCTAAATTTTCTCTTGATTTCAAGGGCAGATGGAACCTACTGAGATTTGTGCTGGTCCCTGGTAAGCAGTTCAATTATTGTAGAAAATGCCAGGAGCGATATACTGCAAAGGAGGAAAGGTAGAAATAGGAGGGCACATTTCACATCAGGAACAGTTTAATATAAAAGGAAAACATTATTTAGCTCAGTTTAAAAAAGGGTCACTTCCACCCTTAAAAAAAACTGCTGATTTTCTTACAGTATATTCCAACAACAGCCGTTATTACATGTATTTGTAAACAATATTTAATTCTGGTTCTTTTCTGTTCTGAAAGAGGTTATCCTGCCTCGTCCTCGGCTCAATGAGTCTTTTAATCATATTGAGGCATGGTGCAGAGGAGGGAACTTAGGAAGCAGCATCAATCCAACTACTGGTTCTGGTGGGAGGAGCCATACCTACTCTTCCTGCCAGACTAAATAGCGATGAAGAACTCTGAGTTTCCATTCCGAGATCTCCACCACCCACCTCCCCACAAAAAAAGGTGATACTTTGGGCTGGAAACCCCCCATAACCAGACTTCACTAGGTTTAATTGCAAAAATTGGCCCCAAAAGATTCTTACCAGCTTTTGTTCCCTTGGTCAAGGCATCTAAATTCTGTTCTTATCCGCACGCAACCAGTAAAGGGGCTTACCAGCAGATGCATCCTGTGCTGTGCTTGAGTCCCAGACACGGCTGCCCGGTCGCCCCTCCGCTGTTTAGTTGCAGAGAGTAATTTAACTTAGCATGCAGGGTTGGGTCAATTCTTTTTTAATATAAAAAGAAGAATGATCTTCATAGCCGTTCTTGATAACAACCCTTGAAAGGTATTGTTTTATTTGACTCGGACCAACTCTATACTTAATATCTGTTTAATAACACATCTAACAATGTAACCATTAATGGACCCCCAGTTTTTTGTTTAAAGTTGTTTTTATTGTTTACTTGCCCTTTAATTAGGTATATTTGATCACAATGGATTAAATAACTGTAGTGGTCTTTTCTAGGCTCCTTAATAAGCCCTAAATGTCATTTTATTTAGTTCACTCCTGTAGCGCTGTCAGGCATACTGAAATTCCACAAGCATAGGGCCAGTTCATATGCAGTATCTTTTGTGATCCAGTTCCAGGCAGCGTAATTGCATTAAAACATTCCTGACATTACAGAACTGCGGGTTCTCAGAATGAACGTGAATCTTTTATTTCACTGCAAACCATTATTCCGGAACAGAATGAAACAGTAATTTCCTTACACACCAAGACTATATTTATATCTATTTCAAAATGAATTTATGCAACACAATAAAATCATTTTATTGTCTGTCGGGGTTTTACAGGGATATTTTGTCATTTCAACGGGTATTGCAGACAATCTGCTTGTGAATCCCTTTTGTCATTCCAAGGAGGTTTTGTGACACTTGTGTTTGACCCACAACTTTTTTTTGTGTTGGGGTGCAAATCAGGCATAACTTGCGGAGGGGGGGTTCAGGGCCGGAAGGGGCAAAGTTTACCTGACTGTTTGCAGCTGCAGGATGTGCTTGGTGCCACAGTTTTGCCTCCATTTTCCTAACCATTGTTAGGGTTTTAAAAAACTGTATGTCTTACAAAGATTTTCATTTAAATATAAAATCAAAGCGATCCCTCCCCTATTTATATCTACCCATAGAGATCCCTCCCAACATCCTACATCTAGAGAGATCTCCCCTACACTCTACATTTTGTAGAGACATTCCTCCCCACATCGACATCTAGAGAGATCTCTCCCTAACATCTTTTTTTAAAAAACCAGCCAGAAGATCTCTTCCTACCTTCCCTACATCCCGAGAGATACACACTCCTTCCTGCAGCTACATCTGGAGAGATTCCTCCCTACAGCTACAGCCAGGAGTATCTCTTCCTACATCTACATCAGATAGATCCTTCCTGCATCTACATCTGGAGAGATTCCTCCCTACATCTCATCCAGAGAGATCTCTTCCTACACTATATCCAGAGAGATCACTCACCCCACATCTACATCAAGAGAGATCTCTTCCTGCACTCTACATTTAGAGACATTCCCCCCTACATCTAACATCCAGAGAGATCTTCCTCCTCTACAATCCAGAGATCAGCTCCCCCACAATCTACATCTAGAGAGATCTTCTTCCTTCATCTACTCTGGAGAGATCCTCCCTTCATCTACATCCAGAAGAGATCTCTCCCAACATCTACATCTCGAGAGATTTGCTCCCTACATCTACATTTAGATAGATCTCTTCCTGCACTACATCCGATAGATCACTCCCCCACATCTCCAATCTAGAGAGATCTCTTCCTGCATCTACAACATCCTGGAGAATTCCCTCTTCATCTACATCCGAGAGATTCTCCCAACATCTACATCTAGAGAGATCTCTCCCTACATATACATTTAGAGACCTTCCTCCCTACATCTACATCTAGAGAGACTCTCCCCACATCTACATCTAGATAGATCTCTCCCTACATCTACACTACATCCATAGAGATCTCTCCCAACATCCTACATCTATAGACTTCCCCCTCCATCTACATTTTAGCGAGATCTCTCCTATACGTACAATCCTAGAGAGATCCCTACCCAACATCTACATCTAGAGACCTTCATCCCGCCATCCACATTTAGAGACAATTCCTCCCACATCTACATCCGAGAGATTCCTCCCTACATCTAACCATGCCAAGAGATCTCTCCCTATATCTACACCCCAGAGAGATTCCTCCTACACTAGATCGATCTCTCCTGCATCTACATCTGAAGAATTCCTCCCTACATCTCTCTAGGGGCATGTATGGTAATGGGGGATTTTAACTACCCTGAAATAGATTGGGTACTGAACTGCCAGCACCCTCAAAAGGTATATGTTCCTTAAATTTCCTATATGAGCATTTTCCTTCACAGATCGGTTAGACAGTTCTACTAGAAATGAATTCTTGTTGGCTCTGGTGATATCTAATAACTCGCAGAGCTCATTTTGGGCGATGAAGGTAATGGGAATCTTAGGAAAGTGAACCATTATAGTGTTCATTTATATGGTTTGCAGAAAAACTAAAGTGCACTGGCTTAACAAAAACTTTTACTTTAGGAAAGCTATTTTTAATGCTTTAAAGGAATTCGCTCCTGCTCCATGAGACTGGGGGAACTGTTTCGAGGTAAGAGATACGAGCAGATGTGGACCTGGACTTTTACAGGGATCTTAAACTATAACATTTCCAATTCGGTACCTTTGGAAACAAGTGTAAAAAAATTAGGTCGCACTCTGCATGGCTTAATGCTCAGGTAAAAAGGGAAATGGGAAAAAAAGAAAAGGGCTTTAAAATTTTGAAAGCAGAAGGCACAGAACCGGCTTAGCCGGGACGTCAAAGTTGAATAAAGAGTGCAATAAAGCAATTAAATAGCTAAAATGAAATGAAACGACGGATTGCCGAACAAAGCAAGTCCAACCCCAAAGATGTTTTTTTAAGTAGATAAAGGTAAAAAAAATTATGAGGACTGGAAAGGAAAAAAAAAAAATGTGGGACATTACATAATGGAGCTAGGTGCGCTATTTTGCTTAGAGGTGCCGAAAAGGCTAATCTCTGCTAAACTGTTTTTTTTACAAATCGGTTTTTAACTGTTGAGATCCTTACATGTAAGGGATTGTAACATGTGCAGGGAGGAAATGAAAAGTCCCTGCACATGGATAACAGAGGATATGGTACGTAATCACTTAGACAAAGTTAACATCATAAAGCGCCAGACCAGATGGAATTGCATCCTAGGTTTTAAAAGAGCTTTAGTTCAGTTCAGCAAGCCACTGTGTCCTCATATCTTTTCATATTCTGCCTTTGTCTGGGGATGTCCGCTGATTGGAAAAAAGCCAATGTAATACCAATATTCAAAAAGGATCGTTCCTCCTGGTAACTATAGAGACCTGTAAGCCTAACATCAGTGTAGGGAAGGTGATGGAAACTTTTGTTTAAGGTTCATATCCTTGACTTTGTCTCCAGAGAATCATCTTAGAGTAGGAAGTCAGCTGGATTTATGAGATAGATCATCCAACCAAATTTAATGGTTTTTATAAGAAGTGAGTAGAAGTTGATCCATGCACAGCTTGGTGTGGATAATTTGGATTTGCAAAAGCCTTTGATACTTGCCACTAGGCGACTACTGGTAAAACTGAGGAACTGTTGCCTTGAAGAACATTTGTTCATGGATAGAAACTGGTTATTGGACCGCAAACAAGATGGTGGTTAATGGAGCTTACATCTTGTTGGCTAAAGTTCTAAAAGCTGGAGTTTCCTCAGTTCTGTACTGGGGCCGCTTCTGTTTAACATCTGTTTATAATGACTTAGAAGGGGGCCTTGAAGCAAAGTGGTCTCTGTGTTTGCTGAGACACTAAATTATGCAGACTTTGGAAACTTCCAATGATGTGGCAAGTGCTGAAGCAGACCTAGAGATATCAAAATGGGCAGCAGAATGGCAGATGAATTCAATGTTGATAATGTAGGTGATGCATTTGGATTTAATAATCCCTGTGCCACCTACAAACCATAAATAACTCTTGTGTTCTGCCATCTGAAATGGAAAAAGATTGGGGGTTCTGGTAGTACAGACTTAGCTGTAGCAAACATGCAGTAGCAACAGCTAGACTAGCAAGATATTGTCTTGTATAAGAGGGGAATGGACTCAAGTAGAGAAAATATTTTCTCCCTCTTTACAAGTCACTGTACGGCACATTTGGAATATGCGTGCAGTTTTTGGAATCCCATATACAAAATGGACATCTTGGAAATTGTGCATTCAGAGAAGGCAACTAAATTAATAGGGGAATAGTGGCTTTGAATATCAGGCAGATTAGACAAGTTTAGGGCTGTTTACATTGGAGAAGCGCGGTAGCGTGTGGACTGATCACCTTATACAAATATATTATGGCCCCTACGTGAACTCTCTAGTGCATTGTTCACTAATAGGTCATATCAGAGGACTCGTGGACATCGCTTTAAGGTTGGAAGAAAAGAAGTTTCTCTTCAAGTTAGGAGAGGTTTCTTACAGTGAGAACGGTGAAACTGTGGAACGTGGTCTTCCGCAGAGGTGTTAATGGCAGTTCATTGAATACTTAAAAATGCTGGATAAGTTTCTAAAACTAAAAAATATTGATACATTAACTGTATTACTGCAATAGATCTGGTTGATCCAGGGATACTTCCGATTGCCCGTTTGGAGTCAGGAAGATTTTTTCCCCCCTTTTTTAGCTGGGGTTTTTTTTTGCCTTCCTCTGGATCAACTGTTTAGTATGGTTAAAAAAAAAAAAAAAAAAAAAAGTATATGTTGGACTGATGTACGAATGTCTTTATTCAACCGTAATTACTATGTTACTATTACTATGTTCTCTCTCTATATCTACATTTATTGATCCTCCCTACATCTAAATTTAGCATGAATGCCTCCTATATCTACATCTATATTTAAAGAGATTCCTCCTACATCTACATAGATCCCTACCTACATCTACACATAGATCCTTCCCTACATCTAACAAGGATCCCTCCCTACATCTAAATAGATCCCTCCCTACTCTAAATGATCCCTCCCCCCCTCATCTACATAGAACCCTCGCTACAAATCTACATAGATCCCTCTCCCTACATCTACATAGATCCCTTAATACATCACTAGATCCTCCATACATCTCCAGATCCCTCCCTAACATCTACATATATTCCTCCTACATCTACATGATCCCTCGCTACATCTACATAGATCCTCCCTAACATCTAGAGAGATCCTTCCGGCAGCCGTAATTAATTCTGATGGAGCCACAGAAGTTATTAATGAAAAGTATTCTGTAAAGTTTTGCTAAAATACCATAAATACAAATGGTTTTATATATTAATCAGATATAAGGCGCTAAAGACAAAAACAGAAATATAGTACATATTATATCTACATATATATATACCATGGGCCCCTATATAGTAATTGGAATGGGATTTTTTAATCTCCTGGGGTAAATTTGTGCGTCTAAATAATGGCACCCTACTTAAAACGCAACATTTTGTTCAAGCAAAATCTTGCTTTATTTTTAACCTTTCCTTCCCATGCCCCTGGTCTCTAACCTTCATTGTATTCTCTCCAATCCCCCCGTCGACTCTAATGGAACGGGACACGGCTTGCACCGGCCTAAATGTCCATAATCACGTTGCAAGCTCACAAAGCTGTTGTTTTTATCAGCCCAAGGGAGCAAAACCTCCATTAAGAAACATGAAAATGTTTCCCTCACCTACCCCATACGCCCTTTACGCTAATACCCGAGTGGATAGAAAACTCCTTTCTGCTTGTTTGGGATGTAAGAACGTTAATAAACGTATATTCCCTTTTAACTTTAAAAAATGTTTTGTTGTAAAAAATTTGGGGTGTAACGAAGCGGTTTAGTGGTTGTGAATGAAATAAACTGTTAATAGAAATATAAACTAATATGATTAGAGGCTGATGTAATAAAAGTGCAAAGGAGTGGTCATGGTTTATGATATAATTGACCAACCAATTAGATACATCTAACTTCAGAAGCCGGAAAAATCTAACGTTTGATTGGGTTTCCCGCAATTGCAACGCCCCCTAAATAACATTTTTAAATGAATTTATTGCATGCAATTTTCTGCTGCTGAGCTTGATTAGTCCGGCAAGCACAAGACGCCGGGGAATTAAATAAATTATTTATTAACTGTATTCATTAATGGAGATCTCTGAGATTTTTGTGGATTGATTACATTGCTGGGTTGTCCCCTGCAATCTTTGATGCACAGGATGTATAGGAAACAGAATGAGGTAGATGCATCACAAATGTATAAGATTCCAAATCGGGAGAACATGGTGTGTACATCTTTGGTAATCACAGTCTCACAATTACATCAAGACTCATGTACGAGGTGCTCCTGTGGGGTCTAGCAATGCAGTATTAGTAACAATTGTTGGCTACGCTTAGCAAGTGCTACATCTTGTTTGAATTTCCCTTATAGGACTGGAGACGGGGCAATAGTTTACGTCCAATCAATCAACCTGCCAGATCGATTTACCTGCCATAAAATGATCTGCCCATGCGTTTGTCAGAAACTTGATTGTGTGAGCTGCGGGCCCATCACATTTTTAAATCATTGTACTTTTTCCTTTAAAATTAACTTACCTTCTCTTTTTTTCTATTTTTTGATAATTTTATTCCACATAACATTATTTATTTTTTTCTTTTTAGTAACTAATAACAATAACACTGCACTGCAATGACGTGGATCCATATTTCATGTAACATTCTAAAACCCATATAATCTCCTTATTAGCCAATCTGCTTTTCAGGCTTTATAGTGTTCCCATTTTGGTCACAGTTATTATACTTTTGCTATACACACATTCTGACCCAAGCAGAACAAGTTAACCTAAGTTAATTTTCCCATGACTCTGGGAGATAGAACCCAAGTTGTTAAATAGTTTAGAAAGGTTCTGAGGTCGTGCGTAGATGTTCCATTGTTCATAAATCAACCCTTAGCTCTTTCCTCTATAAATGTTTTGAGGTTCGTCAAGAGGCGAGAAAATTGGGAAACAGTAATAACATCGTCTGGGTTTATTTCTGTTTCATAAAAAGAAAGGAACCAACCATTAGTCAGATGTAAATGTCAGCTGTCTGAGAAATGAGCCTAGGATGGAGGGCAGGGGCCTAGCAAAGAGGGCAAAATAGAAAGGGAACTTGTACATCCAATAATATAGATTTATTACTAACCAATATACAAGGATAATTGTTGCTCCCGTTATGATAGTAAACTGGCTCTCCCTTCATCAGTCATCAAGGCTTGAGACTGCTGACTAACAGCCAATGATACTGGCTGTTCCTGCTAACCCTCCTTTGTCACATGCTCAAGCTAATAAAAGCCATTGAGCAGGGAAGAAGGGCAGCAACCTCTGCCATAAATGAGCAACCAGGTTAATACTTATCATTAAATAGCTGGTTAGAATGTATGCAATAAGTGCCTAAATCGCACTTGGGGTTATGGGAAATTAATGACACCACGTGACCAGTTTTTTGTTTTAGGATGACCATTAGATCAAGAAGGGGCATAGATGAGGATTTTTTTACGGCGATGCCTTGAATGACAGGAAAAGGTGGATGTATAATGGATAATGTACCACCCTACTAAAAATGATAAGGATATTACAGTGGGCCTTGTGCTTTTTTTCTATGGTCACGGAACTCCTCATGACTTCTAATATCCTTATAATTTACAGTGGGGTACATTATCATTCACTATACAACTTCCATTGTTATAGCAGCCACTGTCCACCTCTGTTTATAACAGGGTACTGCCCCACCCCTACATTTTTATTAATGCTTTCAAAACTGTACATTGTTTTATTGTTTTAAGAAATGTTTTTTGCCTTAGTTTTCCATATACAGTAAATAATACAGCTAGCAAACTGCCATTAACCTCAGTAGGGTTTGATAATGTTTGGCCCGTAAGAATTAGCGGCGAGTCCCGAGTCTCCATTTGGTTACAACAGTGAGGCAAAATGACAACTGTTCAGTTTTCTCCAATAAACGACATTAAAACCCTCAATAAGCCAAGAGGACCACACATAACTCCTAATGGGTCCTGCTGGCTAAACGTGTGCCCAATTATGTTGATGTTCTTTGATGTTTCCACACCCCAGATGGTGGAAGAGTCTTTGTGATTGTGTGACACTGAAACATTAACATGTTCCAAGAAACCCAGTCACACAGACACACAAAAACCACATGTTTATGTTATTGAATACATTGGTTTTTAAGTTAATTGACTCCCTCACTTAGATCAGTTCTGGATGTATCACTTAATTTACATATTCCTACATATCTACCAACCATGACCATCAATCTCTCCCTCAATTATAGTAATTTCAACTAAATTTTTTTTTACTAGCTGTTGACAAAATGCTTGACAGGATTATTAGGAACTCACACATAATCATCTATAATCCCTGTGATTAAATGCTGGTGTGGGGTTTGCAAATCCAAATCGAATTGAAAGAGTATAGAAACTATCTATGGATTTTATTTGGCATTTTAAAATAATATTGTGTTTATAGACCATCGTTGTATTATATAAAATTGGACTGTTGTCCATTCATATTAACGTGCAACCATAGACAAAATAGGATACTACAAGCAATAGAATTCTAGTGCACAACAGCAATTCTAATTGCATATTGGCTATATCTCCATAAGTTTGCTTCTCTTCAAAGTGCCTGCCTGCCCCCCAAGTTTTCAAGCATACAGGCCCACACAGGAGAGCTGTCAGCTCATTATTTAGGTATGTATCTTTTATTTATAAAGCGCACTTGGTCCGCAGTGCTTGTACATTATAAAATACAGCTATTACAAACAAAAAGGGGATAAGTTCAACCATTATACAGATAAATAAAATTATTAAATTAATACCATTTCATAACATCAACTAAGAAGCATATATATAATTATGTATAAATTGATGCGCATGCCTCGACCCAATAGGGAATGTGATCCTTGCACCAAGAGCTTACAATCTATGTGGGAAGGGCACTTACAGATACATAGGGGATGGTGCTTAAGGTGGGTAACAATAGGATACCAGCATTACCGGATGTCCCAGGGGCACAGGGAGAGAAGGAGATAGTTCCAAAGGTATGTAGCCAAATGCAAGTACCAGAGGTTAGGACCTAGTAATTCACGAAACCTTGACGTGGTGACGGGCTTAAAATAATTTGGCCAACTTATTGAACTAATTGCTTTATTTATTATTTATGGCTGGCATCTTTGACGCAGCAACCTTATGAGAAATAGCCAATATGCAATTAGAATTGTGGTGCCATAGTTTTTATGTAGACTTCAGGCTTTCCATGTTTTTGCTTGAAACAAACAGATACAACGATTTTATATCTTGTATAAACTAATTCGATTAATACTGATTAGTGTTACTATTTTGAATGATTCTGCTGCTGAAACATGGTCACGTTTCCTATTATCTGAAGTTCTAGTACCTATCCTTTTTTTATTACTGCCTAGATTTTCTTAGGTGATGGCAAGCACAAGTCCTCCTCTAAATACCCATGAATTTTTTTCATCTACAGTGACTCAATATGATCTCTGTAGGTCGGATTTAAACTAATTCTCAACCCCAACAAATAGAATATAGGAAACTAGTGAAAGATTTGTCTAATCAGATGTTTAGAACTTCCATTCACAGAACATGCCCCCATTTTTTTGATTGTAATTTATTATCCATCCACAACCCTTAAACACCTGTCAGCGAATGTGAAAACGAGCCGGCTGATGTATTGGGACGCACTATACTGATCGTGGGTTTACCAGAGGCCTATACTACAATAGGTACAACATACCCCAGTTGGCGGTCTTCTGATGGCCATGTCGTTTTTGTGAATGTCCTTTAGGCCTACAGACCTACCGTTCAATAAATTGATTATATTCTTTTTTTTTCAGAATTAAAAGGGAAAATGAATGTAAGTTTTGTGGGGTTATGAAAACCACAATGATTGGCCATGATTCATGTAAAACTAGCAAACCCCGATTCTTAAAGAATTGTTCAACCCTGCTTTAAAGAACCTCTCCCTCTTTCTCTCTTCTCTCTCTCCCCTTCAACTTACTCTTTTCTCTCTCTCTACTCCCCCCCCTCATTTCCCGTCATTGATACTCTCACGTCTGGTGCGCATCGCAAGTAGGGGTCAGCTTCCTTGCAAGTGGCGTGCTAAAAGTCCGGAGGGGGTTTGAGAGTCTCGTTAGTATAGAGGATTGTTTCTTACTGACCAATTTGCTTAAAAATGATTGAAACAATGGCCATTCCTGCACTTTCGTGCTGAGTACCATGTGATTCAGACAGAAAAAATATCAACCATTCAATCGTGCCAAATTAAGAGGCCCCTATGACCCACCCTAAGCTAGCCATACTCTATACAAGAGATAGTATTCTTACCTATCTAATGCCTTTACTTTTAATAAAATATCACACCATTCGATAATTTGGAGAACGCTGGGGAACGTTGTGTTTGTTATTCCCTGCCATGTCTGTATAATAGATCTAGTTTAGTTAGTCAGTTATGGGTTGTGGTCATTTTTGTTGTTTTGATTTATTGTTAATAAACAATGTTATACAGAAAGTACAGATGAGAAGATAAACCGAAATATAAATGGCACAATTACTGATAATTAGTAACAAGAAAAACAATTCAACAGGAGAATGAAGCACTAGACCTGGGTAACGAACCAGGACGCAAAGCAGGATGCTGGGGAACAATAACCAAGACAGGGATTCTCTACGACTATACTGAGGATCAGAGACAACAAATCAATGAGAGGAGGCAAGAACAGCGAACAGTCCTTAGTTAGCCAGCCAGCCACAGTGTGAGGTTAGGATTGTTCTGAGCATGACCGAGACCCCGATGGTGAATAATGAGAATGGTAGTTTCCATAGTCCAGGTCCACACCACATGGGGAAACATACTGGCAGCGAATCCTCACAGTTGGAAGTTGTGTTTGTAGTATATGTACTGTGCACACACCCCGATTGTGGACCAACCTAGTTGAATGAAACTACTGATAGTTGTCCCATCCAATCATGTGCTTTATTGGAAAATGTGCACAACCAACTGTTCATACATGACCAACCATGGTCACCCAACCGCTGCAAAAACACCAAACCAGGTGTACCAAGCTAAGCCTTCTACCCCATGGGCAATATTATATAAAGATATTTCACAATATATGTGTGAGTACAACACACCCCAGGCCAAGTGCGCTGGTTCGAAATGCGAGAAGAGCGTGAATAACTTCTTTAGAATATCTCGTGTTTCCTTGTGTTTCGCTGTGTTACCTTCCACTTGTGCCTTTTAACCGAGACAAAAAGAACATTCCATTGGCTGAACCTTTATAGTTTCACTCACATTAAAGAAAAGAGGTACAAACCTACCTATGTATTATGGATATACAGAGGTGTCTGTACTGGCTGTCCTCGTGGGGCAATTTACAGTACTTTAGACATTTGTGTTGCTAATCAAGTTTGGAAACCAATTTATTTTGCTGCCATGCTCACATTCGTAAAAGAATTGACGTGTTTATATCAATACACATCACGCAATGCAGTTCAATGTTGGATTTCTTCAAGGCATGTCCTTAAAAAACTGTCCATGTCAGTTACCTGCCCCCACCCCCACTGGCACATATAGCACAGTATTGGATTTTTATTAACCCAGATATTTAAGTATATTTTTGCCTCCATTTTGCCAGGGTAGCGGCTTCTCCATCCGTGCCTAAATCAAGGTTATGTTGACTGTTGACATCGAACCCTGATGTGTACAGCTGATTCCCTTCGGCCTCCTCTGTCTAGAGATGCCGAAACTACATAGTTTCTTCATTTTTGGATTTCGGATCTCAGAAAAATCATGTAAATCCAAAACAATGATTTTCGAAGATTTTGCGAATGTAGAAAGATATTTTAGAACTTATCTAAATAATCTCTGTACATTTTCGAAAATCTTAGAAAATTCATTCAGTTGTTGATCTTCGGATTTCGAAAATTTGTTCTGAACGTCCTGAAATCCGGAGGAATCTGTCCAGATTCAGAAGATCTTTCAGAGTTCAGAAAGTATTAATACCAGTAATTCTCAATATTATACAGTATCCCTGTACCATCCAGAACTACAGTATATGTGTTAATACCAGTAATTCTCAATATTATATAGTATCCCTGTACCAACCAGAACTACAGTATATGTATTAATACCAGTAATTCTCAATATTATTTTGTTTTAGAAACTTATCTAGCCCATTTTTTAAGCTATTCAATGAACTTGCCATTACCACATCTGCTGGGCATATTTACACCCTATAAAAACTTTTACTATATCGCCCTCACACACACTTTCCCATTACTTACCCTACCGTGACCTGATGGTCAATGGCTTACAAAGGATGCACAGCTGCGTAAGCTCACAAAGATGTAAATATGGCGTCAGATAACAGAAAGGGACCGGAAGACTTCAATGGAGGTATTGACTCCTCCATAACGTAAAACTACATCCACCAGTTTACCAGCTTCTAGAATGAAAAGAGGACTTCTCCTGCCCGTTTACACTATTCACCACGTGAGTGGCCGGTAGCCGCCAGTGACGCGAATCTCACGTTTTAAAAGAAACAGAACGCAAAATTTCGCTCAGAGGGCCACTTATCTGTAAATCCTCTTAAAAACAAATAAAATGCATTTTCTGGTAAATGTTTGACAACTCTGCTGCGCTAAGAGAATTCCGTCACATCCCCCGGGATTCGGATCGGATTTCTATACGGAAATCCCTGAATGGATTTTTTTTTTTTTTGTAAAGAAAAATGCTCATTACTCGGAAAACTAATGATTCTTCCACCCTATCTCTGTCTCTGTACCATTTTATAATGTTGTTCGTCCCTCTATTTTCTTTAGCAGTCCATCTGAAGCATCTCAAATATAGTTTCATCAAATGCCTTATTATCCTAAAACTTCTTTACTGTGTGCAGTTCGCTTGCTGAACTGGAATGGCGGACAGTGTCACGTGTGAATTGCAGATGGAGTAATTCCCTCTTCTAATGCTGGCCCCTATCCATTAATGAGCCATGCTTGGCCCTTATAGAAAGTCCTGGTTCAGATAAAGGAAGGGATTCTGATCCTGAGCAAATCAAGGAGGATAGCCAAAACCTGCACCTCAGAGTAAGGGCACTTACTGTGTAGTTTCCATTATTAAGATATGAGGCATTTTTCCATTATAGCTGCCTTATTATCCCCACCTCACCGTACGTTATATATCCGTTGTGTGATGGCCTACAACTGCATAATCCCATTCATACCGATGTGGCTGCCGTCTATTAATGGCCGCCTGTCTGCTTATTTTGCCCCTATTGCTCAGTTCTATGGTTTTGCAATGAGGTTTATTCCACCATTCTGTAAATGTTTTTTCTCTGCAGTGATTTATTCCACGTCTACTGGTGCGAGCGTTTTGAACTTGTGATTGATCCGTTGTGACAGGTCATGATGACACACCTGTTTGGCTTCAATAATCAACCTTGTTACTAGGGAGCTGCCATATTAACTTCATCTCCCTGGCTGTCAGTGATTCCAGTGATTTTTGGTCCAGCAGAGCATCACCCCCCCCACAAGACCTTCCATGGGAATATTTCACACAGGAAATAATAAATCTGCTTATCAAGGATTGACTTGCGTATTGCTCAAATGGCCATATAAAAGGAGGCAAACCTAAGCTAATTTGTTTTGTTAAAGATGCCCAGAACATAGGAACCAGACATAAAACCTTTTGATTTAGGTGACGTGTTAATTCCCAAAGGTGAATGGAAACTACAACAGTTCCCCTGCTGAGAAGTATCAAGGTATCACAATCAAACAGACATTAAGCTTGTTTAGCATAGATAACATAATTAAAGCTGAATAAGACTTAAATCGTCCCCAAGCAGGGGTTCCACACACTGACACAACTGTAAAGTCCGGGTTCATTACAGGGCCAGTAACGTCTACTGACCCAAGGATAGGCGTCATTGTGTTAAAAAGGTAAATGTTGCTCTTTGTATTCATTTATCTTTTTTTAAATTATCTTCAATCTGCGTAAGAACTGCGTAAAAGACCACGTAACAAACTTTACGTGAGAAAAACAAAGATGGATGCTAGGGCCCCATCATAGTTTTGTCAGGGCAGCCAAGTGATTCGTGTCACGCCCTGTTATAGGACAATGGATGGAGAGGAATTGGGTTACACTCTTTGTAATCAAATAATTAGAAGTTCCAAAGACCTGAAAGTCCTACTGGACATTTACTGTTTCCTTCATCTGTGCGTCAACTGTTCGTAAAAACTGGAGGCAAGTGTTGACAGAGAAAAACACATTTCGATGTCACATTCTGAATACATAAAACACAAAAACCATGTGTACTATGACATCTACATTGCCAGCAGCCATTTAAAGGGTATCTACTAACTCTTTTTTTTTTCAAAACTTTTTTTCATTCCTCTCATCTTTCCAGTGTACGTGTGTGTATAGATAGTGAGTTGGGTTGTGATACGTATTGTAACAATTGTGGAGAGGCTGTGTTTGTGTTTTTTATTGCGTTACGTCAATTCATTTTCTTTGCCCTGAAATGTTCCTATCATCTGTGTCTGGGTCTGCCCTGTCTGGCTCGTGCTCTCCGTGTTACTGGAAGGAGAATTATAAAGCCCCATTCAGCAGGAAATCTCAATGTCTGAACCATATTCTGCCCCATGAATCAGAGGGCAGGGTTCATAAGCCCCCCCACATGCAGTAAGAAACACTCCAGAGCTGAGCTGATGCGGTAAAACATGTGCACAGTGGGAACTTTCCCTCTTAACCACCTTGGGAATCTCTGGAGATCTTCGGAAACTTTACGTCGAACGGAACAAAAAGACACAGAGCCATTGGTTCTCTAATTCTTCAGATTTACAAGGGGGAATAATAGAATTTTCCTATCCGCAGATCATAGCCAAGGATAACGTGTTCCGTTTGCAGAATGAAGTGATTCTCTACGCCCTGCGTCCGATTTAAAGCAGAGCTCCGCAATTCCACGAAAACCATTGGAATGAACCAGGATGGTTTGGATCCTTTAACATTTTCAATACACGAATCGTAGGAATAGTCTAACAGAAATCTCGCTAGGGCCAGTGTTTAAAGGTGCGTACACTAACGCCCTTGCTTAAACGGCCGCCAGATCCGACCACACGCGGACCTCCACCACATTCAGGGCCAACACGGACACTAGCAATAGGTTTATTATATAGAATAGATCAATGGCTCCTCTCAGGAAATATCAGTCATAGATGTGTACAATAACTGATAGATTTTTTATTGATTGTTACCCTTACTTGATGTCAGTTCCTCTAGGGCGGAGCTAAGTTAAGATGTTGCCAGACACAAGCCTGTAGGGACCTGAGCATCTGTGAACATCACAGGTCCTGGAGGAAGCCTTCACAAAGGGCAATAATGTCCAACAATAATTAGACCATGGCCTGAATTTGGGGATTGGGCTGGAAATTGAAATACTACCTGAAGGTTGGGAGTGTACTTAGAGAGGGAGACCCCATTCAGTGGAATGCTAGACATTAAGGTTAGTGTATATTTTTATTTATAGGCATCTATTACCGCAAATAGGTTATTTTAAATTGACCATAACGGGAAACTAAATTCTTCCCAACCACCATGTATCATGTTTTTGTGAACTGCCCCCTATTTCTTAGATATCCATTATCTTTCAGCTGTCATCAAGTTCGTTGCTCTCCAGTATTATTCCTCTGTGAGTAGTTGTTTACAAAATTTAAACGTAGCTGGAATCGTGACAGAGCATTTTGACAGTTGGAATGCTGTGTGCTGTGTGCAGTGCTTGACAGTGGTTTGTTTGTCGGGAAAAAAAGTACAGGTCGGATGAGGAGTTAGGAGTGGAAAGAGTGAGGGAGGCAGGGAAACTGCGTCCTAAACAAAATGTGATGCTGGATTGAAAGACATGCCAGCAATGTGCTACTAATGTATTCATTATAGATTAATATGGCAAAGTCATTTTTTGTCAGTTTAGTGTCGCCTTTAAGGTTTTTGTCTTTCTAAGGTTTTTCCATTTTCAAGTAGTGGCTTGTTGAGAATTGTAATTTTCTCAAATGCCAATTAAATTAAAAACAATGCAAAGATAAGCATCCGCATCTCGTCTCCCCGGAATTTTGGCCTCTTCCTTCCAGCATGACAGGAATCAGGCAGAAAGATCTGCGGAACTTTGTTTATTTATTATTTTTTTTACCTTTTTCTTCTATCTTTTCTTTAACGAACTCCTCTTGTGCAGTTTTTTTACCTCCTGGTCGAAATGAGAAAACCCAGAGTGAAATTAAAATGATGTAATACGTTTTTACCCGTTCCCCCGCTGATAAATAAGTCGTTTCTTTGTCAAGTTAACAATGAATAATATCTTTTCTGAGTGGAAATTTTTCCCATGAACGAGTTATGTTCGTCAACTGCGTGTTCGTTCTCCCCTGCATCGACGTGTTTGTGTCTTTCGCTCTCTTTTTGGTGGCAAACGTCGCTATCGCTAAAATGAGCGGGCTTAGGAAAAGAAACAGGGAAAGTTTTTGATCATTCTGCTGCGGGCCCTTATGGGGGATAATACAAATAGGGGAATATTCATGGGGGGGCTCCTATATTCAGATTCTTACATTGTTTCTATGTAGTGGCACATGGCCTTCCATATTGCCCAGAATGCAGGTCGACTAAAAGCATGGAGAGACTGAAAGGTTCAATGTCCGTTATGACTAAACTGAGGGCTGTAAATATGAAGGATGCAATACGTCACAATGGTGGAAGGATGAAGGAGGTGCGTAGTGTCCGGTTGTGTGTGTGTGTTTTCAGGTGTTAATAGTAGGTGGCCGGTTCGCGGATCCGAACTCGGATCCGCGCGAACTTATCCCGTTCTCGAACGGCGGATTTGTTTCATGATTTCCGCCTTCAGAACTGCTGCGGATTTCATCGTATTTTCGAGTTTTTTTTAATTGCTAATGGGGTTTCTCTTCGCGGATTTTCGAATTTTTCCGAAAATTTTCCGGATCTCCTCGAGGGACCGGATTTTGGGAATTCGGAACTCTCTAGTTGATAGTAGATCCATATAATTCGATAAATGAAACTTCACATTATTTACTGTATTTTGGTTATCTGTCGCCATGTTTTGGTTTGGACACAAAACGTTAATCCTCTCCTGATATGAATTATTAGTTTATCAGGTCCCAGGGGGATCGGACTGAGTTGAGCGCTCTGGTTTTGTGGTTGGTTGTATGGGGATCAGGCACATTGGGTTGGGGGATCTTGTTGGAGTTAGGTTGAGTGTTAATGGTGTGTGGTTGGTAACTAGCTGGGGAGAGGGGTCTTAAGACTGAATTGACTTTTTGATTGGGGTTACCCCAGACTAGATTAACGTGACATCAAGGTCTGGAGTTTTTAATAGCTGAGCTCAATCTTAGGGTTGTATAAAGGTTTCTATTTTTATTATAGAATTGGGATATTGATCCAACCTGGACTTGAATAGACCTCTTTTGCCACTTTCCCATATGACCATTTAAATGGAAGAGTTAAACAAAAACCGACTGGATGCCTCATTACCTCCCGGAACTCGTGTTCCTGACCATCTTAATACGGCACACACAAGGAAAAACCAATAACTTGATGGGCCCCCCAAAAATTCCAGAAATCTGTGTACAGACACTTAAGCTGGTACACACGTATAACTATTTCTGAAAGTGGCCAGACAGGAATCTCAGATCTGCCATCTTCAAGATCTGCATAACACATCCCCCCCCTATAGGAGAACGCTTCGGGACTGTGTGTTTCCATCGGCCGCGCTAGACTCCCTTAGTATGAGTCTAGCGCGGCCGATGAAATTTTCGGGCTTTCCCGAACGAGCCCGTACGGCCGACCCGATCGTTCGCGGCCGCGCGCTTCGTTCGGAAATCGGGGGGTTCGGGAACGACTACACAGTACATAAAGCCCCGATCAATCCGTCGATCCGGACGGTACGGGGCTTTATCGTTACTGGTGTACCAGCTTTACCTGTTAATGACGATGGAAGACTCCCACTCAATAGCCCACACATGGGCAATGTCTTCCCACCTTCACAATGAATTGGAAATCCAGAATAGAGTTCCCCACCTGGTGGCCTCTGATATTTCCGCAGATTTTCCCTTGAAACTTAGAGAGAGAGGTGGGACTTGGAAACTGATTAAACTAATAATTATATCATAGATTAACGTTTTGTGTCAACACCAACATGGAAAGAAACAAAAGACAGTAAATAATGAATGTTCTCATTTATCGCATTAATAAATGTATTCACTATAACAAACTAGCACACACACACCAACACCCTGAACCCAAGCACCTCCTGCCGCATCCTTCCCAATTGTGACGTATGCTCCTATGCATATTACAGCCCTAGCCCGGTTAGTAATAGAGGACAATTGACTTTCAGGCTCCATCTTTGAGTTGACTGCTTCTGGGAAATAGGGAAGGCCATGTGCCAACATAGAAATATGGGGCTATATATGCGTGTATGGTGCTATAAGGTTATGTGGCGTGCTATATATGGGGGTTGTGAGTATTGGGTTTAGCGCATGCTATAAGGTATGGATGCGTTGTGTATGGCGGCGTGCTATATATGGGTTGATGGCGCGATGCTATATAGGGTTATGTATGGGGCGATGCTATATATGTATGTATGCGTTATATAGTATGTATGTGGGGCGAGATATATATGGGTATGTATGGCGCGATGCTATATATGGGGTAGTATGGGGCGCATGCTATATATGGTTATGGTATGGGGGTATGCCTGCCCCCGTATATGGGTATGTCATGCGGCGATGCTATATGGGATATGTATGGGGATGCCTATATATGGGTAAGGTATGGGCGATGCATATATATGGGGTAGGCTGTATTGGGTATGTCGATGTATGGTATGTATGGCGTGCTATATATGGGT
Organism: Hymenochirus boettgeri; assembly: GCA_019447015.1. Classification (NCBI taxonomy): domain Eukaryota; kingdom Metazoa; phylum Chordata; class Amphibia; order Anura; family Pipidae; genus Hymenochirus; species Hymenochirus boettgeri. The sequence goes on from JAACNH010000020.1 coordinate 730,587, forward strand.
ATGTATGGGGGTCGATGCTATATATGGGTATGTATGGCGCGATGCTATAGATGGGTTAGTATGGGGCGATGCATATAGGGAGTAGGGATATATAATGTTTGGGCGATGCTTATATGGGTATGTATGGGCGAGCCTATATAGGGTAGTATGGGCGATGCTATATATGGTATGTAGGGGCGCTGCTATATATGGGGTATGTTGTGGGGTGCTAATATGGGTATTGATGAAGGGCGATGCTATATATGGGTATGTATGGGGGCGATGATATATATGGGTATTTGGGGCTATGTATTATGGGGTATGTATGGGGCGATGCTATATATGGGTATGTATGGGGCATGCTATATATGGGTATGTATGGGGCGATGCTATATAGGGTATGTATGGGGCGATGATATATTGGGTTGTAGGGGCGATGCTAGATATGGGTATGTATGGGGCGATGCTATATTGGGTGATGTATGGGCGATGCTATATAATTGGGTATGTAGGGGCGATGCTATATATGGGTATGTATGGGGCGTGCTTATATATGGGTATGTATGGGTCGATGCTATATATGGGTATGTATGGGACTATGGGCATGTATGGGGCGTATATGTATGGGGCGATGCTACTATAAATGGGTATGTATGGGGAGAGTGCTATATATGGGTGTATGGGGCGATCTATACTTGGGTAGTATGGGGCGATGCTATATTGGGTATGTATGGGCGATGCTATATATGGGTAGTATGGGCGATGATATATGGTATGTGGGGCGATGCTATATATGGTGATATGTATGGGGGATGCTATATATGTTATGTTGGACAGCTATTATGGGTTGATGGCGGGCGATGCTATATTGGGTATGTATGGGGCGTGCTATATATGGTATGTATGGCAACGATGCTAATCGGGTATTATGGCGATGCTATATATGGGATGTATGGGGCGATTGCTAATATGATGCGATGTATGGGCGATGGCTATATATGGGTATGTTAATGGGCGATGCTAATATGGGTATGTATGGGGCGATGCTATATAATGGGTATGTAATGGCGCAATGCTATTTATGGTATGTATGGGGCGATGCTATATTGTTATGTGTGGTATGTTATGTTGGGGCGATGCTATTATGGGTATGTTGGGGCGATGTATGATGATGGGTATATTAGATGGGGCGATGCATATTATGGGTATTTATGGGGCGATGTATATATGGGGCGATGCTATATATGACTGACAGTGTAAGTGTCATCAGGTAAGTGTCGGCAGGTAAGTCTCGGGCAGGTAAATGTTCGGTCCGTTAAGTATCGGTCCGGTAAGGTGTCATCAGGTAAGTGTCGTAGTGTAGTTTCGGTCAGGTAAGTCCCGGTCAGTAAGGTAAGACGTAATTTTTTTTTTGTTTTTGCGCTTGTAATGTCTGCTATATGTCCGACTAATGATTCACTCTGGCCTTGGTGTTGGCTGAGGAGTATGCTGGGGTTTCATTTCAGATAGACAATGGCTGATTATGCATCTTTACCCTGAATAATGCACAGAAACAGCTGATTTGCCCGTCGCCCCTTGGAATGTAGAGAATAGCCAATCAGATATTATGTTGTCAGTTCTCTCTATTTGTTAAAGTGTGCACTGGCTTATTCTGTTCCTCTATGGACCGTCTGGTCAGCTGACCCGCGTTAGTCTCCCATCATTTCTACATCTGGGAACTTTCACCGCTCTGGCCCTCGATTGGTTAAACTACCGCCAATTACCTAAAAGCAATCCATTACAGGCGTGGGGCTTGGGAAACATCAACAGCAACAAAATCACAAAGTCACTGGGTTCCTCACTTTATTCATTTTCTCTCAATTATTTTCTGCTAATTAAATAGAAGTTTTCTCCCTACCCTGGTTCCTAATGGTTTATAATGATACTTGAGATTAAACCAAACGATTTACACATCATTTATCATTTAAATCAACCATATTCTCCCTTACCCAAGTCCCGTACACACACTTCTGGCGCGTACACAGCCGTCAAACACGCTGGCAATTTAGCGATTAGGATCGCTAGTGTGTGGCTGGTTGGGTGTCCTTGATTGATCCACTGGCAGATCAATTAACGATACCCAAGCGATCGGTGACACACATTCATGGTTTCTAAGAAAAAAGTCAGGTCAGATGGAAGGGGGAGTGGTTTAAAGAGGGAGGGGGATTACTGCTCCTAAACAAAATGTGTGTGGATTGAAGGCATGCCAGCAAGACACGTAAATCAGAGCTACTACATGTATTCAATTATAGATAAGATGAGGCAAAGTCATTTTTTCGGTATTGTGTCCCTTTAAAGTTTCTCAGATATTCTACGAAATAAATTCATTGAAATTATTAAAACCAGTTGAGTTTTTGTTGGTTTTTAAGATGAAAAGCCACTTGTAGTTACAATGTAACAATATAATATTGCTAATGGGGGAGCAATGTAGGGTTTAGGGTTCGTCCCACTGTAACGGTAATTAAAATGACATCACTTTTTAAATGGAATTCCTACAGAGATACATATATCTTTCCTAAGTTCTATCTAAGTCACTGGATTGAACACGCTCAGTGCCATTCACCAAGGGTAATTGTATCTCCCTGGTCTTAGCAGAGAGTTAGTGCGGGGGTCTTTACAGAGTTTGGTGTATCCAGTGTTTTTATACTGGTATAATATTTTAGCTATAGAAACAAGAAAGACAAGGTCCTTCTTTAAAGAAGAATAAGGTATGATGTGGAGCCTTATTGCCATATAATTAACCTTTAAAATGCATCAGTTACCTAACAAGGATGTGGGAGCTGCTCGTCTTTTCCCAAGCTTCTCTAGTTCTGGTAACACCTCCTTTTTGAGACTTTTTTTAGACCTAATAGGGACGTCATCACCACCAGCACGCACTGAGACACAAGAAAGTTTATCCGTGTTTTAAAAACTGTCTTTAATCTTCCTTCCATGTATCATTTCTATGTAGTCTCACTGCTAGGTGGGAGCAGGAAAGTGACTGTCTCAGAGCCCTTGTACATGTTATATATGAGTATATATTGGTATATTGGGATTTGGGTATTGGGGTATTGGGGTAATGAATTATATTGGGGTAATATATGGACGTATATTGGGGTATATGGGGTATATTGGGGTATATTGGGATATTGGGTACATGTAATATATTGGTATATTGGGGCAACCAATATACCAATATTATATTTATATTAATATAAATATTAATAAATATTATAAATATAAACAGGGAGATTCCATAAAAGTTCTATTGTTAAAAATGGTGCTAATTTGCCCAACCAATCAGTATTTTAGTTAACATTGAAAGCTAACATTTGAAAGCTAACATCTGATTGGTTGGGGCAAATATAGACTTTATTACTTTATATGTTTATATATACTTTATATAGACTTTAGGCGTTATTCAATAAAAGTTCTTATCGTTTAAAATAGTTCTATTTGCCCCAACCAATCAGATGTTAGCTTCAAATGTAAATAGAGTCGATGGTTGGGCATAAAATTAGCATCATTTTAAAGATAAGAACTTTTATTGATATTTTAAAGACACTTTATTACTTTATACATTTATATACTTAATATACTTTAGTACTTAACAGACTTTATATACTTTATATATTTTAATATACTTTACATCTTTAGACTTTATATACTTTATATAGTACTTTATTTTTTTAAATATACTTTACATACTTTATATAGACTTACAGGTATCAATAAAAGTTCTTATCGTTTTAAAATGGTGCTAATTTTGCCCCAACCAATCAAATGTTAGCTTTCAAATTTTAAATAAGATCTGATTGGTTGGGCTAAATTAGCATCATTTTAAACGATAAGAACTTTTATTGAATCTCCTTGTTTATGTTTTATAATACATTATCAGGGTTATTCAATAAAAGTTCTTATTGTTAAAAATGGTGCTAATTTGCCTCAACCATCAGATCTTATTTAACATTTAAAAGCTAACATCTGATTGGTTGGGGCAAAATAGCACCATTGTTAAACGATAAGAACTTTATTGAATAACCCTGATATTTAATATATACTTTATATACTTACAGGGTTATTCAATAAAAGTTTTATCTGTTAAAAAGGTGCTAATTTTGCCCCAACCAATCAGATGTTAGCTTTCAAATGTTAAATAAAATCTGATTGGTTGGGGCAAAACTAGCACCATTTTTAACAATAAAAACTTTATGAATCTCCCTGTTTATATTTATCTTATATACTTAATACAGACTTTTATCTTTATATATATATATATATTATATATATATATATATATTATATATATACTTTATATATATACTTTATATAGACTTATATACTTTATATATTTAATATATACTTTACATACTGTAAATACTTACAGGGTTATTTAATAATGTTCTTATCTTTAAAATGGTGCTAATTTTGCTCCAAAAATCAGATGTTAGCTTTCAAATGTTAAATAAGATATCGATTGTTGGGGCAAATCAGCACCATTTTTAAACGATAAGAACTTAAATTGAATCTCCTGTTTATGTTTTATATATACATATACAGGGTTATTCAATACAAGTTCTTATCGCTTAAAATGGTGCTAATTTTGCCCCAACCAATCAGATCTTATTAACATTTGAAAGCTAACATCTGATTGGTTGGGGCTAAATTAGCACATTTTAAACGATAAGAACTTAAATTGAATCTCCTTGTTTATGTCTATAATATACTTTATATAGACATTATACAGGGTTTTCATAAAAGTTCTTATCGCTTAAAATGGTGCTAATTTAGCCCCAACCATCAGATCCTATTTAACATTTGAAAGCTAACATCTGATGTTGGGGCAAAATAGCACAGTTTTAAATGATAAGAACTTTTATTGAATCTCCCTGATGATATTTTAATATATACTTTACATAGGGAGAACACTTGAGACGGGTCTGCCTCATCTTTTAAAGATCTTAGTAGTGTGTACCAATTCTCATAAGAAATAATCAGCATGGCTTCAAGGGATGGATCTCCTTACTACTGTATTTTCATGGTTGGCTAAAGGATTGTGTATGGAGAGCAATAGTCAGTGGTGCATCATCTAGTCTAGGGTAATGGCACTAATGTCTGTTTCTTTGTCGATGTACAAACATACAAATTATTAGAAATCTAGTGCACATAGAGGGTCCAGAGAAAGGCAACTACATTGGATTGGAGAAGTTGACTATGTAGACCAGTTGATAAACTAAATAATAAGGGGAATAAATAAATTGATTAAAGTAAGATGACCATTTTTGAAACAGCTTTATGCGTCAACTTTTTAAAATTCTGTTTGATAATTTCCAATCGGTTTAGTGATCTTTAATTAGCGATCGTTATCATTAATTATCGATAATGAACGAAAATTCCGATCATAAATCTACGATATTTAGTTTACTACCGCATGGTTTTCTACGAAAAGAACTTTTGTTAACTAAAGAACATTCAGGATAAATGTACCATGTCCGTACATTTACGGCCGTTGTCGTACATTATCATAAATTACGATACCGTGCATGTTTAAATAGGGCCCAAAATAACTAAGGGCAAAAGTATATAAAGTCTATATAAAGTATATATATAAAGTATATATATATATATATATATATATATATATATATATATATATATATAAAGTATATAAAGTCTGTATTAAGTATATAAAGTAAATATAAACAGGGAGATTCAATAAAAGTTTTTATTGTTAAAAATGGTGCTAGTTTTACCCCAACCAATCAGATTTTATTTAACATTTGAAAGCTAACATCTGATTGGTACACACACTTCCCCATTACTGGACCCTACGTGACCGGAGGTCAAGGTTACAAAGGATGGCACGCGCGGAACTCACAAGGAGGAAATATGGCGTCAGAAACAGAAAGGGACCGGAGACTTCAATGGAGGATGACTCCTCCATTGCCCTTAGTTTTTTGGGCCCTATTTAAACATGCACGGTATCGTAATTTATGATAATGTACGACAACGGCCGTAAATGTACGGACATGGTACATTTTATCCTGAATGTTCTTTAGTTAACAAAAGTTCTTTCGTCGAAAACCTGCGGTAGTAACCAAATATCGGTAGATTTATGATCGGAAATTTTCGTTCATTATCGATAATTAATGATAATCGATCGCTAATTAAAGATCACTAAACCGATTGGAAATTATCAAACAGAATTTTAAAAAGTTGACGCATAAAAGCTGTTTCAAAAATGGTCAGTCTTACTTTAATCAATTTTATTTATTCCCCTTATTAATTTTAGTTTATCAACTGGTCTACATAGTCAAGCTTCTCCATCCAATTAGTTGCCTTTCTCTGGACCCTCTTATTTGTGCACGATTATCTAATAATTTGTATGTTTGTACATCTCAAAGAACACAGACATTAGTGCCATTACCCTAGACTGATGATGCACCACTGACTATGCTCTCCATACACAATCCTTTAGCCACCATGAAAATCAGTATAAGGAATCCTCCCTTGAAGCCATGCTGATTATTTCTTATGAGAATTGGATACACACTACTAAGATCTTTAAAAGATGAGGCAGCCCATCTCAAGTGTTCTCCCTATGTAAAGTATATATTAAATTATCATCAGGGAGATTCAATAAAAGTTCTTATCATTTAAAACGGCTTAATTTGCCCCAACCATCAATGTTAGCTTTCAAATGTTAAATAGGATCTGATTGGTTGGGCTAAATTAGCACCATTTTAAGCGCTAAGAACTTTATTGAATAACCCTGTAATTGTCTATATAAAGTATATTATAGACAAACAAGGATAATTCAATTAAGTTTCTTTCGTTTAAAAATGTGCTAATTTAGCCCCAACCAATCAGATGTTAGCTTTCAAATGTTTAATAAGATCTGATTGGTTGGGGCAAAATTGGCACCATTTTAAGCGATAAGAACTTGTATTGAATAACCCTGTATAATGTTATATAAACACATAAACAGGAGATCAATTTAAGTTCTTATCGTTTAAAATGGTGCTGATTTAGCCCCCAACAAATCATGATCTTTTTTAACATTTGAAAGCTAACATCTGATTTGGTTGGAGCAAAATTAGCACCATTTTAAAAGATAAGAACATTTATTAAATAACCCTGTAAGTATTTACAGTATGTAAAGTATATATTAAATATATAAAGTATATAAAGTCTATACGTATATATATAAAGATATATATATATATAATATATATTATAATATATATATATCATATCTAAAGTCATATAAAGTCTGTATTAAGTATAAAGTAATATAAACAGGGAGATTCAATAAAGTTTTTATTGTTAAAAATGGTGCTAGTTTTACCCCAACCAATCAGATTTTATTTAACATTTGAAAGCTAACATCTGATTGGTTGGGGCAAAATTAGCACCATTTTTAACGATAAGAACTTTTATTGAATAACCCTGTAAGTATATAAAGTATATATTAAATATCAGGGTTATTCAATAAAGTTCTTATCGTTTAAAATGGTGCTAATTTTGCCCCAACCAATCAGATGTTAGCTTTTAAATGTTAAATAAGATCTGATTGGTTGAGGCAAAATTAGCACCATTTTTAACAATAAGAACTTTTATTGAATAACCCTGTAATGTATATATAAAACATAAACAAGGAGATTCAATAAAAGTTCTTATCGTTTAAAATGATGCTAATTTAGCCCCAACCAATCAGATCTTATTTAACATTTGAAAGCTAACATTTGATTGGTGGGGCAAAATTAGCAC
>JAACNH010000020.1:738529-757147 GCA_019447015.1 Hymenochirus boettgeri
TCTGTTTCATGACGCCATATTTACATCTTGTGTGTTGCGCAGTGCGCATCCTTTGGTAAGCCATTGACCATCAGGTCACGGTAGGGTAAGTAATGGGAAAAGGGTGTGTGATGGCGATATAGTAAAAGTTTTTTGTTTATAGGGTTTAAATATCGCCCAGCAGATGTGGTAATGGCAAGTTCATTACATACTTAAAAAAGGGCTAGATAAGTTTCTAAAACAAAATAATAATTGAGAATTACTGGTATTAATCATTGTACTGTAGTCTGGTTGGTACGGGATACTATATAATATTGAGAATTACTGGTATTAAACATATACTGTTAGTTTTATGGTACAGGGATACTTATAATATTGAGAATTACTGGTATTAATACCTATACTGTGTTTAGTTGGTACGGGTGATACTATATAATATTGCAGAATTACTGGTTATTAATACATATTACTGTGTTCTGTTGGTACAGGGATACTATAATATTGAGATGACCGGTATTAAATATATACTGTAGTTCTGGTTGGTACGTGGGATCACTATATAATATTGAGATTTACAGTATTAATACATATACGTAGTTCTGGTTGGTTACGGAGGGATACTCAATAATATTAGATTACCGGTATTAATACATACATGTAGTTAGTCTGGTTGGTACATGAGGTGATACTATATAATCATGGGGAGAATTACTGGTATTAATACATATACTGTAGTTACTGGGTTTGGACAGGGTGATATATAATATTGAGAAATTATGGTATAATACATAACTGATAGTTCTGGTTGGTACAGGGATGCTATATAATATTGAGGAATTACTGTATCAAGACATATAACTGTAGTTTCTGGTTGGTACGGGGGATTAACTCTATAATATGGCGAATTACCCGTATTACTCCATATACTTGTAGTTCAGTGGTAGGGGGGATACTATATTAATATTGAGAATTTACGGTATTATACATATCTGTAGTTCTGGTTGGTTACAGAACAGAAAGGGACCGGAAGACTTCAATGGAGGTATTGACTCCTCCATTGCCCTTAGTTATTTTGGGCCCTATTTAAACATGCACGGTATCGTAATTTATGATAATGTACGACAACGGCCGTAAATGTACGGACATGGTACATTTATCCTGAATGTTCTTTAATTAACAAAAGTTCTTTCGTAGAAAACCATGCGGTAGTAAACTAAATATCGTAGATTTATGATCGGAAATTTTCGTTCATTATCGATAATTAATGATAACGATCGCTAATTAAAGATCACTAAACCGATTGGAAATTATCAAACAGAATTTTAAAAAGTTGACGCATAAAAGCTGTTTCAAAAATGGTCAGTCTTACTTTAATCAATTTTATTTATTCCCCTTATTAATTTAGTTTATCAAACTGGTCTACATAGTCAAGCTTCTCCAATCCAATGTAGTTGCCTTTCTCTGGACCCTCTTATTGTGCACTAGATTTCTAATAAATTTGTATGTTTGTACATCAGCAAAGAACACAGACATTAGTGCCATTACCCTAGACTAGATGATGCACCACTGACTATTGCTCTCCATACACAATCCTTTAGCCAACCATGAAAATACAGTAGTAAGGAGATCCATCCCTTGAAAGCCATGCTGATTATTTCTTATGAGAATTGGATACACACTACTAAGATCTTTAAAAGATGAGGCAGACACAGTCTCAAGTGTTCTCCCTATGTAAAGTATATATTAAATATATCATCAGGGAGATTCAATAAAAGTTCTTATCATTTAAAACGGCTTAATTTGCCCCAACCATCAATGTTAGCTTTCAAATGTTAAATAGGATCTGATTGTTGGGCTAAATTAGCACCATTTTAAGCGTAGAACTTTTATTGATAACCCTGATAATTGTCTATATAAAGTATATTATAGACAAACAAGGAGTAATTCAATTAAGTTTCTTTCGTTTAAAATGTGCTAATTTAGCCCAACCAATCAGATGTTAGCTTTCAAATGTTTAATAAGATCTGATTGGTTGGGGCAAAATTAGCACCATTTTAAGCGATAAGAACTTGTATTGAATAACCCTGTATACTGTATATATAAAACATAAACAGGAGATCAATTTAAGTTCTTATCGTTTAAAATGGTGCGGATTTAGCCCCCAACAATCATATCTTTTTTAACATTTGAAAGCTAACATCTGACTTTGTTGGAGCAAAATTAGCACCATTTTAAAAGATAAGAACATTTATTAAATAACCCTGTAAGTATTTACAGTATGTAAAGTATATATTAAATATATAAAGTATATAAAGTCTATATAGTATATATATAAAGATATATATATATATAATAATATATTATAATATATATATATATATCTAAAGTCATATAAAGTCTGTATTAAGTATAAAGTAATATAAACAGGAGATTCATAAAGTTTTTATTGTTAAAAATGGTGCTATTTTGCCCCAACCAATCAGATTTTATTTAACATTTGAAAGCTAACATCTGATTGGTTGGGGCAAAATTAGCACCATTTTTAACATAAAACTTTTATTGAATAACCCTGTAAGTATATAAAGTATATATTAAATATCAGGGTTATTCATAAAGTTCTTATCGTTTACAATGGTGTAATTTTGCCCCAACCAATCAGATGTTAGCTTTTAAATGTTAAATAAGATCTGATGGTTGAGGCAAATTAGCACCATTTTTAACAATAAGAACTTTTATTGAATAACCCTGTAATGTATATATAAAACATAAACAAGGAGATTCAATAAAAGTTCTTATCGTTTAAAATGATGCTAATTTAGCCCCAACCAATCAGATCTTATTTAAAATTTGAAAGCTAACATTTGATTGGTTGGGGCAAAATTAGCACCATTTTAAACGATAAGAACTTTTATTGAATAACCCTGTAAGTCTATATAAAGTATGTAAAGTATATATTAAAAAATAAAGTCTATATAAAGTATTAAGTCTAATTAAGATGTAAAGTATATATACAAATATAAAGTATTAAAGTCTGTATAAGTATATAAGTTATATAGTATATATTAATGTATAAAGTTATAAAGTTCTATTAATATCAATAAAAGTTCTTATCGTTAAAATGGTGCTAATTTATGCCCCAACATCAGATCTATTTTACATTTGAAGCTAACATCTGATTGGTTGGGGCAAAATAGCACTATTTTAAACGATAAGAACTTTATTGAATAACCTAAAGTTCTATATAAAGTATATATAAAACATAAAGTAATAAAGTCTATATTTGCCCCAACCAATCAATGTTTAGCTTTCAAAGGTTAGCTTTCAATGTAACTAAAATCTGATTGGTTGGGCAAATTAAGCACCATTTTTAACAATAAGAACTTTTATTGAATCTCCCTGTTTATTTTATAATATTTATTAATTTATATTAATATAAATATAAATATTGGTATATTGGTTGCCCCAATATACCATATATTACATGTAACCCAATATACCACATATACCCCATATACCCCAATATACCCCAATATACGTCTATACCCCAATATAATTCATATACCCCAATATACCCCATATACCCCAAATACCCCAATATACCAATATATACTCCATATTAACATGTACAAGGGCTCTTGAGACAGTCACTTTCCTGCTCCCACCTAGCAGTGAGACACATAGAAATGATACATGGAAGGAAGATTTAAAGACAGTTTAAAAAACACAGGATAAACTTTCTTGTGTCTCAGGCTTGCTGTGGTGATGAACGTCCCTATTAGGTCTAAAAAATGTCTCAAAAAGGAGGGTTACCAGAACTAGAGAAGCTTGGGAAATAGACGAGCACTCCCACAATCCTTGTTAGGTAACTGATAGCATTTTAAGGTTAATTATATGGCAATAGGCTCCACATCATACCTTATTCTTCTTTAAAAGAAGACCTTGTCTTTCTTGTTTCTATAGCTAAAATATAACCAGTAGAAAAACACTGGATACACCAAACTCTGTAAAGACCCCCGCACTAACTCTCTGCTAAGAACCAGGAGATACAATTACCCTTGGTGAATGGCCACTGAGCGTGTTCAATCCAGTGACTTAGATAAACTTAGGAAAATAATGTATCTCGTTAGGAATTCCATTTAAAAAGTGTGTCATTTTAAATTACCGTTACAGTGGGATCGAACCCTAAACCCTACATTGCCCCCCCATTAGCAATATTATATTGTTACATTGTAACTCAAAACTTGGCTTTTCATCTTAAAAACCAACAAAAACTCAACTGGTTTAATCATTTCAATGAATTTATTCGTAGAAATATCTGAGAGAACTTTAAAGGGACACTATACCGAAAAAATGACTTTGCCTCATCTTAATCTATAATTGAATACAGTACGTAGCTCTGATTTACGTGTCTGCTGCATGCCTTCAATCCACACCACTTTTGTTTAGGAGCAGTAATCCCCCCTCCCTCTTTTAACCACTCCCCCTTCCATCTGACCTGACTTTTTTCTTAGAACCATGAATGTGTGTCACCGATCGCTTGGTATCGTTAATTGATCTGCCGATGGATCAATCAAGGACACCCAACCAGCCACACACTAGCATGCCGATATCGCATAAATTGCCAGCGTGTTTGACGGCTGTTGTACGCCCAGGAAGTGTGTGTACGGGAACTTGGGTAAGGGGAGAATATGGTTGATTTAAATGATAAAGATGTAAATCGTTTGGTTTTTAATCTCAAGTATCATTATAACACATTAGGAACCAGGGTAGGGAGAAAACCTTCTATTTAATTAGCAGGAAAAAAATAAATTGAGAGAAAATGAATAAAGTGGAAGGAACCCGTGGACTTTGTGATTTTGTTGCTGTTTTTATGTTTCCCAAGCCCCACGCCTTGTTAGTAGGAAATTGGCGGTAGTTTAACCAATCGAGGGCCAGAGCGGTGAAAGTTCCCAGATGTAGAAATGATGGGAGACTAACGGGGTCAGCTGACCAGGACAGTCCATAGAGGAACAGAATAAGCCAGTGCACACTTTAACAATAGAGAGACTGACATAATATCTGATTGGCTATTCTCTACATTCCAAGGGGCGACGGGCAAATCAGCTGTTTCTGTGCATTATTCAGGGTAAAGATGTCATAATCAGCCATTGTCTATCTGAAATGAAACCCCCAGCATACTCCTCAGCCAACACCAAGGGCCAGAGTGAATCATTAGTCGGACATATAGCAGACATTAACCATGCAAAAACAAAAAAATTTACGTCTTCCTTACCTGACCGGGACTTACCTGACCGAACTTACCTGACCGGCACTTACCTGACTGACACTTACCGGACCGAACTACACCGGACCGACATTTACCTGATCGAGACTTACCTGACCGACACTTACCTGCACTGACACTTACTGTCCAGTCATATAATCGCCTCCCTATAGACATCGCCCCATAATACCCTATATAGCAGCGCCCATACATACCCATATATCTCGCCCAACATCCCATATGCCTCGCCATACATACCCATATATAGCATCGCCCCATACTACCCATATATAGCATCGCCCCCTACCATACCCTAATATCATGCGCCATACATACCCTATAGCATCGCCCATACATACCCATATAAGCATCGCCCCATACATACCATCTTAGCATCGCCCCATACATACCATATATAGCCATCCGCCCCATACATCCCCATATATAGCAATCGCCCCACATACCCATATATAGCATCTTCCATACATACTCATATATAGCATCGCCCCATACATACCCATATATAGCATCGCGCCATACATACCCTATATAGGCATCGTCCCATACATACCCCATATATAGCATCGCCCATACATTACCATATATAGCATCGCCCCCAATACCCATAATACATCGCTCCATACATACACCATATATAAGCATCGCCCCATACATACCCATTATAGCATCGCCCCATACATACCCATATATAGCTCGCCCCAATACTACCCATATATAGCATCGCCATACTCACCCCCTACATACCCATATATAGCATCGCCCCATACTACCCATATATAGCATCGCCCCATACATACCCATATTAGCTCTCGCATACATACCCAATATATAGCATCGCCCCATACATACCATAATAGCATCGCCCCATACATACCCATATATAGCATCGCCCCATACATACCCATATATAGCATCGCCCCATACATACCCATATATAGCATCGCCCCTACATACCCATATTATGCACGCCCCATACATACCCATATGCATCGCCCATAACATCCCATATATAGCTCGCCCATACATACCCCTATATAGCATCGCCCCATACATACCCATATATAGCATCGCCCCCATCAACTCCATATATATCATCGGCCCCATACATACCCTATATAGCATCGCCGGCCATACATCCCATAATAGCCATGCCCCATACATACCCATTATATAGGCATCGCCCCATACATACCCCATTATATAGCATAGCATCCAATACATCGCCCCATACATACCCATATATAGCATCGCCCCCATAATACATATCTACATCCCCATACACCCCATATATAGCATCCGCCACAACATAACCCATATATAGCATCGCCCCATACATACCAACTATATAGCATCGCGCCATACACTACCCATATAATAGCTCGCCCATACATACCCATATAGCATCGCCCCAACTACTAATGCATGCGAACATACCTATATGCATCGCGACCCATACTACCCATATATAGCATCGACCGCCCCATACATACCCATATATAGCATCGCCACCATTACATTACCCTATATATGCCGCAACATCCCTATGATAGCAGCCCCAATACATACCCATATATATGCATCGCCCATACCTTACCCATATATAGCACTATTCAATAGGCATCGCCCCATGACATACCCATCGGGGGGCATAATAAACAATCATGCGCCCCATACTACATAAGCATCCCATATTAAAATGAGCATGCCCCCATACTACCCATACATAGCATAGACGCCATACATAACCATATATAGCATCGCCCCATACATACCCCATATATAGCATCGCGCCAACATACCCATATATATCTCGCCCCATAACAATACGCCATATATAGCATCGCCCCATACAATAACCCATATATAGCATCGCGGCATCATACAAACAGCGCCATAACCTATTGCATCGCCCCAGACTACTACCCCATATATAAGCACGCCCCATACATAACCTGCATGCATACTACGCTGCCCATATTTCTATGTATGGCACATGGCCTTCCCATATTTCCCAGAAGCAGTCCAACTCAAAGACATGGAGCCTGAAAGATCAATGTCCTTCTATATACTAACCGACTAGGGCTGTAAATATGGCCATGGATGCAACGTCCAATGTGGGAGGATGCATGCAGGAGGTGCTTGGGTTCAGGGTGTTGGTGTGGGTGTGTGCTAGTTTGTTATAGTGATAACATTATTAATGCGATAAATGAAACTTCATTATATTACTGTCTTTGTTTCTTTGCCACTGTTGGTGTGACACAAAACGTTAATCTTGATATGAATTATTAGTTTATCAGTCCCAATGTCCCACTCCTCTCTCTAATTCAAGGGAAATCTGGCGGAAATATCAGAGGCCACCAGGTGGGGACTTTGATTCTGGATTTCCAATTCATTGTGAAGGTGGGAAGCACATCTGCCCATGTGTGGGCTATTGAGTGGAGTCACTTCCATCGTCATTAACAGGTAAGCTGGTACACACAGTAACGATAAAGCCCGTACCCGTCGGATCGAACGGATTCGGGGCTTTATCGTTACTGTGTACGTTCCCCCCCCGTTTCCACGAACGAGCGCGCGGCCGCGAAGATCGGTCGGGCCGTTACGGACTCGTTCGGGAAGCCGAAAATTTCCATCGGCCGCGCTAGACTCTACTAAGGGAGTTAGCGTCGGCCGATGGAAACACACAGTCCCGAGCGTTCTCCTATAGGGGGGGACTGTGTTATGCAGATCTTTGAAGATGGCAGATCTGAAGATCCTGTCTGGTCCATTGCAGAAATAGTTATGTGTGTACCAGCTTAAGTGCTGTACACGATTTCTGGAATTTTGGGGGGGCCCATCAGAGTTTATGGTTTTTCCTTGTGTGTCGCCTGTATTAAGATGGTCAGGAACACGAGTTCCGAGGAGGTAATGAGGCATCCAGTACGGGTTTTTGTGTTACTCTCCATTTCAAATGGTCATATGGGAAAGTGGCAAAAGGTCTATTCAAGTCCAGGTGGATCAATTATCCCAATTCTATAATAAACATAGAAACCTTTAAAACCCTGAAGATAGCTCAGCTTATAAAACTCCAGACCTTGATGTCACTAATCTAGTCTGGGGGTAACCCCAATCAAAAAGATCAATCAAGTCTTAAGACCCCTCTGCCCCAGACTAGTGTACCAACCACACACCATTAACATCAACACCTAACTCCAACAAGATCCCCCAACCCAATGTGCTCTGATCCCCATACAACCAACCACAAAACCAGAGCGCAACTCAGTCGATCCCCCTGGACCTGATAAAAATAATAATTCATATCAGAGAGGTTAACGTTTTGTGTCAACACCAAAACATGGCGACAGATAACAAAATACAGTAAATAATGTAAGTTTCATTTATCGATTAATATGGCATTCTACTATCAACTAGAGATGTCCGATACTTCGCAGCAAAATCCCGGTCCCTCGAGGAGATCCGAAAATTTTCGAAAAATTCGAAAATCCGCGAAGAGAAACCCCATTAGCAATTAAAAAAAACTCGAAAATCGATGAAATCCCGTCAGTTCGGAAGGCGGAAAATCAGAAAAAATCCGCCCGTTCGAGACGGGATAAGTTGCGCGCGGATCCGAGTTCGGATCCGCGAAACCGCCATCCTACTTATTAACACCTCGAAAACACACACACACAACCGACACACCGCCCTCCTTCATCCTTCCAACTTGTGACGTATTGCATCCTTGCATATTTACAGCCCTCATTTAGCATATACGGACATTCATGACTTTCAGTCTCTCCATTGCTTTAGTCGACTCTGCATTCTGGGAATTGAAGGCCATGTGCCACTACATAGAAACAATGTAAGAATCTGAATATAGAGCCCCCCCAGAATATTCCCCTATTTGTATTATCCCCCATAAGGCCGCAGCAGAATGATCAAAAACTTTCCCTGTTCCTTTTCCTAACCCGCTCATTTTAGCGAGCGACGTTTGCCACCAAAAAGAGAGCGAAAGACACAAACACGTCGATGCGGAGAGAGGACCGACAGCAGTTGACGAACATAAACTCGTTCATGGGAAAATTTCCACTCAGAACAAGATATTTCTTCATTGTTAAACTTGACAAGAAACGACTTAATTTATCAGCGGGGAACGGGTTAAAAACGTATTACCATCATTTTATAATTCACTCTGGTGTATTCTCATATTCTGACAGAGGTAAAAACGCACAGTAGAGGAGTTCGTTAACGAAGAAATAGAAGAAATAGGTAAAAAAAATAAATAAATAAAATAAGTTCCGCAGATCTTTCTGCGCTGATTCCTGTCATGCTGGAAGGAAGTAGGCAACAAAATTCCGGGGAGGACGAAGATGCAGATGCTTTATCTTTGCATTGTTTTATAATTTAATTGGGCAGTTTGCGAAAATCCAATTCTCAACAAGCCACGACTTGGAAAATGGAAAACCTTAGAAAGACAAAAACCTTAAAGGCGACACAAACTGAAAAAAAAAATGACTTGCATATTAATCTATAATTAATACATGTACGTAGCACATTGCTGCATGTCTTTCAATTCCAGCATCACATTTTGTTTAGGAACGTTCCGTTCCTCCTCCCTATTTTACCACTCAACTCCACTCCATCCGACCTTACTTTTTTTCCCGGACAAACCAACCTGTCAAGCCTGCACACGCACACACGCATTCCAACTTCAAATGCTCTGTCACATTCCAGCTACAGTTAGTTGTAACTACTCACAGAAAATAATTTGGATAAGCAACGAACTTGATTGACAGCTGAAAATAGTGGATATCTAGAAATACGGGGCAGTTCACAAAACATGATACCATGGTGGTTGGGAAGAATTACTAGTTTCCAGTTATGGTCAATTTAAAAATAACCTATTTTGCGGTATAATGCCTATAAATAAAAATATACTAACCTTTAATGTCTAGCATTCCACTGAATGGGGTTCCCTCTCAAAGTTACAACCCCAACTCTCAGTAGTTAATTTCAAATTTCCAGCCCACATCCCCAATTTCAGGCCATGGTCTAAACTTATTGTTGGACAATTATTGCCCTTTGTGAGGCCTTCCTCCAGGACCTGTGAGTCACGATGCTCAGGTCCCTACAGGCTGTGTCTGGCAACAATCTTAATTAGTCCGCCTAGGGAAACTGACATCAAGAAGGGTAACATACAATAAAAAAATCCTATCAGTTGATGTACCAATCTATGACTGATATTTCCTGAGAAGGAGCCATTGATCTATTTCTATATAATAAACGCTATTGCTGTGTCCGTGTTTGGCCCTGATGATGGGGGAGGTCGCGCGCTGTGGTCGGTATCTGGCGGCCGTTAAGCAAGGGCTTAGTTGTCTGACACCTTAAACACTGGCCCTAGCGAGAGTTTCTGTTAGACTATTCCTACGATGCGTGTATTGAAAATGTTAAAGATCCAAACCATCCTGGTTCATTCCAATGGTTTCGTGGGAATTGCGAGCTCTGTTTAAAATCGTGACCAGGGCGAGAGAATCACTTCATTCTGCAAACGGAAAGTTATCTTGGCTATGATCTTGCTGGATAGGAAAATTCTATTATTCCCCTCAAGTAAATCTGATACGGAATAGAAGAACCAAATGGGCTCTGTGTCTTTTTGTTCCGTTCGAGTAAGTAGTTTCCGAAGATCTCACAGAGATTCCCAAGGTGGTTTAAGAGGGAAAGTCTCCCACTTGCCATGTTAACCGACATCACGCTCAGCTTCTGGAGTGTTTCTTACGTGCATGTGGGGGCGCTTTATGAACCCTGCCTCTGATCAACTGGGGCAGAATATGGTTCAGACATTGAGATTCCTGCTGAATGGGGCTTTATAATTCTCCTTCCAGTAACACGGAGAGCAGAGCCAGACAGGGCAGATCCACAAGACACAGAGACTAGGAACATCTCAGGGAAAGAAAATGAATTGACGTAACGCAATAAAAACACAAACACAGCCTCCACAATTGTTTACAATGATCACAATCCCAACTCCACTATCTCTTACACACACGTACACTGGAAAGATGAGAGGAATGAAAAAAAGTTTTGAAAAAAGATGTAGTAGATCCCTTTAATGGCTGCCTGCAATGTAGATGTCATAGTAACATGGTTGTGTTTTATGATTCAGAATGTGACATCGGAAAAATGTTGTTTTGTCTCTGTAAACACTTTGCCTCCAGTTTTACAACAGTTGACGCCAGAGAAAGGAAACAGTCAATGTCCCATAGTTCAGTGTTTTGGAACTTCTAATTTTTGGTATTAACAAATGAGTGTAACCCATTCCTCTCCATCCATGTCCCTATAACAGGGCGTGACACGCAATCACTTGGTCCCTGCAAAACTATGATGGGGCCCTGCAATCCATTTTTTGTCTGCACTGTAAAGTTTGTTACTCGGTCTTTACAGCAGTTCTTACTGCATATGAAGAATACTTAAAAAAAGAGAATAATACAAAGAGCAACATTTTAACCTTTTGTAAACAATGACGCCTCATCCTTGGTCAGTAAGACGTACTGGCCCTGTAATGAACCCGGACTTTACAGTTGTGTCAGGGTGTGGAAACCCCGCTTGGGGACGATTAAGTCTTATCTCGCTTAAATTATGTACTCTATAGCTAAACAAGGCGTTAATGTCTGTTTGATTGTGATTACCTTGTACTTCTCAGCAGGGGAACTGTTGTATGGTTGTCCATTCACTTGGAAATTAACACGTCACCTAAATCAAAAGGTTTTATGTTGGTTCCTCTGGTTCTGGGCATCTTACAAAAAATTAGCTTAGGTTTGCCTTTTTATATGTGCCATTGAGCAATACGCAAGTCAATCCTTGATACAAGGCAGATTTATTTATTTCCTTGTGAATATTCCCATGGAAGGTCTTGTGGGGGGGGGTGATGCTCTGCGGACCAGTAAAATCACTGGAATCACTGACGCCAGGAGGATGAAGTTATATGGCAGCTCCCTAGTAACAAGGTGATTATTGAAGCAAACAGGTGTGTCATCATGACCTGTCACACGGATCAATCACAACGTTCAAAACGCATCGCACAGTAGACGTGGAAATAAATCACTGCAGAGAAAAAACCCATTTACAGAATGGTGGAATAAACCTCATTGAACCATAGAACTGCAGCAATAGGGGCAAAATAAGCAACAGGCCGGCCATTCAATTACACGGCAGCCACATCGGATTGAATGGGATTGTGCAGTTGTAGCCAATCACACAAACGGATATATAACGAGGTGGGTGGGGATAATAAGGCAGCTATAATGGAAAAACTGCCTCATATCTTATAATGGAAACTACACAGTAAGTGCCCTTACTCTGAGGTGCAGGTTTTGCTATCCTCATTGATTTGCTCAGGATCAGAACCCTTCCTTTACATCTGACCAGGACTTTTCTATATGGCACAGCATGGCTATTAAGGAACTAAGGGGCAGCATTAGAAGGAGGGAATTATCCCATCGCAATTCACACGTGCACACTGTCCGCGCCATTCAGTTAGCAAGAACTGCACACGAAAGGTTTTAGGATAATAAGGAACATTTGATGAAACTATATTGAGATGCTTCAGATGGACATAGCTAAAGAAAATAGAGGGACAGACAACATTATAAAATGGTACAGAGTACAGAGATAGGAGTGGAAGAATCATTAGTTCCAGTAAGTGAGCATTTTCTTCAACAAAAAAAAAAAAAATCATTCGGGATTTACGTATAGAAATCCGATCCGAATCCCGGGGATGTGACGGAATTCTCATTAGCGCAGAGGTCGTCAACATTTACCAGAAAATGCATTTTATTTGTTTTTAGAGGAATTATACCAGATAAGTGGCGTCCTCTGAAGGAAATTTTTGCGTTCTTTTTTCTTTACAAACGTGAGATTCACGGTTCACATGGCGCTACCCGGCCACATCGGTGGAATAGTGTAAACGGGCAGGAGATAAGCCTTTTTCATTCGAAAGCTGGGTAAAACTGGTGATGTAGTTTTATTACCGTTCTGGGCAATTCATGTTAATTATCCCTTTGTGAAGCCTTTAGCAATCAAAAGCCATAATCTAATAAACTATCATAGCAGGACACGTGGAGATTGGGCATTGAGGGAACAAGGTCTGGGGTGTATTGTAAAAAAACAAAAAGGGGAACTAAACATAAACCTTGAATGGATTTCTTGCTCGTATTTTAAAATGGCCCTTAAGGGCTGAAAGCCCGTCCTGTGGTTGAATATCTAAAATTGTAATGATTGTGGAGCGTGTATAGCCGATCTAAGATTTTTAACCTGCTATCTCAATTATACAATGGTCAGTGTCAGGTTTTATTTAGGTTTACTTACTTTAAAAATGCCCTGCCTGGTATAAGTACGCCCTTGGTTGCCTGTCTTGTTCCCCGCACATCTCCAGTATCCAGACATGACCAATTTCCCTCTCTTTTTTTTCAGTGCGACTAATAACCAAACACAAATTAAACCGTCTCGGCCAAAAAAAAACCCCCCCCCCCCGTAAAAAAAAAAATCCTGGCAGGGAATCCGTGAAAACTTCAAATGATTTCAATTGTCCTGCAAATTTTAGAGGCATTTGCCTCATGTGTAGATGTTTTCTAATTTTGGCACTGGATCACGGACAGCAAGCCCCAGAATCTCCCATTGGTACTGGGACGGATTAAATATCTCCCCCGAGAGCCAGAAAGGCCTCGAATCATTACTTCCTTTCCCATCGGATTGGGACTTATATGTGAATATATCAGGGACGATTATTTCCAATACTCATGAATTTAAAGAGTCTGTTGGGAGCATAAAAATAGATAATACTTAACTTTCTTCACACCTTGTAACTCATTACCCCTATATTGTACTTACATATCCACCCTTGATACCTACCTAATGTCCTGTATTACAGTTACATCGTAAAATATTATTGGAGGTGTATAAAGACATACTCCATCTCGTCCAACCTTATACCCTACCCATAATGTTCTGTCAACAGTTGACATAGTCCCATAGTAATTGGAGATTGTATAAATACATACGTCCATCTAGGCCACCTTTATACCCTACCCATAATGTTCTTTATACAGTTTACATAGTAACATGTATTGGAAGGTTGTATAAAGACATTACGTCCGTCTAGTCCAACCTTTTATATACCCTGCCCAAATGTTCCTGTATACATTACATTAACATAGTATTCGGAAGTTGTATAACTACATATGTATGTTTTTTTTCCCCCATCTAGTCCCCCTTTATACCCTAACCCATAATGTCTGTATACGTGGTACATAGTAAAATAGTAATTGAGATTGTTTATAAAGACATACGTCCGTCTAGTCCAACCTTTAGTACCCTGCCCATAATATCTGTATAAACCAGTTACATATTAACATAGTTTGGAGGTGTTAAGACATACGTCCATCTAGTCCGACCTTTATACCCTACCCATACCTGTCTTGTATAACAGTTACAATAGTAACATAGTATTGAGGTTGTATAAAGACACATACGTCCATCTAGTCTCTAAGTTTTAACTTCCCTAAACACAACCTTTTTTTTGCAAGGGTTAAAGGCAAAGCTAAAGCCCTAATTCCCAGCTGCCAGTGTACTGGGTTTAGTTTGCAGCTGACTTGTTAAACAGCTGCGTCAAGGGCAGTAAAGTCCTTCTGCCATCGAAGAATTTATTGATTTAACTATCCGTCACTTTCCTGCAGGGAACAAACAGAATCCCTCCTCTCTCTTCCTTTTGCTCAAACTTGTAACGCGCAGCGGTGTCCAATCACAATTAGGCAATCGCAGCGACGCCCCCCATAGTGGTCTGGATAGAGAAAGTAGCTCAGCACAGCGATTGCCCCCCCAACTTGGAAAATTTAGTTTAAATAGCAATCACCGCAGGCGTCTTATAAACACAGTTAATTAATGCAAAGTTTAAAAATCTCTCCAAAAATGAATGTCAATTCAATGTTCATTTCTGCTTGCTAGCTGGAGGCCTTGCAGGCCTCAGCCCGTACCACACTCCCACCCCCCCCGGAGAGGAAGGGATTTTACAAACTATCACTCGGTTTTTTCAATGTGGCTTTCACTTTGGTTAGGCTAGGTTAAACAGTTCATTGGACGATAACGTGGGGTGAAAAACATTCTCGTTAGTGGCGTGCATTCATATGCATTACCATTCGTTTACGCTGATATTTGCTAATCCTTCGTTATAGGCGTACGCTGAAAAAAAGGATGATTTACCATTAACATTTATAGCCACCTACATTGACCTTCTCACACCCAGTATGGTGGCTCAGTGGTTAGTAACGTGGCTCAGTGGTTATGGCGGTGGCTCATTGGTTAGTTACGGTGGCTCAGTGTTAGTGCGGTGGCTCAGTGGCTAGTACTGTGGCTCAGGGTTAGTATGGGTGGCTCAGTGGTAGTGGCAGTGGCTCAGTGGTTTATTACGGTGGGTCAGTGGTTTAGTGTACGGGGCTCAGTGGTTATAACAGTGGCTCAGTGGTTAGTACGGTGGTTCCGTGTTCGTAACGGTTGTGGCTCAGTGGGTTATTACTGTGGCCCGTGGTTATGCAGTGGCTCAGTGGGTTATTAACTGTGGTTCAGGTGTTAGTACTGTGGCTCATGGTTGTGTGGTGGCTCAGTGGTTTAGTACGGTGGCTCAGTGGTTTAGCACTGATCCCCTTGCGCTGTCCTGGAGGTCCTGATTTCGATCCATCCACCCTTGGACCCATCTGCAATGAGTTTGTATGTTCCCCCCGTGCTTGCGTGGGTTTCCTCTCCGTCACTCTGGTTCCCCGCCACAATCATCAAGACTATGATAGGTTTATGTGCAATAAATGTGCTTAATTGTAAAAGCTCTCGGGGCAGGGCCGATGTGAATTGAGTAAATAATTGTAAAGCTCTGCGGAAAATTGAAGCGCTAT
The DNA here is from genome assembly GCA_019447015.1 of Hymenochirus boettgeri. NCBI lineage: Eukaryota > Metazoa > Chordata > Amphibia > Anura > Pipidae > Hymenochirus > Hymenochirus boettgeri. The sequence continues at coordinate 754,703 of JAACNH010000020.1, forward strand.
ATAAAAAATCGAATACATACATAAACACTAGCATTTGTAAATTCGCTGTAAGCATGTAGAAATGCCTAGGGTGGGCCAAGCAACTTAAAATATTCAGTGTTATTTGGGCGATCCTCATGATTAATTCTAAGGGTAAGTTAAATCTAAACATTGCCTTTTCTTTTTAACAGCACTAGGTAAGCGAAAGCTTGTTAGGTTAATTCCCTTTGTAATTTTCTATCCTGCTTCTCTCTTGAAAGCACTGAATTAGGGAGTCCCGGAACAAATGTTATAATAAACACAGCTCAACGGTAAAACATGTTTTATATCCGAGCACCAGAACTACAGTAATTATTGATACACGGTATTCTCAAGATTATATAGTACTCACACCTGTACCAACCAGAACTACAGTATGTATTATCCAGAAATTCTCCATAATTATATAATCACCCTGTACCAAACCCACTAACATAAGTATAGTGTATATACCAGTAATTCTAAACTATATATATACTACCCCACTGTACCAACAGACAACACAGTATTGTATTAATACTCATATTCTCAATATTATGAGCCCCCGTAACTCAACCAGAACCTCACAGTATCTGTATTAATACCGATAATTCTCAATCTTAATAGTATCCCGTCCCAACCAAACCTTACAGTATATGTAATTATGAGTAATCTCAATATAGTATGAGATCCCGTACCACCCAGACTACATATATGTTATTAATACCGGTAATTTACAATATTAATAGTTATCCCCTTACCAATACTAGAACTAACTCAGATAATGTATATAATACGATAATTCTCAATATTATATAGTATCCCCTACCAACCAGAACTACAATCTGTAATTGAATACCAGTAATTCTCACATATTATACTCGCTCCCTTACCCACCAGACCTAAGTAGTATGTTTAATACTCAGTAATTCTCATATTATAAAGTATACCCGTACCACCAAACTACAGTATATGTATTATAATAGTATTCTCAATACTTATATAGATACCCCGTTACCAACCAGACCTACAGTATCTGTATTAATACCATTCTCCAATATTATATAGTTATCCCTGACCACACCAGAACTACAGTATAATGTATTGAATAACTTTGGTAATATCATATATATAGTATCCTGGTACCCACCAGAACTACAGTATATTTTTAATACCGGTACTTCTCAATATTTATAGTATCCCGTACCAACAGAACTACAGTAATATGTATTATACAGTAATTCTCAATATATATATTTCCCCGTAACCAACCAGAACTACAGTATATGTATTAAGTACAGTAATTCTCCAATATTATATCAGTATGCCCTTACCAACTCGAAACTAGATTATGTTTTATCCAGTATTCTCATATTATATAGCTATCCCGTACCACTCGACTACAGTATATGTATTACATACCAGTTAATTCTCAATTATTTTTGTTTTAGACACTTATCTAGCCCATTTTTAAGCTATTCATGACTGGCCATTACCACACTCGCTGGGCATATTTACAACCCTAACAAACTTTTACTATATCGCCCTCACACACACCTCCCATTACTTCCCTACCGTGCCTGATGGGGTCAATGGCTTACAAAGGATGCACACTGCGTAAGCTCACAAGATGTAAATATGGCGTCAAAACAGAAAAGGGACCGGAAAGACTTCAATGGAGGTATTGACTCCTCCATTGCCCTTAGTTATTTTGGGCCCTATTTAAACATGCACGGTATCGTAATTTATGATAATGTACGACAACGGCCGTAAATGTACGGACATGAGCACTTTATCCTGAATGTTTTTATTAACAAAAGTTCTTTCGTAGAAAACCATGCGGTAGTAAATAAATATCGTAGATTTATGATCGGAAATTTGTGTTCATTATCGTAATTAATGATAAGGATCGCTAATAAAGATCACTAAACCGATTGGAAATTTCAAACAGAATTTTAAAAAGTTGACGCATAAAAGCTGTTTCAAAAATGGTCATCTTACTTAACAATTTATTTATTCCCCTTATTATTTATGTTTATCAACTGGTCTACATAGTCAACTTCTCCAATCCAATGTAGTTGCCTTTCTCTGGACCCTCTTAGTGCACTAGTTTCTATATTTTGTATGTTTGTACATCCAAAGAACCAACATTAGTGCCATTACCCTAGACTAGATGATGACCCACTGACTATGCTCTCCATACACAATCCTTTAGCCAACCATGAAAATACAGTATAAGGAGATCCATCCCCTTGAAGCCATGCTGATTATTTCTTATGAGAATTGGATACACCTACTAAGATCTTTAAAGAGAGGCAGACCGTCTCAAGTGTTCTCCCTATGTAGTAGTCTATTAAATATATCATCAGGGAGATTCAATAAAAGTTCTTATCATTTAAAACTGTGCTAATTTTGCCCCAACCAATCAGATGTTAGCTTTCAAATGTT
>JAACNH010000020.1:758373-851803 GCA_019447015.1 Hymenochirus boettgeri
CATTTTAAACGATAAGAACTTTTATTGAATAACCCTGTAAGTCTATATAAAGTATGTAAAGTATATATTAAAAAAAATAAAGTCTATATAAAGTATATAAAGTCTATATAAAGTATGTAAAGTATATATTAAATATATAAAGTATATAAAGTCTGTATTAAGTATATAAAGTATATATAAAGTATATATTAAATGTATAAAGTATATAAAGTGTCTATTAAATATCATAGATTTAAAGGCGACATGATAATCAACAGTATATACGGTAAAAGTTACCCCGTATTACATCGACAGGGTTTTATTTCATAAACCTTTTCTTATCGTTTAAAAGTAGGGTGGCGTACACATGTATTTCCCCAACCAATTCAAGCAAGATTTTACATTAAAGCGTAACACTTGGGGATGGGTGGTGAGCAAATTAGCAAAACTAAGTGCGTAAACGGATGAAGACACAACTTTGTATGTGAGTGAATAGCCATAGAAGGGTCCCAACGTAATAGAAAGGTGGGAAGTGGTAGAAAACAGGCATCAATCAGGGGAAAAATAGAATATAGGTACTCTAATGTGTGCCCCAACCAAATCAGATGTGTTTAGCTTCAAATGTGGAGTCTGGAGGTCACAGGTTGATAAATCAAAATAAAAATTCTGAGATTGTGGTTTTTGGGGCCCAAATATACTACCCATTTGGGGTTAACAGCTAGAACTCTATGATGATGGGGAAAATCACCCCTGGTGTTCTAGTTAATAAATATTGATTAATTTTATATTTAATCTAAATTAGAAATGCAATTGGTATAAAATGTGGATTGGCCCCCCAATATACCACATTATATTAACAGTATACAACCCAAGTATAGGACGCAACATTACCAGTACCACCATCTACCCCCATATACCCCAATAGACGTCAGACCACACAATAAAGCTATACCACCAGTAAACCCCCATAGCCCCACCAAATAACCGAACCCCCATATACGGGGGGGAAAAAAACAAGTATACTCCATATATACATGTTTGTACAGAAAAGAGTGGGTAGCTATTCTGATGACCAGTCCTTTTCCGCTCCACCTAGCAGTTGGAGACTACCATAAAATGAACCTTGAAGACGATTTTAAAGCCGATTTTAAACACGGGGATAAACTTGGTCTTGTTTTCTCAGTGTCCTTAGGCCTTGGTTGGTGGATGTCGAGACTACACATTGAAAGCGTGTCTAACAAATGTCTCGGAAAAAGTACGTTTTCCAGAACTAAGAATCTTGGAGGAAAAGAAGACGGATGTCATGGCTCCCAACAGATCCATTGTTGTGTACTGATAGGCATTTGTAAAGGTTACATTAAATGTGGCAATAAGAGGCCGTCCACCCTCATACCTGGTAATTCGTCCTTTAAAAGAAGAACCTTGTTCCATTAAATCGTGTGTATTCTATGGTAGCTTTGGCAAAATCAGTGGTGACCGAGTAAATAACAAACAAAACAATAACAAAACACTGTAATCACATCCACCAAGACTCTAGTTAAAGACAGCGCAGCGAAAAACGAGAAAAGAAAAACCCCAGCACTACTCTCTGCTAAACCAAGTAGTATACAATTAACCCTTGGTGAATGGCACTGAGCGTGTTCAATCCAGTGACTTGGAAAGAACTTAGGAAGATGGTATGTATCTCTGGTTAGGAATTCCATTTAAAATAGTGTCTTTTTAATTACCGTTACAGTGGGATCGAACCCTAAACCCTACATTGCCTCCCCCATTAGCAATATAAATTGTTACATTGTAACTAAACGTGGCTTTCATCTTAAAAACCAACAAAAACTCAAACTGGTTTAATCTAATTTCAATGAATTTATTCAGTAGAAATATCTGAGAAACTTTAAAGGGACACTATACCGAAAAAATGACTTTGCCTCATCTTAATCTATAATTGAATACATGTAGTAGCTCTGATTTACGTGTCTTGCTGCATGCCTTCAACCCACACCATTTTGTTTAGGAGCAGTATCCCCCCTCCCTCTTTAAACCACTCCCACTTCCATCTGACCTGACTTTTTTCTTAGAAACCATGAATGTGTGTCACCGATCGCTGGGTATCGTTTATTGATCTGCCCAGTGGATCAATCAAGGACACCCAACCACCCACACTAGCGATGCCTGAAATCGCCATAAATTGCCAGCGTGTTTTGACGGCTGTTGTACGCGCCATGAAGTGTGTGTACGGAACTTGGGTAAGGGAGAATATGTTTGATTAAATGATAAAATGATTATCGTTTGGTTTTAATCTCAAGTATCATTATAAACACATTAGGAACCAGGGTAGGGAGAAAACCTCTATTTAATTAGGCAGGAAAATAAATTGAGAGAAAATGAATAAAGTGGAGAACCCAGTGGACTTTGTGATTTTGTTTGCTGTTGATGTTTCCCAGCCCCACGCCTTGTTTAGATAGAAATTGGCGGTAGTTTAACCAATCGAGGGCCAGAGCGGTGAAAGTTCCCAGATGTAAAATGAATGGGAGCTAACGAGGGTCAGCTGACCATGACGAGTCCATAGAGGAACAGAATAAGCCAGTGCACACTTTAATACAATAGAGAGACTGACATAATATCTGATTGGCTATTCTCTACATTCCAGGGCGACGGGCAAATCAGCTGTTCTGTGCATTATTCAGGGTAAAGATGCAATAATCAGCCATTGTCTATCTGAAATGAAACCCCACATACTCCATCAGCCACCACACCAAGACCACGAGTGAATCATTAGTCGGACATATAGCAGACATTACCAATGCAAAAACAAAAAATTTACGTCTTACCTTACCACTGACCGGGACTTACCCTGACCGAGACTTACCTGACCAAACTTACCTGACCGACACTTACACCTGACCGACACTTACCGGACCGTACTTACCGGACCCGACACTTACCTGACCGAGACTTACCTGACCGACACTTACCTGACTGACACTTACCGTCCCGTCATATAGCATCGCCCATATATAGCATCGCCCCTAAATACCCCATATAGCATCGCCCCACACTACCCTATATAGCACCGCCCATACATACCCATATTATCATCGCGCCATACATACCCATATATAGCAATCGCCCCATACATACCCATATATAGCATCCCGCCCATACATACCCTATATAGCATCGCGCCATACATACCCATATATAGCATTTGCGCCCTACATACCTATATAGCCTTGCCCCATACATAACCCATATATAGCTTGCCTTCCCCATACATACCATCATATATAGCATCGCGCCATACATACCCATATATAGCCATTGCCCCATACATACCCATATATAGCATCGCGCCATACATACCCATATATATGCATCGCGCCATAGATACCCATAATATAGCACGCGCCATACATACCATATATAGAATCGCCCCATACATACCCAATATATAGCATCGCCCCATACATACCCAATATAGCATCCCCCCATACCCACACCCATATATAGCATCGCCCCATACATACCCATAATATAGACAATCGCCCCATACTACCTATATACATCGCCCCATCATAACCCCATTATAGCATCGCCCCATACACCCCCATATATAGCATCGCCCCATACACACCAATATATAGCATCGATCGCCCCATACATACCCATATAATAGCATCGCCCCATACATACCCATATATGCAACGCCCATACACACCCATATAATAGCATCGCCCCCTACCTACCCATATATAGCAATCGCCCCATACATACCCATATATACGCACGCCCCATACATACCCATATAAGCATCGCCCCATACATACCCATATATAGCATCGCCCCATACATACCCATATATAGCCATCGCACATACATACCCATATATAGCATCGCCCCATTACATACCCCTATCATAGCATCGCCCCATACACACCTACACCCATATATAGCATCCGCCCCATACATACCCATATATAACATCGCCCCATAATACCCATATATAGCCCCTATATTTCTATGTAATTGGCACATGGGCCTTCCAATATTTCCCAGAATGCAGTCAACTCAAAGCATGGGAGAGCCTGAAAATCAATGTCCTTATATACTAACCGAGGGCTGTAAAATATGCAAGGATGCAATACCGTCACAATGTGGGAAGATGCAGAGTGCTTTTGTCAGGGTGTGTGTGTGTGTGTGCTAGTTGTTAAATATTAGATACATTATTATGCGATAATGATGCCTTCATTATTTACTGTATTTTGTTATCTTTTTGCCATGTGGGTGTTGACACAAAACGTTAATTCTCTGATATGAATTATTTTTATCACAGTTTCCCAAGGTCCCCCATCTCTCTTGCTACATTTCAAGGGGAAATCTGCGTAAATATCAGAGGCACAAGGTGGGGAACTTCTGATCGGATTTCCAATCATTGTGAACGGTGGGAAGAACATCTGCCCATGTGTGGGCTTTAGATGGAGTCACTTCCATCGTCATTAAAGGGTAAGTGCTGTAACCCGATAATTTCTGGCATTTTGGGGGCCCATCAGAGTTTATGGTTTTCCTTGTGTGTCCCGTATTAAGATGTCAGGGACAGATTTCGTGAGGTAATGAGGCTCCAGTATGGGTTTTTGTGTTAATCTTCCTTAATGGTCATTAAGGGAAAGTGCAAAAGGGCTATTCAAGTCCAGGTTGGGATCAAATCCTAATTCTAATAATAAATCATAGTAAACTTCTAAAAACCCTGAGATGAGCTCAGCTTAAAGACTCCAGACCTTGATGTACTTAATCTAGTCTGGGGTAACCCCCAATCAAAAGCTCAATCAGTCCTTAAGACCCTCTCCCCAGCTAGGTACCAATACACACCATTAACACTCAACACTCAACTCCAACAAGATACCCCCAACCCAATGTGCTCTGATCCCCATACAACCAACCACAAAACCAGAGCGTCAACTCAGTCCGATCCCCCTGGACTGATAAACTAATAATTCATTCAGAGATTAACGTTTTGTGTCAACACCAACATGGCGACAGATACAAAATACAGTAAATAATGAAGTTATCATTTATCGCATTATAATGGATCTACTATCAACTAGAGATGTCCGAACTTCGCAAAATCCGGTCCGCTCGAGGATCCGAAATTTTCGGAAAAATTCGAAAATCCGCGAGCGACCCATTAGAATTTAAAAAAAAACTCGAAAATACGATAAAATCCGCAGTTCGGAAGGCGGAAAATCAGGAAAAATCCGCCGTTCGAGAACGGGATAAGTCCACGGCGGATCCGAGTTCGGATCCGCGAACCGTCCATCCCTACTATTAACACCTAGAACACACACACACACCGCACAAACACGCACCTCCTCATCCTTCCCACATTGTGACGTATTGCATCCTTGCATATTTACAGCCCTCAGTTAGTATATAAGGACATTGACCTTTCAGTCTCTCCATTGCTTTTAGTCGACTGCATTCTGGGAAATATGGAAGGCCATGTGCCAATACATAGAAACAATGTAGCAATCTGAATATAAGGAGCCCACCCAGAATATTCCCCTATTTGTATTATCCCCCATAAGGCCGCACGCAGAATGATCAAAAACTTTTCCCTTTTCCTTTTCCTACCGCCCTCCATTTTAGCGAGCGACGTTTGCAACCAAAAAGAGAGCGAAAGACACAAACACCGTCGATGCGGAAACGAACGCAGTTGACTGAACATTAAACGTTCATGGGAAAATTTCAGCTCAGAAAAGATATTTCATTTGTTAACTTGACAAGAAACGACTATTTTATCAGCGGGAAGGGTAATAAAACGTATTACATTCATTTTATTTATTTCACTCTGGTGTCTTCCTATTCTGCCAGAGGTAAAAAACTGCACAGAGAGGATTCGTTAAAGGAAGAAATGAAAAAGAGTAAAAAATAAAATAAAATCAAAAGTTCCGCAGATCTTGTCTGCATGATTTCCTGTCCATCGCTGGAAGGAAAGGCAAAATTCCGGGGAGAGAGATGCAGGATCTTTATATCTTTGCATTGTTTTTATAATTTATTGGCAGTTGCAGAACTCAATTCTCAACAAGCCAACTATTGGAAAATGGAAACCTTAGAAAGACAAAAACCTTAAAGGGACACTAAACTGAAAAAAATGATTTTGCCATATTAATCTATAATTGAATACTGTACGTAGCACATTGCTGCATGTCTTCAATCCAGCACACATTTTTGTTTAGGAGCAGTTTCCCTCCTCCCTCTTTTACACACACTCCCACTCTCCATCCGACCTGACTTTTTTTCCCGACAACCACAACTGTCAAGCCTGCACACGCACACAGGCATTCCCAACTGTCAAATCTCTGTCACCATTCCAGCTACAGTAAAACTACTCACAGAAGAATATTATATAAGCAAGGAACTTGATTGACAGCTGAAATATATTGGATTGGATATCTAAAGAAATAGGGGGCAGGTCCAGCAAAAAATGATACAGTGGTGGTTTGGGAAGATTTATAGTTTCCAGTTATGGTCAATTTAAAATAACCTATTTTTCGGTATAGATGCCCTTTAACATGTAAAACGTATGCCTAACCTTTACGTCTAGCATTCCACTGAATGGTTCCCTCTCTAAATTACACCTCCCATCTTCATGTAGTATTTAAGAAATTTCCAGCCCCATCCCCAAATTGGCAGGCCATGGTCTAAATTATTGTTGGACAATTATGTGCCCTTTGTGAGGCCTTCCTCCAGACCTGTGATGTCACAGATGCTCAGGTCCCTACAGCTTTGTCTGGCAAACATCTTAATTATCTCCGCCCTAGAGGAACTGACATCAAGTAAAGGGTAACATAAATAAAAATCTATCAATTATTGTACAATCTATGAACTGATTTTCCTTGAGAAGGAGCCATTTGATCTGCTTGTGAAGGTTCTCATTCATCCAGTCATGGTATTCTGTTTGTATTCAATTGAATCAACTGGACTTGAAATGTAGTTCTTGAAAACGTTTCGCTAGTCATCCGACTGGCTTTCTCAATTCAGAATGACTTGTACAAGAATCTGTGGCAATTTGTAACCCTGGAAAATCCCCAATTAGCATATCACAGCCAAGTGGTTAAGGTGTGATTAGATAGTGCTAAAGGTGTTATAGGAACTCCCAGAGTAAAGGTGTTAAAACAGCATTGTACATGGCAGACAGTTTTAAGTTTTCACTTTATGTGAAAATAAAGAAACCACCTAAATAGAGGTGGGGGGGTTCGACACCAACTTTTCCTGTCAATGTCACTGCCTGTTTTAACACCTTACCCTGGCGGTTCCTATAACCCTCTTGCCACTATCCAATCACGCCCTTACACCTGGCTGTGATATGCTAATTGGGATTTTCCAGGGTACATAATTGCCCAGATTCTTGTACAAGTCATTCTTGAAATGAGAAAGCCAGTCGGATACTAGACGAAACGTCTTCAAGAACTACATTTCAAGTCCCGTTTGATCTAATTGAATACAACAGATATGAGCCATTGATCATTATTCTATATAAAAAAGCCTAGTTTGCTGTGTCCGTGTTTGGCCCGAATGATGGCGGAGGTCCGCGCTGTGTCGTGTATCTGGCCCCGCCGTTTAATGCAAGGGGCTTAGTTGCTCGCACCTAAACACTGGCCCTAGCGAGATTTCTGTCCATACCAGGTTTTAGACTATTCCTACGATTCGTGTATTAGAAATGTTAAGGATCCAAACCATCCTGGTTCATTCCAATGGGTTTCGTGGGAATTGCGAGTCTGCTTTTTAATCGTGACGCAGGGCGTAGGAATCACTTTCATCTTGCAAACGGAACGTTATCTTGGCTATTGATCTGCGGATAGGAAAATTCTATTATTCCCCTTACGTGTAATCTGGGAATTAGACAACGAAATGGGCTCTGTGTCTTTTGTTCCGTTCGAGGTAATAGTTTCCGAAGTTTTCACAGAGATTCCAAGGTGTGTAAGAGAGAAAGTATCCCCCTGTGCCATGTTTTACACGACATCAAGCTCAGCTCTGGATGTATTTTCTTACTGCCTGTGGGGGCTTGACCCCTGCCCTCTGATCACATGGGGGCAGAATCTGGTTCAGACATTGAGATTTCCTACTGAATGGGGCTTTATAATTCTCCTTCCAGTAAACCGGAGAGCAGAGCCAGCACAGGGCAGACACAGACACAGAGATAGGAAACAGCTCAGGGAAAGAAAATGAAAAATTGACGTAAACGCATAAAAACACACACAGCCTCCCAATTGTTACAATAGTAATCCAACAACCCAACTCACTATACACATTACAACACGTACACTGGAAGATGAGAGGAATGAAAAAAAAGTTTTGAAAAAAGAGTGTAGATACCCTTTAAAATGGCTGCCTGGCAATGTAGATGTTCCATAGTCACATGGTTGGTGTTTTTATGATGTCACGAATAGTGACAATCAGAATGTGTTTTTGTCCTCGTAAAACCTTGGTCCCAGTTTTTACGAACAGTTGACGCAAGATAAAGGAAACAGTAAGTCCCAGAGATTCAGGTCTTTGAACTTCTAATTATTTGATTCAACAACTGAGTGTAACCCTTTCCTCTCCATTCCATTCCTATAACAGGGCGTATACACGAATCACTTGGCTCCCTGCAAAACTTGATGGGGCCCCTATCCATCCATTTTTGTCTGACACTGTAAAGGTACTGTGTCTTTTTACAAGCAGTTTTTACTGCAGATATTTAAAAAAAGATGAAATACAAAGAGCACATCTACCTTTGAAACAATGACCCTCAATCCTTGGTCATTAGACTTTACTTGGCCCTGATAATGAATCCCGGACTTTACAGTATGTGTCAGTGTGTGGAACCCCTGCTTGGGGACGATTAAGTCTTATCTCACTTTAAATTATGTTTACTGCTATAGCTAAACAAGCGTAATGTCCTGTTTGCTGTTTTACTTTAACCTTTAATTCTCATCAGGGAACTGTATTGTTTCCATTCACTTTGGGAAATAACACAGTCCACCTAAATCAAACAGTTTTTTATGTCTGGTTTCCTATTGTTCTGTGGCATTTAAAAAACAAATTAGCCTTAGGTTTGCCTTTTTATGGCCATTGAGCAATACGCAAGTCAATCCCTTGATCAGAGCAGGATTTATATTTTCCTAGTGGTGAAAATATTCCATGGAAAGATCTTGTTGGGGGGGGTGATGCTCTGCTGGACACAGAAAATCACTGAATCACTGCGGCCAGGGGATGAAGTTATATGGCACTCCTCCTCTAGTACAAGGTATTATTGAAGCCAAACAGGTGTTCATCATAACCTGTCACACGGATCAATCACACGTCCAACGCTCGCACAGTAAGACGTGGAAATAAAATCACTGCATAAGAAAAAACCATTTACAGGAGTGGATAACTCATTGAAACCATAGACTGAGCAATAGGGGCAAATATGCAGACAGCGCAGGCAATTAAGACGGCCACCAATCGGATGAATGGGATTATGCAGTTTGTAGCCAATCACACAAAGGATAATAACCGAGGGTGGAGTGGGATTAATAAGGGCTCATAATGGAAAAAATGCCCTATCTCTATATGAAACTACTACATGTAAGTAGCCCTTACTCTGAGGTGCAGGTGTTGCTATCATCCCTGATTTGCTCAGGATCAGAATCCCTCCTTTCATCTGAAAAACTTTCTATAAGGCAAGCATGCTCATTAGATGACTAAGGGGCATCATTAGAAGAGGGAATTTCCCCACCATGCCAATTCACACGTGCAACTGTCCCCATTCCAGTTAAGCAAAACTGCACCACAGCAGAAGAGTTTTAGGATAATAAGGATTTGATTGACAACTTATATGTTGAGATGCTTTTCAGATGGGAATAGCCCATGCCCAATTAAGAGGAGGGATAGAAGTAGAGTGACACATATGGGGTAACCCGGAGGTTCATTATAAGTTCTTACGTTAAAAAAGGGTGCTAATTGTACCCCAACCATCAGATGTTAGGCTCAAACTGTTTAATAAGATCTGAGTGGGTTGGGGCAAAATTGGCACCATTTAAGCGATAAGAACTTGTATTGCATAACCCTGTATAATGTATAATCAAACCTAACACAGGAGATTCAAATTTAAGTTCTTATCGTTTAAAAATGGTGCTGATTTAGGCCCCAACAAATCAGATCTTATTTACATTTGAAGCTAACATCTTGATTGGTTGGAGCAAAATTAGCACCATTTTAAAAAGTAAGAACATTTATTAAATATCATACCCTGTAAGTATTTCGTATGTAAGTTTATTATATATACCCAGTTATCAGTTATAATCGTATATTAAGTTATATATAAGTATATTATATCCTATTATTTATTTCTATTATTCTTTTTAGTTATAGTCTGTCTTAGTTCGTAATATAACGGGGAGATTCAATAAAGTTTTCTTGTTAAAAATGGTCTAGTTTTTAAAAAAAAATATTTTCCCCACCAATCAGATTTTATTTACATTTGAAAGCTAACATCTGATTGGTTGGGGCAAAATTAGCACCATTTTTAAACGATAGAACTTTTATTGAATAACCCTGTAAGTATATATATATTAATATATAAATATCAGGGTTATTCAATCAAAAGTTCTTATCGTTTAAAATGGTGCTAATTTTGCCCCAACCAATCAGATGTTGCTTTTAAATGTTAAATAAGATCTGATTGGTTGAGGCAAAATTAAGACCACAATTTTTACAATAAGAACTTTTAATTGAATAACCCTGTATAATGTATATATAAAACATAAACAAGGAGATTCAATAAAAGTTCTCTTATCGTTTAAAATGATGCTAATTATAGCCCAACCAATCAGATCTTATTTAACATTTGAAAGCTAACATTTGATTAATTGGTTGGGGCAAAATTAGCACCATTTTAAACGATAAGAACTTTTATTGATAACCCTGTAAGGTCTATTAAAGTATGTAAAGTATATTTAAAAAAAAAAAATAAAGTCTATATAAAGTATATAAAGTCTATATAAGTATGTAAAGTATATATTAAATATATAAAGTATATAAAGTCTGTATTAAGTATATAAAGTATATATAAAGTATATATTAAATGTATAAAGTATATAAAGTGTCTATTAAATATCAGGGTTATTCAATAAAAGTTCTTATCGTTTAAAATGGTGCTAATTTTGCCCCAACCAATCAGATTTTACATTTGAAAGCTAACATCTGATTGGTTGGGGCAAAATTAGCACTATTTTAAACGATAAGAACTTTTATTGAATAACCCTAAAGTCTATATAAAGTATATATAAAACATATAAAGTATATAAAGTCTATATTTGCCCCAACCAATCAGATGTTAGCTTTCAAATGTTAGCTTTCAAATGTTAAATAAAATCTGATTGGTTGGGGCAAAATTAGCACCATTTTTAACAATAAGAACTTTTATTGAATCTCCCTGTTTATATTTATAATATTTATTAATATTTATATTAATATAAATATAAATATTGGTATATTGGTTGCCCCAATATACCAATATATTACATGTAACCCAATATACCACATATACCCCAATATACCCCAATATACCCCAATATACGTCATATACCCCAATATAATTCATATACCCCAATATACCCCATATACCCCAAAATACCCCAATATACCAATATATACTCCATATATAACATGTACAAGGGGCTCTGAGACAGTCACTTTCCCTGCTCCCACCTAGCAGTGAGACTACATAGAAATGATACATGGAAGGAAGATTTAAAGACAGTTTAAAACACGGGATAAACTTTCTTGTGTCTCAGGCTTGCTGGTGGTGATGAACGTCCCATTAAGGTCTAAAAAAATGTCTCAAAAAGGAGGTGTTACCAGAACTAGAGAAGCTTGGGAAAAATAGACGGAGCAGCTCCCACAATCCATTGTTAGGTAACTGATAGCATTTTAAAGGTTAATTATATGGCAATAAGGCTCCACATCATACCTTATTCTTCTTTAAAGAAGACTTGTCTTTCTTGTTTCTATAGCTAAAATATATACCAGTATAAAATACACTGGATACACCAAACTCTGTAAAGACACCCGCACTACTCTCTGCTAAGACCAGGGAGATACAATTACCCTTGGTGAATGGCACTGAGCGTGTTCAATCCAGTGACTTAGATAGAACTTAGGAAAGATGTATGTATCTCTGGTTAGGAATTCCATTTAAAAAGTGATGTCATTTTAATTACCGTTACAGTGGGATCGAACCCTAAACCCTACATTGCCTCCCCCATTAGCAATATTATATTGTTACATTGTAACTAAACGTGGCTTTTCATCTTAAAAACCAACAAAAACTCAACTGGTTTAATCTAATTTCAATGAATTTATTCAGTAGAAATATCTGAGAAACTTTAAAGGGACACTATACCGAAAAAATGACTTTGCCTCATCTTAATCTATAATTGAATACATGTAAGTAGCTCTGATTTACGTGTCTTGCTGCATGCCTTCAATCCAGCACACATTTTGTTTAGGAGCAGTATCCCCCCTCCCTCTTTTAACCACTCCCACTTCCATCTGACCTGACTTTTTTCTTAGAAACCATGAATGTGTGTCACCGATCGCTTGGGTATCGTTTATTGATCTGCCCAGTGGATCAATCAAGGACACCCAACCAGCCACACACTAGCGATGCCTGAAATCGCCATAAATTGCCAGCGTGTTTGACGGCTGTTGTACGCGCCATGAAGTGTGTGTACGGGACTTGGGTAAAGGGAGAATATGGTTTGATTTAAATGATAAAATGATGTAAATCGTTTGGTTTTAATCTCAAGTATCATTATAAACACATTAGGAACCAGGGTAGGGAGAAAACCTTCTATTTAATTAGGCAGGAAAATAAATTGAGAGAAAATGAATAAAGTGGAGGAACCCAGTGGACTTTGTGATTTTGTTGCTGTTGATGTTTCCCAAGCCCCACGCCTTGTTAGATAGGAAATTGCGGTAGTTTAACCAATCGAGGGCCAGAGCGGTGAAAGTTCCCAGATGTAGAAATGAATGGGAGACTAACGAGGGTCAGCTGACCATGACGAGTCATAGAGGAACAGAATAAAGCCAGGTGCACACTTTATACAAATAGAGAGACTGACATAATATCTGATTGGCTATTCTCTACATTCCAGGGGCGACGGGCAAATCAGCTGTTCTGTGCATTATTCAGGGTAAAGATGCAATAATCAGCCATTGTCTATCTGAAATGAAACCCCCAGCATACTCCATCAGCCAACACCAAGGACCAGAGTGAATCATTAGTCGGACATATAGCAGACATTACCAATGCAAAAACAAAAAAAATTTACGTCTTACCTTACCTGACCGGGACTTACCTGACCGAGACTTACCTGACCGAAACTTACCTGACCGACACTTACCTGACCGACACTTACCGGACCGATACTTACCGGACCGACACTTACCTGACCGAGACTTACCTGACCGACACTTACCTGACTGACACTTACCTGTCAGTCATATATAGCATCGCCCCATATATAGCATCGCCCCATAAATACCCCTATATAGCATCGCCCCACACATACCCATATATAGCATCGCCCCATACATACCCATATATAGCATCGCGCCATACATACCCATATATAGCATCGCCCCATACATACCCATATATAGCATCGCCCCATACATACCCATATATAGCATCGCCGCCATACATACCCATATAAATGCATTCGCCCCATACATACCCATATATAGCATGCCCCATCCATACCCATATATAGCATGCCCCCCATACATACCACATATATAGCATGCGCCATACATACCCTATTATAGCCTGCCCCTACATACCCATTATAGCATCCGCCATACATACCCATATATAGCATCGCCCATAAGATCCCCATTACCATATATACATCCGCCATAACATACCCATATATAGATCGCCCCATACATATACCCCATATATAGCATCGCCCCATACATAACCCATATAGCATCGCCCCATACTCCACACCATATATAGTCATCGCCCCATACATAACCCATATATAGCATCGCCCCATACATACCCATATATAGCATCGCCCCATACATCCCATATATAGCATCGCCCCATACAACCCATATAAGCATCGCCCCATACATACCCATATATATCATCGCCCCATACATACCCATATATAGCATCGCCCCATACATACCCATATATAGCATCGCCCCATACATACCCATATATAGCATCGCGCCATACATACCCATATATAGCATCGCCCCATACACACCCATATATAGCATCGCCCCATACATACCCATATATAGCATCGCCCCATACATACCCATATATAGCCCCTATATTTCTATGTATTGGCACATGGCCTTCCATATTTCCCAGAATGCAGTCAACTCAAAGCAATGGAGAGCCTGAAAGATCAATGTCCTTATATACTAACCGAGGGCTGTAAATATGCAAGGATGCAATACGTCACAATGTGGGAAGGATGCAGGAGGTGCTTGTGTCAGGGTGTGTGTGTGTGTGTGCTAGTTGTTAATAGTAGATACATTATTAATGCGATAAATGATGCCTTCATTATTTACTGTATTTTGTTATCTTTTGCCATGTTGGTGTTGACACAAAACGTTAATCTCTGATATGAATTATTAGTTTATCAGTTTCCAAGTCCCCATCTCTCTGCTAATTTCAAGGGGAAATCTGCGGAAATATCAGAGGCACAAGGTGGGGAACTTCTGATCGGATTTCCAATCATTGTGAACGGTGGGAAGAACATCTGCCCATGTGTGGGCTTTAGAGTGGAGTCACTTCCATCGTCATTAAAGGGTAAGTGCTGTAACACAGATTTCTGGCATTTTGGGGGGCCCATCAGAGTTTATGGTTTTCCTTGTGTGTCCTGTATTAAGATGTCAGGGAACAGAGTTCAGTGAGGTAATGAGGCATCCAGTATGGGTTTTGTGTTAAATCTTCCATTTAATGGTCATTATGGGAAAGTGCAAAGGGCTATTCAAGTCCAGGTTGGGATCAATATCCCAATTCTATAATAAATCATAGTAAACCTTTAAAACCCTGAGATGAGCTCAGCTTAAAAGACTCCAGACCTTGATGTACTTAATCTAGTCTGGGGTAACCCCCAATCAAAAAGCTCAATCAGTCTTAAGACCCCTCTCCCCAGCTAGGTACCATACACACCATTAACACTCAACACTCAACTCCAACAAGATACCCACCAACCCAATGTGCTCTGATCCCCATACAACCAACCACAAAACCAGAGCGTCAACTCAGTCCGATCCCCCTGGACTGATAAACTAATAATTCATATCAGAGATTAACGTTTTGTGTCAACACCAACATGGCGACAGATAACAAAATACAGTAAATAATGAAGTTATCATTTATCGCATTAATAATGGATCTACTATCAACTAGAGATGTCCGAACTTCGCAAAATCCGGTCCGCTCGAGGATCCGGAAATTTTCGGAAAAATTCGAAAATCCGCGAGCGGACCCATTAGAATTTTAAAAAAAAACTCGAAAATACGATAAATCCGCAGTTCGGAAGGCGGAAAATCAGGAAAAATCCGCCGTTCGAGAACGGGATAAGTCTGCGGCGGATCCGAGTTCGGATCCGCGAACCGGCCATCCCTACTATTAACACCTAGAACACACACACACACCGACACACGCACCTCCTTCATCCTTCCCACATTGTGACGTATTGCATCCTTGCATATTTACAGCCCTCAGTTAGTATATAAGGACATTGACCTTTCAGTCTCTCCATTGCTTTTAGTCGACTGCATTCTGGGAAATATGGAAGGCCATGTGCCAATACATAGAAACAATGTAGCAATCTGAATATAAGGAGCCCACCCAGAATATTCCCCTATTTGTATTATCCCCCATAAGGCCGCACGCAGAATGATCAAAAACTTTTCCCTTTTCCTTTTCCTAAGCCGCTCATTTTAGCGAGCGACGTTTGCACCAAAAAGAGAGCGAAAGACACAAACACGTCGATGCGGAAACGAACGCAGTTGACTGAACATTAACGTTCATGGGAAAATTTCAGCTCAGAAAAGATATTTCATTGTTAACTTGACAAGAAACGACTATTTTATCAGCGGGAAGGGTATAAAACGTATTACAATTCATTTTATTTCACTCTGGTGTCTTCCTATTCTGCCAGGAGGTAAAAACTGCACAGAGAGGATTCGTTAAAGGAAGAAATGAAAAAGAGTAAAAAAAAATAAAATAAAATCAAAAGTTCCGCAGATCTTGTCTGCATGATTTCCTGTCATCGCTGGAAGGAAGAAGGCAAAATTCCGGGGAGAGAGATGCAGGATCTTTATCTTTGCATTGTTTTTATAATTTAATTGGCAGTTGCAGAACTACAATTCTCAACAAGCCAACTATTGGAAAATGGAAAACCTTAGAAAGAACAAAAACCTTAAAGGGACACTAAACTGAAAAAAATGATTTTGCCATATTAATCTATAATTGAATACATGTACGTAGCACATTGCTGCATGTCTTCAATCCAGCACACATTTTGTTTAGGAGCAGTTTCCCTCCTCCCTCTTTTAACCACTCCCACTTCCATCCGACCTGACTTTTTTTCCCGACAAACCAACTGTCAAGCCTGCACACAGCACACAGCATTCCAACTGTCAAATCTCTGTCACCATTCCAGCTACAGTAAAACTACTCACAGAAGAATAATTATTGAGAGCAAGGAACTTGATTGACAGCTGAAATATATTGGATTGGATATCTAAAGAAATAGGGGGCAGGTCAGCAAAAAAATGATACAGTGGTGGTTGGGAAGAATTATAGTTTCCAGTTATGGTCAATTTAAAATAACCTATTTTTCGGTATAGATGCCCTTTAACATGTAAAACGTATGCCTAACCTTTAACGTCTAGCATTCCACTGAATGGTTCCCTCTCTAAATTACACCTCCCAATCTTCAGGTAGTAATTTAAGAAATTTCCAGCCCCATCCCCAAATTGCAGGCCATGGTCTAAATTATTGTTGGACAATTATGTGCCCTTTGTGAGGCCTTCTCCAGACCTGTGATGTCACAGATGCTCAGGTCCCTACAGCTTTGTCTGGCAAACATCTTAATTAGCTCCGCCCTAGAGGAACTGACATCAAGTAAAGGGTAACAATAAATAAAAAATCTATCAGTTATTGTACAATCTATGAACTGATATTTCCTTGAGAAGGAGCCATTGATCATTATTCTATATAATAAAAGCCTAGTTGCTGTGTCCGTGTTTGGCCCTGAATGATGGTGGAGGTCCGCGCTGTGTCGTGTATCTGGCGCCCGTTAATGCAAGGGGCTTAGTGTCTCGCACCTTAACACTGGCCCTAGCGAGATTTCTGTCCATACGCAGTGTTAGACTATTCCTACGATTCGTGTATTAGAAATGTTAAAGGATCCAAACCATCCTGGTTCATTCCAATGGTTTCGTGGGAATTGCGAGCTCTGCTTTTTAATCGTGACGCAGGGCGTAGGAATCACTTCATTCTGCAAACGGAACGTTATCTTGGCTATTGATCTGCGGATAGGAAAATTCTATTATTCCCCTTACTGTAAATCTGAAGGAATTAGAAACGAAATGGGCTCTGTGTCTTTTGTTCCGTTCGAGGTAATAGTTTCCGAAGATCTACAGAGATTCCCAAGGTGTTAAGAGGGAAAGTATCCCCTGTGCCATGTTTACCGACATCAAGCTCAGCTCTGGAGTATTTCTTACTGCCTGTGGGGCTGAACCCTGCCCTCTGATCACATGGGGGCAGAATCTGGTTCAGACATTGAGATTTCCTACTGAATGGGGCTTTATAATTCTCCTTCCAGTAACCGGAGAGCAGAGCCAGACAGGGCAGACACAGACACAGAGATAGGAAACAGCTTCAGGGAAAGAAAATGAAATTGACGTAAACGCAATAAAACACAACACAGCCTCCACAATTGTTACAATAGTATCCAACAACCCAACTCACTATCTATACACAACACGTACACTGGAAAGATGAGAGGAATGAAAAAAAGTTTTGAAAAAAGAGTGTAGATACCCTTTAAAATGGCTGCCTGGCAATGTAGATGTCATAGTCACATGGTGTGTTTTATGATGTCAGAAAGTGACATCAGAATGTGTTTGTCTCTGTAACACTTTGGTCCAGTTTTACGAACAGTTGACGCAAGATGAAAGGAAACAGTAAATGTCCCAGAGATTTCAGGTCTTTGGAACTTCTAATTATTTGGATTAACAAACTGAGTGTAACCCATTCCTCTCCATTCCTTGTCCTATAACAGGGCGTGACTACGAATCACTTGGCTCCCTGCAAAACTATGATGGGGCCCCTATCCATCCATTTTTGTCTGACACTGTAAAGGGTAACTGTGTCTTTTACAGCAGTTCTTACTGCAAGATATTTAAAAAAAAGATGAAATACAAAGAGCACATCTACCTTTTGAAACAATGACGCCTCATCCTTGGTCATTAGACTTTACTGGCCCTGTAAATGAATCCCGGACTTTACAGTATGTGTCAGTGTGTGGAACCCCTGCTTGGGGACGATTAAGTCTTATCTCAGCTTTAAATTATGTTACTGCTATAGCTAAACAAGCGTAATGTCTGTTTGATGTTTACTTTACCTTTAATTCTCATCAGGGAACTGTATTGTTCCATTCACTTTGGGAAATTAACACAGTCACCTAAATCAAACAGGTTTTATGTCTGGTTCCTATTGTTCTGGGCATTTAAAAAACAAATTAGCCTTAGGTTTGCCTTTTTATGGCCATTTGAGCAATACGCAAGTCAATCCCTTGATCAGAGCAGGATTTATTTATTTCCTAGTGTGAAATATTCCATGGGAAGATCTTGTTGGGGGGGGTGATGCTCTGCTGGACACAGAAAATCACTGAATCACTGCAGCCAGGAGGATGAAGTTATATGGCAGCTCCTCTAGTAACAAGGTGATTATTGAAGCACAAACAGGTGTTCATCATAGACCTGTCACACGGATCAATCACACGCTCCAACGCTCGCACAGTAGACGTGGAAATAAAATCACTGCAGAGAAAAAACCATTTACAGAATGTGGATAAACTCATTGAAACCAGTAGACTGAGCAATAGGGGCAAAATAATGCAGACAGGCAGGCATTAGACGGCAGCCAATCGGATGAATGGGATTATGACAGTTGTAGCCAATCACACAAAGGATATATAACGAGGGTGAGGTGGGGATTAATAAGGGCAGCTATAATGGAAAAATGCCTCATATCTTAATAATGAAACTACTACATGTAAGTAGCCCTTACTCTGAGGTGCAGGTGTTGCTATCATCCTTGATTTGCTCAGGATCAGAATCCCTCCTTTCATCTGACCAGACTTTCTATAAGGGCAAGCATGCTCATTAATGACTAAGGGGCAGCATTAGAAGAGGGAATTTCCCACCATGCAATTCACACGTGCCAACTGTCCCCATTCCAGTTACAGCAAAACTGCACACAGCAGAAGA
The DNA here is from genome assembly GCA_019447015.1 of Hymenochirus boettgeri. NCBI lineage: Eukaryota > Metazoa > Chordata > Amphibia > Anura > Pipidae > Hymenochirus > Hymenochirus boettgeri. Next base: position 777,913 of record JAACNH010000020.1, read on the forward strand.
GTTTAGGATAATAAGGCATTTGATTGACAACTTATATTTGAGATGCTTCAGATGGAATAGCTAAAGAAATAGAGGGACAGAACAACATATAAATGGTACAGAGATAGGTGGGAAGAATCATAGTTTCCAGTAATGAGCATTTTTCAAAAAAAAAAAAATCCATTCTGGGATTTCCGTATAGAAATCCGATCCTATCCCGGGGATGTGACGGGAATTCTCATTAGCGCAGAGAGTCTGTTCAAACATTTACCAGAAAATGCATTTTATTTGTTTTTAGAGGAATTATACAGATAAGTGGCTCCTCTGACGGAAATTTTGCGTTTCTTTAAAACGTGAGATTCCGCGTTCAGCCTGGCGCTTACCGGCCCCTCCGGTGGAATATTGTAAACGGGCAGGAGATCCGTCTTTTTCATTCTTAGAAGCTGGTAAACTGGTGATGTAGTTTTACCGTTCTGGGCAATTTCATGGTTAATTATCCCTTTGTGAAGCCTTAGAAAATCAAAAGCCATAATACTAAATAAAATATCATAGCAGGACACGGTGGAGATTGGCATTGAGGGAACAAGGTCTGGGGTGTATTGTAAAAACAATAAAGGGGAACTAAACATAACCTTGAATGGATTCTTGCTCGTATTTGTAAAATGGCCCATAAAGGCTGAAATCCCGGTCGTAAGGTTGGAATATTCTAAAATTGTATGATTGTTGGAGCGTGTATAGCCGATCTAAAGATTTTTTAACCTGCTAGTTCTCAATTATACAATGGGGTCAGTGTCAGGTTTTATTTTAGGTTTACTTTACCTTTAAAAATGCCCTGTCCTGGTATAGTAAGCCCATTGGTTGCTGTCTTGTTCCCCGCACAATCTCCAGTATACAGAACATGGAACCAATTTCCTCCTCTTTTCAGTGCGACTAATAAACCAAACACAAATTAACCGTCTCCGGCAGACGTATCCTGGCAGGGATCCGTGAAAAATTCAAATGATTTCAATTGTACGGCAAATTTTAGAGGCAATTTGCCTAATGTGTAAATGTTTCTAATTTGCACTGGATCACGGACCCATCAGCACAGAAAACTCCCATTGTTACCTGGGACTATGAAATATCTCCCCGGAGAGCCAGAGGCCTCGAATCATTACATTCCATTCCATCGGATGGGGACTTATATGTGAATATAATCAGGGACGATTATTTCCAATACTCAATGAAAAATTTAAAGAGTCTGTGGGAGCATAAAAAATAGATAATACTTAACTTTCTTCACCCCTTGTAACTCATTTACCCCCTTCATATTGTACTTACATAGTCCAACCTTTATACCCTACCCATAATGTCTATATTCAAAACTCGATTGCACTCCATCATATTGGTATACTCGCCTGGGTGCTGTCCCAATTGCATCAAAGTATCCACAGAAAGATAGAAGCACTCCAAGGTCCTAGCAAAAAAATCCAACAAGTGTTTATTTCGTCAACATGTTTCGACCACCTAGGCCGTCATCAGGACTAAAACATTGCACACAACAATCAGTTTAAATAGCCTCCCGGTGACCCACCCACCAATATACCCTAACCCTGTATAAAAAACATCACAGATCTTATCCTAAAAGTCACTATACAGACATACAATATATCATAAAAACCTTTATACCCTACCCATAATGTCTATCTAACAGTTACATAGTAACATAGTATTGGAGGTTGTATAAAGACATACGTCCATCTAGTCCAACCTTTATACCCTACCCATAATGTCTGTCTAACAGTTACATAGTAACATAGTATTGGAGGTTGTATCAGGACATAGCGTCCATCTAGTCCACCTTTATAACCCTAACCCATAATGTCTGTCTAACAGTTACTATAACCATAGTATTGGAGTTGTATAAAGACATAGTCCATCTAGTCCAAACCTTATATACCCTACCCATAATGTCTGTCTAACAGTTACATAGTAACATAGTATTGGAGGTTGTATATAAGACATACGTCCATCTAGTCCAACCTTTATACCCTACCCATAATGTCTGTCTAACAGTTACATAGTAACATAGTATTGAGGTTGTATAAAGACATACGTCCATCTAGTCCAACCTTTATACCCTACCCATAATGTCTGTCTAACAGTTACATAGTAACATAGTATTGGAGGTTGTATAAAGATATACGTCCATCTAGTCCAACCTTTATACCCTACCCATAATGTCTGTTAACAGTTACATAGTAACAAGTATTGTGAGGTTGTATAAAATATTACGTCCATCTAGTCCACCTTTATACCCTACCCATAATGTCTGTATAACGTTTACATGTAACATAGTATTGGAGGTTGTATAAAGACATATCGTCCATCTAGTCCACCTTTATACCCCTACCCATAATGGCTGTCTAACATATAACATAGTAACATAGTATGGAGTTTGTATAAAGACATATGTCCATCTAGTCCAACTTTATACCTCTACCCATATGTCTGTATAACAGTTACATAGTAACATAGTATTGGAGGTTGATAAAGACATACGTCCTCTAGTTCAACCTTTATACCCTACCCATAATGTCTGTATAACAGTTACATAGTAACATAGTATTGGAGGTTGTAATAAGACATACGTCCATCTAGTCCAATCTTTATACCTTACCCATAATGTCTGTAAACGGTTTACATAGTAACATAGTATTGAGGTTGTATAAAGACATACGTCCGTCTAGTCCAACCTTTATCCCCACCCATAATGGCTGTCTAACAGTTACATAGTAACATAGTACTGGAGGTGTATAAGACATACGTGTCCTCTATCCAACCTTTATACCCTACCCTACCATAATGTCTGTATAACAGTTACATAGTAACATAGTTTTGAGGTTGTATAAAGACATATGTCCATCTAGTCCAACCTTTATACCCTAACCCATAATGTCTGTATAACAGTTACATAGTACATATACTGGAGGTTGTATAAAGACATACATCCATCTAGTCCAACCTTTTATACCCTACCCATAATGGCTGTCTAACAGTTTACATAGTAACATAGTACTGGAGGTTGTATAAAGACATACGTCCATCTAGTCCAACCTTTATACCCTACCCATAATGTCTGTATAACAGTTACATAGTAATATATGGGGTTGTATAAGACATACGTCCATCTAGTCCAACCTTATACCCTACCTATAATGTCTGTATAACAATTACATAGTAACATAGTATAGGAGGTTGTATAAAGATATACTTTCATCTAGTCCAACCTTTATTCCTACCCATAATGTCTGTCTAAACAGTTCATAGTAACATAATTGGAAGTTGTAATAAAGACATACGTCCATCTAGTCCAACCTTTATACCCTACCCATAATGTCTGTATAACAGTTACATAGTAAATAGCATTGGAGGTTGTGATAAGAAATAATACGTCCATCTAGTCCAACCTTTATACCCAACCATAATGTCTGTATAACAGTTACATAGTAACATAGTATTGGAGGTTGTATAAGACATACGTCCATCTAGTCCAACCTTTATACCCTACCCATAATGTCTGTATAACAGTTACAAACATAAAATATATTGGATTGTAATAAAGACATACTCCATCTAGTCCAACCTTTATACCCTACCCAAATGTGTCTGTTAACAGTTACACAGTAACATAGTATTGGAGGTTGTATAAAGACATACGTCCACTAGTCCAACCTTTATACCCCACCCATAATGCTGTTAATAGTTACATAGTACATAGTATTGGAGGTTTTATAAAGACATACGTCCATCTAGTCCAACTTTAACCCTACCCATAATGTCTGTATAACAGTTACATAGTAACATAGTATTGGAGTGTTGATAAAGACATACGTCCATCTAGTCAACCTTTATAACCCTCCCAATGTCTGTATAACAGTTCATAGTACATAGTATTGGAGGTTGTATAAGACATACGTCCATCTAGTCCAACTTTAACCCTTACCCATAATGTCTGTATAACGTTACATAGTAACATAGTATTGGAGTTGTATAAGACATACGTCGTCTAGTCCAACCTTTATACCCACCACATAATGGCTGTCTAACAGTTACATAGTACTAGTACTGGAGGTTGTATAAAGACATATCGTCTAGTCCAACCTTTATACCCTACCCATAATGTCTGTATAACAGTTACATAGTAACATATTTGAGTTGTATAAAGACATACGTCCATCTATCCAACCTTTATAACCCTCCCATATGTCTGTATAACAGTTACATAGTACAATAGTTACTGGAGGTTTTATAAGACATACGTCCATCTAGTCCAACCTTTAATACACCCCACACACACTTCTTCCCATTACTGGACCTACCTACCGTGACTGGGTCAAGTGGTTACAAAGGAGGCACTGCGGGGAAGCTCACAAGGAGTGAAATATGGCGCTAAACAGAAAGGGACCGGCAAGACTTCATGGAGGGAGTGACTCCTCCATTGCCCTTAGTTTTTATGGGCCTATTTAAACTGCACGGTATCGTAATTTTATGAAATGTAAACGACAACGGCCGTAAATGTACGGACATGTACATTTCTACCTGAAATGTTCTCTTAGATAACAAAAGTTCTTTCGTAGAAAACCCATGCGTAGTAAACCAAATACGGTAGATTTATGATCGGAATTTTTCGTTCATTATCGATAATTATGATAACGATCGCTAATTAAATCACGAAACCGATTGGAAATTTATCAACAGAATTTTAAAAAGTTTTTGACGCATAAAAGCTGTTTTCAAAAATGGTCATCTTACTTGAATCATTTTTATTATTCCCCCTTATTAATTTTAGTTTATCATACTGGTCTACATAGTCAATCTCTCCATCCAATGTAGTTGCCTTTCTCTGTGGACCCTCTTCTTGTGCACCTAATGCCTAATAATTTGTATGTTTGTACTCGCAGCCAGAACCAGAGACATAGTGCCATTAACCCTAGACTGAATGATGCACCCTGACTAATGCTCTCCATACACATCCTTTAAGCCAACCATGAAAATACAGTATAAGGAGATCCACTCCCTTGACACCATGCTGATTATTCTTATGAGAAATTGGATACACACTACTAGATCTTTAAAAGATGAGGCAGCCACATCTCAAGTGTTCTCCCTATGTAAAGTATAATATTAAATTATCATCAGGGAGATTCCAATAAAAGTTCTTATCATTTAAAACGTGCTTAATTTGCCTCCCAACCCTATCAGTGTTTAGCTTTCAAATGTTAAATAGGATCTGATTGGTTTGGGCTAAATTAGCAACCATTTAAGCGCTAGAACTTTTATTGATAACCCCTGATTAATTTCTATATAAAGTTATATTATAGACAAACAAGCATGAGATTCAATTTAAGTTTCTTTACGTTTAAATGTGTAATTTAGCCCCACCATCAGATGTTTAGCTTTCAAATGTTTAATAAGATCTGATTGGTTGGGGCAAAATTGGCACCATTTTAAGCGATAAGAACTTGTATTGCATAACCCTGTATAATGTTATATAAACACTAAACAGGAGATTCAATTTAAGTTCTTATCGTTTAAAATGGTGCTGATTTAGCGCCCCAACAAATCAGATCTTATTTTAACATTTGAAAGCTAACATCTGATTTGGTTGGAGCAAAATTAGCACCATTTTAAAAGAAAGAACATTTATTAAATAACCCTGTAAAGTATTTACAGTATGTAAAGTATATATTACATATATAAAGTTATAAGTCTACTACGTATATATATAAAGTATATATATATATAATATATATATATAATATATATATAATTATATCTTAAAGTCATATAAAGTCTGTCTTAAGTATCTAAACGTAATACTAAACAGGGAGATTCAATAAAGTTTTTATTGTTAAAAATGGTGCTATTTTTATTACCCAACCAATCAGATTTTATTTAACATTTGAAAGCTAACATCTGATTGGTTGGGGCAAAATTAGCACCATTTTAAACGATAAGAACTTTTATTGAATAACCCTGTAAAGTATTAAAGTATATATTAAAATATCATGGGTTATTCAATCAAAGTTCTTATCGTTTAAAATGGTGCTAATTTTGGCCCCAACCAATCAGATGTTAGCTTTTAAATGTTAAATAAGATCTGATTGGTTGAGGCAAAATTAGCAACCATTTTTACAATAAGAACTTTTATTGAATAACCCTGTAATGTATAATATAAAACATAAACAAGGAGATTCAATAAAAGTTCTAATCGTTTAAAATGATGCTAATTTAGCCCAACCAATCAGAATCTTATTTAAAATTTGAAAACTAACATTTGATTGGTTGGGGCAAAATTAGCACCATTTTAAACGATAAGAACTTTTATTGAATAACCCTGTAAGTCTATATAAGTATGTAAAGTATATATTAAAAAAAATAAAGTCTAATAAAGTATAATAAGTCTATTAAAGTATGTAAAGTATATATACAAATATAAAGTATATAAGTCTGTATAAGTATATAACGTATATATCAAGTATATATTAATGTATAAGTATATAAAGTTCTATTAATATCAATAAAAGAATTCTTATCGTTAAAAATGGTGCTAATTTTGCCCCAACCAATCTTATTTTACATTTGAAGCTAACATCTGATTGGTTGGGGCAAATTAGCACTATTTTAAACGATAAGACTTTTATTGAATAAGCCTAAAGTCTATATAAAGTATATATAGAAACTATAAAGTATATAAAGTCTATATTTGCCCCAACCAATCAGATGTTTAGCTTTCAAAGTTTAGCTTTCAATGGTAAATAAAATCTGATTGGTTGGGGCCAATTAGCACCATTTTTAACAATAGAACTTTTATTGAATCTCCCTGTTTATATTTATAATATTTATTAATATTTATTAATATAATATAAATATTGGTATATTGGTTGCCCCAATATACCATATATTACATGTAACCCAATATCCCACATATACCCCAATAACCCCAATATACCCCATATACGTCATACCCCAATATAATTCATATACCCCAATATACCCCATATACCCCAAAATACCCCAATATACCAATATATACTCATATTAACATGTACAAGGGCTCTTGAGACAGTCACTTACCTGCTCCCACCTAGCAGTGAGACACATAAAATGATACATGGAAGGAAGATTTAAAGACAGTTTAAAACACGGATAAACTTTCTTGTGTCTCAGGCTTGCTGTGGTGATGAACGTCCCATTAAGGTCGTAAAAAATGTCTCAAAAAGGAGGTGTTTACCAGAACTAGAAAGCTTGGGAAATAGACGAGCAGCTCCCACAATCCGTTTAGGTAACTGATGCATTTTAAAGGTTAATTATATGGCCAATAAGGCTCCACATCATAACCTTATTCTTCTTTAAAAGAAGACTTGTCTTTCTTGTTTCTATAGCTAAATATATACCAGTATAAAATACACTGGATACACCAAACTCTTAAAGACCCCCGCACTAACTCTCTGCTAAGAACCAGTGGAATACAATTACCCTTGGTGAATGGCACTGAGCGTGTTCAATCCAGTGACTTAGATAAACTTAGGAAAAGTATGTATCTCTGGTTAGGAATTCCATTTAAAAAGTGATGTCATTTTAAAATTACCGTTACAGTGGGATCGAACCCTAAACCCTACATTGCCTCCCCCATTAGCAATATTATATTGTTACATTGTAACTAAACTTGGCTTTCATCTTAAAAACCAACAAAAACTCAACTGGTTTAATCTAAATTTCAATGAATTTATTCGTAGAAATATCTGAGAAACTTTAAAGGGACACTATACCGAAAATGACTTTGCCTCATCTTAATCTATAATTGAATACAAGTACGTAGCTCTGATTTACGTGTCTTGCTGCATGCCTTCAATCCACACCACCTTTTGTTTAGGAGCAGTATCCCCCCTCCCTCTTTAAACCACTCCCCCTTCATCTGACCTGACTTTTTTCTTAGAACCATGAATGTTGTGTCACCGATCGCTTGGGTATCGTTTATTGATCTGCCCATGGATCAATCAAGGACACCCAACCAGCCACACACTAGCAGCCTGATTCGCCATAAATTGCCAGCGTGTTTGACGGCTGTTGTACGCCCCAGAAGTGTGTGTACGGGAACTTGGGTAAGGGAGAATATGGTTGATTTAAATGATAAAGATTAAACGTTTGGTTTTTAATCTCAAGTATCATTATAACACATAGGAACCAGGGTAGGGAGAAAACCTCTATTTAATTAGCAGGAAAAATAAATTGAGAGAAAATGAATAAAGTGGAGAACCGTGGACTTTGTGATTTTGTTGCTGTTTTTGATGTTTCCCAAGCCCCACGCCTTGTTAGATAGGAATTGGCGGTAGTTTAACCAATCGAGGGCCAAGCGGTGAAAGTTCCCAGATGTAAATGAATGGGGAGACTAACGAGGGTCAGCTGACACATGACGAGTCCATAGAGGAACAGAATAAGCCAGTGCACACTTTATACAATGAGAGACTGACATAATATCTGATTGGCTATTCTCTACATTCCAAGGGGCGACGGGCAAATCAGCTGTTCTGTGCATTTATTCAGGTAAAGATGCAATAATCAGCCATTGTCTTCTGAAATGAAACCCCAGCATACTCCATCAGCCAACACCAGGTACCAGAGTGAATCATTAGTCGGACATATAGCAGACATTACCATGCAAAAACAAAAAATTTACGTCTTCCTTACCGACCGGGACTTACCTGACCGAGACTTACCTGACCGCACTTACCTGACGACACTTACCGGACCGACACTTACACCGGACCGATCTTACCGGATCCGACGGACTTACCTGACCGACACTTACCGCCTGACACTTACCTTCCAGTCATATCTGACATCGCCTTACCCTATATAGCATCGCCCCATATATAACCCCTAATATAGCAGTCGCCCCATACATACCCATATATCGCTCGCCCATACATCCCATATTAGCCTCGCCCCATACATACCCATATATAGCATCGCCCCAATACTACCCATAATATAGCATCGCCCCCTACCATACCCTAATATACATTGCGCCATACATACCCTATATAGCATCGCCCATACATACCCATATATAGCATCGCCCCATACATACCCTACATTACATAAACAACCTAGCATCGCCCCATACATAGCCCATATATAGCCATCCGCCCCATACATCACCCATAATATAGCATCGCCCCACATACCCATATATAGCATCGTGCCATACATACTCCCTATATAGCATCGCCCCATCATACCCATATATAGCATCGCGCCATACATACCCTATATAGCATCGCCCCATACATACCATATATAGCATCGCCCAACATACCATATATAGCTCCCCGATACCCTTACATCGCACCATACACCCATTATAAGCATCGCCCCATACATACCCATTATAGCATCGCCCCATACATACCCATATAATGCATCGCCCCAATACTACCCATATATAGCATCCCAATCACACCCCTACATACCCTATATACATCGCCCCATAACATACCATATATATCATCGCCCCATACATACCCATATACTCTCGCATACATACCCATATATAGCATCGCCCCATACATCCATAATAGCACGCCCCATACATACCCATATATAGCCTCGCCCCATACATACCCATATATAGCATCGCCCCATACAATACCCATATATAGCATCGCCCCTAATACCCATAATCCCGGTCTACCATACTACCATATGCATCGCGCCCTAACATCCGCATATAACATCGCCCTACATACCCATATATAGCATCGCCCCATACAATACCCATATATAGCATTGCCCCATAATAACCATATATACATCCGCCCCATACATACCCATATATAGCATCGCCCCATACATCACATATTACAACTCCCCCCGATACTACCCATATATAGCATCGCCCCATACATACCCATATATAGCATCGCCCCATACATACCCATATATAGCATCGCCCTTCATCCAATACCCATATATAGCACCGCCACAACATACCCATATATAGCAGCGCCCCATACATACAACATATATAGCATCGCGCCATACCTACCCATATAGGCTCGCCCATACATACCCATATAAGCAATCGCCCCAAACATTACCCTTAATGCATTGCGCCATACATACCCTATATGCATCGCCCCATACTACCCATCTATAGCAGCCGCCCCATACATACCCATAATAGCATCGCACCATACATACCCATATATAGCACGATCAGCCCCAATACATACCCCATATATATGCATCGCCCATACCTACCCATATATAGGCATCGCCCCATACATACCCCATATAACACGCGCATACATACCCATATAGAGCAGCGCCCCATACCTACCCATAATACATCGCGCCATACATACCATATATAGCATCGCCCCATACATACCCCATATATAGCATCGCGCCATACATACCCCATATATATCCTCGCCCCATAATACATATACGCCATATATAAGCATCGCCCCATACAATAACCCTATATAGCATCGCGAGCCATCCATACCCTAATATGCAGCGCCGCCATACACACCATATCATAGCATCGCCCCATACTACCCATATATAAGCACGCCCCATACATACCCATATACTAGCCCCTATATTTCTATGTATGGCACATGGCCTTCCATATTTCCCAGAAGCAGTCCAACTCAAAGCATGGAGCCTGAAAGATCAATTGTCCTTATATACTAACCTAGGGCTGTAATATTCAAGGAGCATACGTCCAATTTGGGAGAGATGCAGGAGTGCTTGTTCAGGGTGTTGGTGTGGGTGTGTGCTAGTTTGTTATAGTATATACATTATTAATGCGATAAATGAAACATTCAATATTACTGTCTTTTGTTTCTCTTCCCTGTTGGTGTTGACACAAAACGTTAATCTCTGATTATAATTATTAGTTTAATCAGTTTCCAATGTCCCCCTCCTCTCTGCTAATTTCAAGGGAATCTGGCGGAAATATCAGAGGCACAAGGTGGGGACTCTGATTTGGATTTCCAATCATTGTGAAGGTGGGAAGCACATCTGCCCATGTGTGGGCTTTTGAAGTGGAGTCCCCTTCCATCGTCATTACAGGGTAAAGCTGGTACACCAGTAACGATAAAGCCCGTAACCCGTCCGGATCGAACGGATCGGGGCTTTATGTTACTGTGTGTACGTTCCCCCCCCCCCCCCCCCCGTTTCCCGAACGAAGCGCGCGGCCCGAAGATCGGTCGGGACCGTACGACTCGTTCGGGAAGCCCGAAAATTTCCATCGGCCGCGCTAGACTCCTATAGGGAGTCTAGCGTCGGCGATGGTAAACACACAGTCCCGAAGCGTTCTCCTATAGGGGGGGGGGGGACTGTGTGTATGCAGATCTTTGAAGATGGCAGATCTGCAGATTCCTGTCTGTCCACTTTCAGAAATCGTTACTACGTGTGTACCTAGCTTAATTGTCTGTACACGATTTCTGGAATTTTGTGGGGGGCCCATCATAGTTTATGGTTTTTCCTTGTGTGTCGCCTGTAATTAAGATGGTCAGTGAACCGAGTTCAAGTGAGGTAATGAGGCATCCAGTCGGTTTTTGTGGTTATCTTCCATTTAAAATGGTCATATGGGAAAGTGGCAAAAAGGTCTATTCAAGTCCAGGTTGGATCAATATCCCAATTCTATAATAAATCATAGTAAACCTTTAAACCGCTGAGATGAGCTCAGCTTAAAAGACTCAGACCTTGATGCACTTTAATCTAGTTGGGGTACCCCAATCAAAAGCTCAACAGTCCTTAAGACCCTCCCCCAGCTAGGTACCAACACACACCATTAACACTCAACCTCAACTCCAACAAGATCCCCCAACCAATGTGCTCTGATCCGCCATACAACCAACCACAAAACCAAGCGTCAAACTCAGTCCGCCCCCTGACTGATAAACTAATATTCATATCAGAGATTAACGTTTTGTGGTCCAACACCACATGGCGACAGATCACCAAAATACCAGTTAAATAATGAAGTTATCATTTTATCGTCATTATAAGGCATCTACTATCAACTAGATTTCCGAACTTCGCAAATCCCGGTCCGCTCGAGGAATCCGGAAATTTGCTGAAAAAAATTTCGAAATCCCGAGGAACCGCATTAGCAATTAAAAAAAACACTCGAAAATACGATAAATCCCGCAGTTCGGAAGGCGGAAAACATGAAAATACCGCCGTTCGAAAGAACGGGATAAGTTCGCACGTGGATCCGAGTTCGAATCCGCGAACCTGCCATCCACTTATTAACACCTCGAACACACACACAACCCGACACACCTCGCCCTCCTTCAATTCCTTCCAACATTGTGACGTATTGCATCCTTGCATATTTACAGCCCTATGTTAGATATAGGACATTGACCTTTCATTCTCTCCTTCTTTAGTCGACTTGCATTCTGGAATTGAAGCCATGTGCCAATACATAGAAACAATTGTAAGCAACTGAATATAAGAGCCCCCCCATGAATATTCCCCTATTTGTATTATCCCCCATAAGGCGCACGCAAATGATCAAAACTTTCCCTTTTCTTTTCCTAACCCGCTCTTTTAGCGAGCGACGTTGCACCAAAAAGAGAGCGAAAGACACAAACACGTCGATGCGGAAACGAACGCAGTTGACTGAACATTAACTGTTCATGGGAAAATTTCAGCTCAGAAAAGATATTTCATTTTGTAACTTGACAAGAAACGACTATTTAAGCGGGAAGGGTATAAAACGTATTACATTCATTTTATATTCACTCTGGTGTTTCCTATTCTGCCAGAGGTAAATAAAAACTGCACAAGAGGATTCGTTAAGAAGAAATGAAAAAGAGTAAAAAAAAAATAAATAAAATCAAAGTTCCGCAGATCTTGTCGCATGATTTCCTGTCATCGCTGGAAGGAAAGGCAAAATTCCGGGGAGAGATGCAGGATCTTTTATCTTTGCATTGTTTTTAATTTAATGGGCATTTGCAGAACTCCAATTCTCAACAAGCCAACTATGGAAAATGGAAAACCTTAGAAAGACAAAAACCTTAAAGGGACACTAAACTGAAAAAAATGACTTTGCCATATTATCTATAATTGAATACATTACGTAGCACATTGCTGCATGTCTTCATCCAGCACACATTTTGTTTAGGAGCAGTTTCCCGCCTCCCTCTTTTCCACTAACTCCCACTTCCATCCGACTTACTTTTTTTCCCGACAAACAACACTGTCAAGCCTGCACACAGCACACGCATTCCAACTGTCAAATCTCTGTCACATTCCAGCTACAGTAAACTACTCACAGAAATAATTTGGATAAGCAACGAACTTGATTGACAGCTGAAATATAATTGGATATCTAAAGAAATAGGGGGCAGTCCCTCACAAAATGATACAGTGGTGGTTGGAAGAATTTAGTTTCCAGTTATGGTCAATTTAAAATAACCGTATTTCGGTAATAGATGCCTTTTAAATAAAACATAACCTAACCTTTAATGTCTAGCATTCCACTGAATGGTTCCCTCTCTAATTACACCTCCCATCTTCAGTAGTAATTTAATTTCCAGCCCCATCCCCAATTTCAGGCCATGGTCTAATTATTGTTGGACATTATGTGCCCTTGTGAGGCCTTCTCCAGACCTGTGATGTCACAGATGCTCAGTGTCCCTACAGCTTTGTCTGGCAACAATCTTATTAGCTCCGCCCTAGAGGAACTGACATCAAGTAAGGGTAACAATAATAAAAAATCTATCAGTTATTGTACATCTATGAACTGATATTTCCTTGAGAAGGAGCCATTGATCATTATTTCTATATAATAAACCTAGTTGCTGTGTCCGTGTTTGGCCCTGATGTGGAGGGAGGTCCGCGCTGTGTCGTGTATCTGGCGCCCGTTAATGCAAGGGGTTAGTGTCTCGCACCTTAACACTGGCCCTAGCGAGATTTCTGTTAGGACTATTCCTACGATTGCGTGTATTAAAATGTTAAAGGATCCAAACCATCCTGTTCATTCCAATGGTTTTCGTGGAATTGCGAGCTCTGTTTTAAATCGTGACCCAGGGCGGAGAATCACTTCATTCTGCAAACGGACACGTTATCTTGGCTATGATCTGCTGGATAGGAAAATTCTATTATTCCCCTTACTGTAAATCTGAAGGAATTGAAAACCAAATGGGCTCTGTGTCTTTTTGTTCCGTTCGAGGTAATAGTTTCCGAAGATCTACAGAGATTCCCAAGGTGTTTAAGAGGGAAAGTTCCCCTGTGCCATGTTTTACCGACATCAAGCTCAGCTCTGGAGTATTTCTTACTGCCTGTGGGGTTGAACCCTGCCCTCTGATCACTGGGCAGAATATGGTTCAGACATTGAGATTTCCTACTGAATGGGGCTTTATAATTCTCCTTCCAGTAACGGAGAGCAGAGCCAGACAGGGCAGACACAGACACAGATGTAGGAAACACTTCAGGGAAAAAATGAAATTGACGTAAACGCAATAAAACACAACACAGCCTCCACAATTGTTTACAATAGTATCCCACAACCCAACTCCACTATCTATACACACACGTACACTGGAAAGATGAGAGGAATGAAAAAAAGTTTTGAAAAAAGAGTGTAGATCCCTTTAATGGCTGCCTGGCAATGTAGATGTCATAGTCACATGGTGTGTTTTATATGTCAGAAAGTGACATCAAAAATGTGTTTTGTCTCTGTAACACTTTGCTCCAGTTTTACGAACAGTTGACGCAGATGAAAGGAAACAGTAAATGTCCCAGAGTTTCAGTCTTTGGAACTTCTAATTATTTGATTACAAACTGAGTGTAACCCATTCCTCTCCATTCCTTGTCCTATAACAGGGCGTGACTATACGAATCACTTGGCTCCCTGCAAAACTATGATGGGGCCCATCCATCTTTTTTTTCTGACACTGTAAAGTCGTTACTGGTCTTTTACGCAGTTCTTACTGCAAGAATATTAAAAAAAAGATGAAATACAAAGAGCACATCTACCTTTTAAACAATGACGCCTCATCCTTGGTCATTAGACTTTACTGGCCCTGTAAATGAACCCGGACTTTACAGTATGTGTTCAGTGTGTGGAACCCCTGCTTGGGACGATTTAAGTCTTATCTCAGCTTTAATTAATGTTACTGCTATAGCTAAACAAGCTAATGTCTGTTTGATGTTACTTTACCTTTATTCTCATCAGGGAACTGTATTGTTCCATTCACTTTGGGAATTAACACAGTCACCTAAATCAAACAGTTTTATGTCTGGTTCCTTTGTTCTGGGCATTTAAAAACAAATTAGCCTTAGGTTTTGCCTTTTTATATGGCCATTTGAGCAATACGCAAGTCAATCCCTTGATCAGAGCAGATTTATTTATTTCCTAGTGTAAATATTCCATGGGAAGTCTTGTGGGGGGGGGGTGTGCTCTGCTGGACACAGAAAATCACTGAATCACTGCAGCCAGGAGGATGAAGTTATATGGCAGCTCCTCTAGTAACAAGGTGATTATTGAAGCACAAACAGGTGTTTCATCATAGACCTGTCACACGGATCAATCACACGCTCAAACGCTCGCACAGTAGACGTGGAAATAAAATCACTGCAGAGAAAAACCATTTACAGAATGTGGAATAACTCATTGAAACCAGTAGACTGAGCAATAGGGGCAAAATAATGCAGACAGGCAGGCATTAACGGCAGCCAATCGGATGAATGGGATTATGACAGTTGTAGCCAATCACACAAGGATATAACAGGGTGAGGTGGGGATTATAAGGGCAGCTATAATGGAAAATGCCTCATATCTTAATAATGAAACTACTACATGTAGTGCCCTTACTCTGAGGTGCAGGTTTGCTATCATCCTTGATTTGCTCAGGATCAGAATCCCTCCTTTCATCTGACCAGACTTTCTATAAGGGCACAAGCATGCTCATTAATGACTAAGGGGCAGCATTAGAAGAGGGAATTTCCCACTGCAATTCACACGTGCCAACTGTCCCCATTCCAGTTACAGCAAAACTGCACACAGTAGAAGAGTTTTAGGATAATAAGGCATTTGATTGAAACTTATATTTGAGATGCTTCAGATGGAATAGCTAAAGAAATAGAGGGACAGAACAACATATAAATGGTACAGAGATAGGTGGGAAGAATCATAGTTTTCCAGTAATGAGCATTTTTCAAAAAAAAAAAATCCATTCGGGATTTCCGTATAGAAATCCGATTCCGATATCCCGGGGGATGTGACGGGAATTCTCATTAGCGCAGAGAGTCTGTTCAAACATTTACCAGAAAATGCATTTTATTTGTTTTTAGAGGAATTACAGATAAGTGGCTCCTCTGACGGAAATTTTTGCGTTTCTTTAAAACGTGAGATTCCGCGTTCAGCCTGGCGCTTACCGGCCCCTCCGGTGGAATATGTAAACGGGCAGGAGATCCGTTTTTCATTCTTAGAAGCTGGTAAACTGGTGATGTAGTTTTAACCGTTCTGGGCAATTTCATGGTTAATTATCCCTTTGTGAAGCCTTTAGAAAATCAAAAGCCATAATACTAAATAAATATCATAGCAGGACACGGTGGAGATTGGCATTGAGGGAACAAGGTCTGGGGTGTATTGTAAAAAACAATAAAGGGGAACTAAACATAACCTTGAATGGATTTCTTGCTCGTATTTGTAAAATGGCCCTTAAAGGCTGAAACCCGGTCGTAAGGTTGAATATTCTAAAATTGTATGATTGTTGGAGCGTGTATAGCCGATCTAAAGATTTTTAACCTGCTAGTCTCAATTATACAATGGGGTCAGTGTCAGGTTTTATTTTAGGTTTACTTTACTTTAAAAATGCCCTGTCCTGGTATAGTAAGCCCATTGGTTGCTGTCTTGTTCCCCGCACAATCTCCAGTATCCAGAACATGGAACCAATTTCCTCTCTTTTTTTCAGTGCGACTAATAACCAAACACAAATTAAACCGTCTCGGCAGACGTATCCTGGCAGGGATCCGTGAAAATTCAAATGATTTCAATTGTACGCAAATTTTAGAGGCAATTTGCCTAATGTGTAATGTTTCTAATTTGCACTGGATCACGGACCAGCACCCAGAAACTCCCATTGTACCTGGGACTTAAATATCTCCCCCGGAGAGCCAGAGGCCTCGAATCATTACATTCCATTCCATCGGATGGGACTTATATGTGAATATAATCAGGACGATTATTTCCAATACTCAATGAAAATTTAAAGAGTCTGTGGGAGCATAAAAAATAGATAATACTTAACTTTCTTCACCCTTGTAACTCATTTACCCCCTTATATTGTACTTACATATCCAACCCTTGATACCTAACCTAATGTCTGTATATACAGGGTTACATACGTAAATATATTGGGGTGTATAAAGACATACCCATCTGTACCAACCTTATACCCTACCCATAATGTTCTGTCTAACAGTTGACATGTCCTAGTAATTGAGCAGATTGTATAAAGTACCAACGTCCATCTAGCCACCTTTATACCCTACCCATAATGTTCTTTATACAGTAACAGTTACATAGTAACATAGTATTGGAGATTGTATAAAGACATACGTCCGTCTAGTCCAACCTTTATACCCTGCCCATAATATCTGTATAACAGTTACATAGTAACATAGTATTGGAGGTTGTATAAGAACATACTTCCTGCTAGTTCCCACCTTTATAATACCCTATACCCATAATGTCTATCTAACAGTTACATAGTAACATAGTATTGGAGGTTGTATAAAGACATACTCCATCTAGTCCACCTTTATACCCTACCCATAATGTCTGTCTAACAGTTACATAGTAACATAGTATTGGAGTTGATAAAGACATACGTCCATCTAGTCCAACCTTTTATACCCTACCCATAATGTCTGTCTAACAGTTTACATAGTAACATAGTATTGGAGATTGTATAAAGATACGTCCATCTAGTCCAACCTTTATACCCTACCCATAATGTCTGTCTAACGTTACATAGTAACATAGTATTGGAGGTTGTATAAAGACATACGTCCATCTAGTCCAACCTTTATACCCAACCCATAATGTCTGTCTACAGTTACATAGTAACATAGTATTGGAGGTTGTATAAAGACATACGTCCATCTAGTCCACCTTTATACCCTACCCATAATTTCTGTATAACAGTTACATAGTAACATAGTATGGAGGTTGTATAAGAATACGTCCATCTAGTAACCTTTATACCCTACCCATAATGTCTGTATAACGTTACATAGTAACATAGTATTGGAGGTTGTATAAAGAATACGTCCATCTAGTCCACCTTTATACCTACCCATAATGTCTGTATAAACGTTACATAGTAACATAGTATGGAGGTTGTAATAAAGACATACGTCCATCTAGTCCAACCATTTATACCCCACCCATAATGCTTGTCTAACAGTTTACATAGTAACATAGTATTGGAGGTTGTAATAAGACATACGTGCCTCTAGTCCACCTTTATACCCTACCCATAATGTCTGTTAACAGTTACATAGTAACATAGTATTGGAGGTTGTAAAGACATACCCATCTAGTCCAACCTTTATACCCTACCCATAATGTCTGTAAACGTTACAACATAGTAACATAGTATGGAGGTTGTATAAAGACATACGTCCCATCTAGTCCACCTTTATACCCTACCCATAATGTCTGTTAAACAGTTACATAGTACCATAGTATGGAGGTTGTATAAAGACATAATACGTCCATCTAGTCCCAACCTTTATACCCTACCCATAATGTCTGTAAACAGTTACATAGTAACATAGTTTGGAGGTTGTATAAAGACATGTCCATCTAGTCCAACCTTTATACCCACCCATAATGTCTTGTATAACAAGTTACATAGAACATAGTATAGGAGGTTGTATAAAGATAAACATCCATCTAGTCCAACCTTTATACCCTACCCATAATGTCTGTCTACAGTTACATAGTAACATAGACTGGAGGTTGTATAAAGACATACGTCCATCTAGTCCAACCTTTATACCCTCCCATAATGCGTATAACAGTTTACATAGTAACATATTGTGGAGGTTGTATAAAGACTACTCCATCTAGTCCAACCTTTTTCTAATAAATTTTTATTTTTAAAATAGTAAATATGGTTGGGTTTAGTTAGTGTTTGTTTTATACCCTACCCATAATGTCTGTATAACATTTACATAGTAACATAGTATTGGGAGGTTGTATAAAGAACATAACGTCCATCTAGTCCAACCTTTATACCCTAACCATAATGTCTGTATAACAGTTACACTAGTACAATAGTATTGGAGTTGTATAAAGACATACGTCCATCTTAGCCAACCTTTATACCCTACCATAATGTCTGTATACAGTTACATAGTAACATAGTATTGGAAGGTTGTATAAAGACATACGTCCATCTAGTCCAACCTTTATACCCTACCCATAATGCTTGTCCTAATAGTTTTACAATAGTAACATAGTATTGGAGGTTGTTATAAAGACTACGTCCATCTAGTCCAACTTTATACCCTACCCATAATGTCTGTATAACAGTTACATAGTACTAGTATTGGAGTTGGTATAAAGACATACGTCCATCTATGTCAACCTTTATACCCTACCCCATAAGTCTGTACACAGTTTCATAGTAACATAGTATTGGAGGTTTTAAAAGACATACGTCCATCTAGTCCATCTTTATACTTACCCATAATGTCTGTCTAACGTTACATAGTAACATAGTATTGGAGGTTTGTATAAAGACATACGTCCGCTAGTCCAACCTTTAATACCCCACCCATAATGTCTGTCATAACAGTTACATAGTAACATAGTACTGGAGGTTGTATAAAGACATATGCGTCAGTCCAACCTTTATACCCTACCTAATGTCTGTATAACAGTTACATAGTTAACATAGTATTGGGGTTGTATAAAGACATATGTCCATCTAGTCCAACCTTTATACCCTCCCATCTGTCTGTATAACAGTTACATAGTAACATAGTACTGGGAGGTTTTATAAGACATACATCCTCTAGTCCAACCTTTTAACCCTACCCATAATGTCTGTCTAACAGTTACATAGTAACATAGTACTGGAGGTTGTATAAAGACATAGTCCCTCTAGTCCACCTTTTATACCCGACCCATATGTCTGTATAACAGTTACATAATCATAGTACTGCGGTTGTATAAAGACATACGTCCATCTAGTCCAACCTTTATACCCTACCCATAATGTCTGGATCAACAGTTACATAGAATATAGTACTGGAGGTTGTATAAGACATCACGTCCATCGTCCAACCTTTATACCACCCCATAATGGCTGTATAACATTACATAGTAAATAGTACTGGAGGTTGTATAAAGACATACGTCCATCTAGTCCCAACCTTTATACCTACCCTAATGTCTGTGTACAGTTACATAGTAACTATAACTTGGAGTTTATAAGACATACGTCCATCTGTCCAAACCTTTATACCTACCCATAATGTCTGTATAACAGTTACTAGTAACATCCTTGAAGGGTTGTATATAAAGACATACGTCCATCTAGTCCAACCTTTATACCCTAACCCATAATGTCTGTATAACATTACATAGTAACATATATAGGAGGTTGTATAAGAACATACGTCCATCTAGTCAACCTTTATCCCTACCCATAATGTCTGTATAACAGTTACAGTAACATATATTGGAGTTGTATAAAGACATACGTCCATCTAGTCCAACCTTTATACCCTATAACCCATAATGTCTGTATAACAGTTAACAGTAACATAGTTGGAGGTTGTATAAAGACATACTTCCATCTAGTCCAACCTTTATACCCTACCCATAATGTCTGTATAACAGTTACACATTAACATAGTATTGGAGGTTGTATAAAGAACATACGTCCACTAGTCCAACCTTTATATACCCTACCAATAATGTCTGTATAACATTTTACATATAACATAGTATTGGAGGTTGTATAAGACATACGTCCCCCTAGTCCAACCTTTATACCCTACCCATAATGGTCTGTATAAAACATTTACATAGTACATAGTTTTGGAGGTTGTATAAAGACATACGTCCACCTATCCAACCTTTAACCCTACCCATAATGTCTTTATAACAGTTACATAGTAACATAGTATTGGAGGTTATATAAAGACATACTTCCTACTAGTCCAACCTTTATACCCTACCCATAATTCTGTATAACTTTACATAGTAACATAGTATTGGAGGTTGTATAAAGACATACGTCCACCTAGTCCAACCTTTATACCCTACCCATAATGTCTGTATAACAGTTACATAGTACATAGTAATATGGAGGTTGTATAAACATACGTCCACCTAGTCCAACCTTTATACCCTACCAATAATGTCTGTATAACAGTTACATAGTAACATAGTATTGAGGTTGTTAAAGACATACGTCCATCTAGTCCAACCTTTATACCCTACCCTAATGTCTGTATAAACAGTTACATGTAACATAGTATGGAGGGTTGTATAAAAGCATACGTCCATCTAGTCCAACCTTTAATCCCTACCCATAATGTCTGTTAACAGTTAATAGTAACTAACATTGGAAGTTGTATAAAGACTACTGTCCTTAGTCACAACCTTTATACCATACCCATATGTCTGTATAACAGTTACTAGTAACATAGCATTGGAAGGTTGTATAAGTCCATACGTCCATCTAGTCCACACCTTTATACCCTACCCATAATGTCTGTATAACCAGTTCCATAGTAACATAGTATTGGGGTTGTATAAAGACATACGTCCATCTAGTCCAACCTTTAATACCCTACCCATATGTCTGTATAACATTACACGTAAAAAGATTGGAGGTTTGTATAAAGACATACTCCATCTAGCCAACCTTTATACCCACCCAAAGTGTCTGTCTAACAGTTACACAGTAACATAGTATTGGAGGTTGTATAAAATACGTCCATCTAGTCCAACCTTTATACCCTACCCATAATGTCTGTATAACATTACACATAACATAGTATTTGAGGTTGTATAAAAGACATACGTCCACCTAGTCCAACCTTTATACCCTACCAATATGTCTGTATAACAGTTACATAGTAACATTATATTGGAGGTTGTATAAAGACATACGTCCCCTAGTCCAACCTTTATACCCTACCAATAATGTCTGTATAACATTACATAGTAACATAGTATTGGAGTTTGTATAAAGACATACGTCCACCTGTTCCAACCTTTATACCCTACCCATAATGTCTGTATAAACAGTTACATAGTAACATAGTATTGGAGGTTATATAAGACTTACGTCCATCTAGTCCAACCTTTAACCCTACCCATAATGTCTGTATAACAGTTACATAGTAACATATTATTGGAGGTTGTATAAAGACATACGTCCACCTAGTCCACCTTTATACCCTATCCATAATGTCCTGTATAAAGTTACATATACATAGTATTGGAGGTTGTATAAAGACTACGTCCACCTAGTCCAACCCTTTAGTACCCTACAATAATGTCTGTATAGCTTACATAGTAACATAGTATTGGAGGTTGTATAAAGACATACGTCCATCTAGTCCGACCTTTATACCCTACCCATAATGTCTGTATAACAGTTACATAGTAACATAGTATTGGAGGTTGTATAAAGACATACGTCCATCTAGTCCTCTAGTTTTAACTTACCCTAAACACAACCTTTTTTGCAAGTGTTAAAGGCAAAGCTAAAGCCATAATTCCAACAGCTGCCAGTGTACTGGGGTTAGTTTGCAGGCTGACTTGTTAAACAGCTGCGTCAAGGCAGTAAAGTTCCTTCTGCAAATCGAAGACTTTATTGATTTAACTATTCCTGTCACTTTCCTGCAGGGAACAACAGAATCCCGCCTCTCTCTTCCTTCTGCTCAAACTTTTAACCGCAGCGGTTGTCCAATCACATTAGGCATCGCAGCGACGCCCCCCATAGTGGTCGGGATAGAGAAAGTAGCTCAGCACAGCGATTGCCCCCCAACTTGGAAGAATTTAGTTAAATAGCAATCACCGCAGGCGTCTTATAAACACAGATTAATTAATGCAAAGTTTAAAAAAAATCTCTCCAAAAATGAAGTCAATTCAATGTTCTATTTCTGCTTGCGAGCTGGAGGCTTGACAGGCACTCAGCCCTGTAACACTCCCACCCCCCGGGAGAGGAAGGGATTTTACAAACTATCACTCTGTTTTTTGCAATGTGGCTTTCACTTGGTTAGGCTGAGGCTACAGTACATTGGACGATAACGTGGGTGAAAAACATTCTCATATTGGCGTGCAATTCATATGCATTACCATTCGTTTGCGCTGAGATTTGCTAAATCCTTCGTTATAGGAGCGTACGCGGAAAAAAATGATGATTTACCATTATAGCCACCTACATTGACATTCTCACACACAGTACGGTGGCTCAGTGGTTAGTGTGTTGGCTCAGTGGTTAGTACGGTGGCTCAGTGGTTAGTGTGATGGCTCAGTGGTTAGTGCGGTGCCTCAGTGGTTAGTACGGTGGCTCAGTGGTTAGTACGGTGGCTCAGTGGTTAGTACGGTGGCTCAGTGGTTAGTGCGGTGGCTCAGTGGTTAGTACGGTGGCTCAGTGGTTAGTATGGTGGCTCAGTGGTTAGTGCAGTGGCTCAGTGGTTAGTACGGTGGCTCAGTGGTTAGTACGGTAGCTCAGTGGTTAGTACAGTGGCTCAGTGGTTAGTACGGTGGCTCAGTGGTTAGTACGGTGGCTCAGTGGTACTAAACGGTGGCTCAGTGGTTAATTGCAGTGCTCGTGGTTAGTATCGGTGGCTCAGTGGGTTTTACGTATGGTGGCTCATTGTTAGGACGGGGTTTGTTGTACGGTGGGATCAAGTGGTTTATCGGTGGTTCATGGTAGTCCAGTGGCCCAACTCTGTGCATCTAGTACGGTGGCTCAGTGGTTAGTACGGTGCTCAGTGGTTAGTGCGGTGGCTCATTTTAGTTACGGTGGCTCAGTGTTGTGCGGTGGCTCATGGTTCTGTACTGTGGCTTCAGTGGTTAGTATGTGGGGCTCAGTGGTTATTGGTGGCAGTGTTAGTACGTGGCTCAGTGGTTAGTACGGTGTCAGTGGTTAGAGTGTACAGTGCTCAGTGGTTAGTACGGTGGCTTTCAGTGGTTAGTACGGTGGCTCAGTGGTTAGTGTCAGGCTCAGTGGTTATACGGTGGTCTCAGTGGTAGTACGGTGGCTCAGTGGTTAGTATGGTGCTCAGTGGGTTATGTGGTACAGGGTATGTTAGTAGCAGTGGCTCAGTGGTTAGTACGGTGGCGCAGTGGTAGTATGTGGCTCAGTGGTTAGTGCATTGGTTCTAGTGGTTAGTACGGGGGGCTCGATGGTTGTCGTGCTCAGTGGGCCAGTGGTCTCAGTAGATTCGGTGGCTCATGGTTAGTAGTGATCAGTGGTTAGTACGTGGTTTCAGTGGTTAGTACAGGGCTCAGGTTAGTACGGTGGCTCAAGTGTTAGATACGGTGGCTCAGTGGTTGTACGTGGCTTCAGTGGGTATACAGTGGCTCAGTTTATGTGGTGGCTCATGTAGTACAGTGGCTCAGTGTCATGTTACACTGATCCCTTGCAGCGCTGAGGTCCTGAGTTCGATTCCACCCTTGGACACATCTGCAAGGAGTTTGTATGTTCTCCCCATGCTTGCGTGGGTTTCCTCCGGGCACTCCGGTTCCCCCACAATCATAAAGACATACTGATAGGTTGTATGTGTCAAATAAATGTGCTTAGATTGTAAGCTCTTCGGGGCAGGGCCTGATGTGAATTGAGTAAATAATTGTAAAGCTCTGCGGAAAATGAAGCGCTATATAAAAAAATCGAATACATACATACACACTAAGCAATTGTAAAATGCGATTGTAAGCATGTAGAAATGCACTAGGGTGGCCAAGCACTTAAATATTCATTGTTATTTGGGGCGGATCCTCATGATTAATTCTAAGGGTAAGTTAATCTAAACATTGCCTTTTCTTTTTATACAGAAATAAGGTAAGCGGAAAGCTTGTTAGGTTAATATCCCGTTAGTATTTTCTATCCTGCTTCTCTCTGAAAGCAGCTGAAATTAGGGAGTCACGGAACAAAATGTTAAATAATAAAAACAGCTCAACGGTAAAACATGTTTTATCTCGTATTACAGTGTGGCTGATGATGATTAAAATAACACACTACTTCCCTATCTAAAGATATAAATCAATCAAATATTTCAATACAGAAAGCTATGCAGTTTTATTCCCCTCCCCTACTGAGCATGTGTGAGATCACTGACCATGGGGAGGGGTGGTAACCATAGGAATTTCTGTACTGAAACATTTTACTTATTATCTTTGGTTAGGAATTGCCTAGAAAGACAAGAGGAATGTTATTGTAATCAGCAGTTAATGGGATGTGTGTCTGGGTGAACCATTTTTTTAAAGTGGAATTATCCACACTGGATTTGCATGTGAACTTTTTAAATCTACTCCTCACACAGATTCTGTTTATTATTGCTTTTTATTCCCTATAGAATCAACATTACCAGAAATGACTGTTCGCCTATTTTTCCAACTCTGTCCTACTAGCAATCTAAGCTTCAAACCCTTTCAAGAGTAAAACCTTTAGATCAGGATAGTAAAATACTTTGTGGTTGACCTTTAATTGAAGTTATTGAATAAAAGCTCAGCCGGGTGCTAAAACCTTAATGTAATCAATAAACCTTCCCTATTTTTACCTCCAACCAGCCGCCATTTCTCCTCTTATCTGTAATTTGTTTACACGTAGACCAGACTGCGGTCACTTTGTGTTGTCTGCAACCTCCTGTTAAAAAATAAAGACATTTTAATTCCGAGATGATATCATCCCGACTGTTTTTCTCAGGACTGTTTGTGAAGGAATCCGTATGATATCATCTAGGTCATCATATCGCTGTGGTACAGAGTGGGTGCCTATGGGTGGGGCCTTAGCAGAACATGGGCGGGGACAATGAAGTGGCCCCTTTACCGGTGCTGGTGTGGCCACCCCTGATCTAGGGCCCCCCTACTAAAGTATATTTTTGGAGATCCCTTAGGCCCCTAAAGCAATAGCTGCCCAGTTCCAACTAAGTGAGAATTTGATTGGTCCTGGGCTTCTTCCTGTACTCCATTGATCGGTACATCCTGTACTAATTTAACTGGTGTCGTCATATATTCATCTGAACAAGAGGAGGGGGAGTGGGCAGTTCACGTGGAGCTTTCCAGACAAACACATCTCGAAATCTGCATAGACAAGCGTAAAATCCACTAAAAACAACTGTAACACTGCTAGGCCGAGACTGACGTCAATGGGCTGTTAAAATGCACCGAACGATGTGAATTATTCAGATTAAAAGGAAGAAACTGGGTTATTTTTGCAAATCCTGGAAATGTTCCATTGGACGCTGGACAATTATTGGCCTATTCTGATTGGCTGCTGGTCAGAGGGATAAGATCACATCTCCTGACCTACTGGTTTAAAACCAGCGATATCCAACATGTGGCCCTCTGGATGTTTTTGCAAACTACAACTCCCAGCATTCCCTGTAATATTCCTGGTTTAAGATATTAGAGGATGGTTATTTGCCCCACACGGTAAATCAGACATCCAGATTCTGTGTTGAACAAAGACAATCTCCTTGTATCCCTGGTTGGATTTGAACTTGCGACTGTCCTAGATTCCTACTGTTACCTTCCCCTTTAATACAAGCCCCGTAATTAACAGTACCAGCAGGAAGTGGCAGAATTCTCATGGTGGAGATTACACCTAACCGACGAATATCACCAAGGTATATTTAAAGGGCATGTTCACCCCTCAAATGAAAAATGTAAAGGTAAAGATCCCCCAAACCTACAATAGTTAGAAAGCTGACAGGTGTAGGACAAACCTGTAATGCAGAACATTGTCATCGTCCACCTTTCCTGCTGCCTGTCAAAAGGTTTCCGCCTCTCCAAGCTCTTTTCCAAGCTTGCACATGCTCAGAGGAGGCAGCTAGGGGAATAACATTCAGTCATTAGCTGTGATGTCATCTGTCAAATCCATGACTGAGCATCTGTCAAATCCATGACTGACAGCTGCTAACCAGAAGAACCAGGAAGCCGAAAAAGGTGCAACAGCATTTCAGGTTAGTCTTACATCTCTCAGGTTTCAGGTTTTTTTATACGATAGAGTATGCAGTTCCATTAAGCACGCCTTGATTTGACTCTATTAGAAAAGGAAAGAGCAGCCAATCACCTTGACAAGGTCATGGCTTTCCTCTGAGGGGGGAGGGGAATAATTAAGTATCAGACTTTCTATTTCCAATTGTTATCTCCATTTTTTTTAATCCCTGGGTTCTTCTTATAAAAAAAGGTATAAAATCATAAAGTTCCTTGCTTGCGCTTGGGGGTATGGGTAGGGAAAGGGTTAAGAACAAAAACAAAAAATAAAAAATAATTAGGTTAAGATCAAGATCTCTGTAAAAAATCAGTTTAAAATGACACTTCCACATATTAAAATTCTTAAAACACTCACTTCTGCCTATCCACCACTAGGGGCACTGCAGGCTTTATTCTGTGCTGTTCTAATGTTTGGTCTGTATATATACCTATCCACCACTAGGGGCACTGCAGGCTTTACTCTGTGCTGTTCTAATGTTTGGTCTGTATATATACCTATCCACCGCTAGGGGCACTGCAGGCTTTATTCTGTGCTGTTCTAATGTTTGGTCTGTATATATACCTATCCGCCGCTAGGGGCACTGCAGGCTTTACTCTGTGCTGTTCTAATGTTTGGTGTGTATATATACCTATCCGCCGCTAGGGGCACTGCAGGCTTTACTCTGTGCTGTTCTAATGTTTGGTCTGTATATATACCTATCCACCGCTAGGGGCATTGCAGGCTTTACTCTGTGCTGTTCTAATGTTTGGTGTGTATATATACCTATCCACCGCTAGGGGCACTGCAGGCTTTACTCTGTGCTGTTCTAATGTTTGGTGTGTATATATACCTATCCACCGCTAGGGGCACTGCAGGCTTTATTCTGCGCTGTTCTAATGTTTGGTCTGTATATATGCCTATCCACCACTAGGGGCACTGTAGGCTTTATTCTGCGCTGTTCTGTTCTGATGCTTGCTTGTCTGTATAGTTCCTCTGCACACAGGAATAAATTTGCCAACAAACTTTATTATTGCAATTAAAAACAATAAAATGCACTAAAAAAAACCTTGCAGGAACAGTCCAATAGCAGTCATTGAAGTTACACCTCTCTGCTATGGTGCGGCCCCTTTAAATCATAGTGGTCTTGTGGTAAGGTATAATGTACTTGGTAATGGCTTGTGAGCTAGTTCCTATGCGTTTCGCCGTTTTCATCCTTGCAGCTTCATCAGGGATCCCTGATAAAGCTGCAAGGATTTTATTGAATTTAATTGCCATAATAAGGTTTGTTGGCAAACTTATTACTGTGTGCAGAGCATTTTGGAAGCTACACAGACCAAGCAAGCATCGAAACAGAGTAAAGCCTGCAGTGCCCCTAGTGGTGGATAGGTATACATACAGACCAAACATTAGAACAGCACAGAATAAAGCCTGCAGTGCCCGTGTCGTTTTAATCTGATTTTTTACAGAGATCTTGATCTTAACCTATTAATTTATTCCTTTTTTTTTAACCCTTCCCCTACCCATACCCCTAAGCGCAAGCAATAAACCTTCCCTGTCACCCCAGAGCGCGGTGTGTATGTTTTATTCCTTAAGAAACTCTTACAGTCTCACGAAACTGGATCAAACCTGGAGCCCATACCCAGAAGGGCGGAGAACAGGGACAGAGACCGAGCATGGAGGTTGGATAAAGACAGAAGGCCCACGAGGCAACGGGATATCCCTACCCGAATGGCGGGGTAGACAGGGACAGGGGAACAGAGTAGGGGAGGGGGGATAAAGACAGACGGCCATCGAGGCCAACCTTTATACCCGATAACCCAAAATGGCGGAGAACAGGGACACAGTGAAAAGGGAGGGAGGGTGTATAAAGACATACGGTCCATCTATCCAACCTTTATAACCCTAGCCAGAAGGTCTGTCCTACATTACCAGTAGAAGTATTGGAGTTTTGTATAAGACATACGTCATCTATCCACCTTTATACCCCACCCATATGCTGTCTAATAGTTTACATAGTACATAGTATTGGAGGTTGTAATAAAGACCAATACGTTCCATCTAGTCCAACATTTTACCCTACCCATCATGTCTGTATAACAGTTACTAGATAACATATTATTGGAGGTTGGAATAGACATACGTCCATCTAGTTTCACAACCTTATAAATAACCCTACCCACTATGTTCTGTATAACCGTTTACATAGTAAGCATATATTGGAGGGTGTATAAAGACAGTACGTCCATCTTCATCTTTCTACCTTACCCATAATGTCTGTATAACGTTTACATAGTACATAGTATTGGGGTTGTATAAAGACATACGTCCGTCATCCAACCTTTGATAACCCCACCCTACATGGGCTGTCTAACAGTTAATGAGTGACGCATAGTACTCTGGAGGTTGTATAAAGACTACAGGCGTCTAGTCCAACCTTTATCCTAGCCCATCTGTCTGTAAACAATTTACATAGTAACATAGTTTGGAGGTTGTTAAAGACATATTTCACATCTAGTCCCCCCCTTTATACCCCTGCCCATAGGTCTGTATAACAGTTACATAGTAACATAGTAACTGGAGGTTTTTGATAAAGACATACATCCTCTAGCAACCTTTATACCCTAACCATACTGCTGTCCTAACAGTTACATATTAACATAGTACTGGAGGTTTATAAAGACATACGTCATCTATTCCAACCGTTATACCTACCCATAATGTCTGTAACCAGTTAATAGTATATAGTACTGCCGTTGATTAATAAGCAATCACGGCCATCTAGTCCACCTGTTATACCTACCCCTAATGTCTGGATAACAGTTACATAGTAATTAAGGATTTTGGCACGGTTGTATACCGACATACGTCCATCATAGATCCAACCTTTATACACCTAACCCTAATGTCTGTATAACACTTACATCGTCACATAGTTAGGAGGGTTAGAAAGCATACGTCATCTAGTCAACGCTTATATCCACCATCAATGTCTGGGTCTAAACAGGTTTAATAGTACTAACATTTGGAAGTTTTATAGACAAGTACGTCCACTAAGTTCCCAACCTTTATAACCATACCCTATGTCTTTATAACAGTTACTTACACATAGCTTGGAGGTTGTATAAAGACATACGCCATCTATCCAACCTTTAAACCCTACCCATAATGTCTGTATAACAGTTTATCGTAACATAGTAATGGAGGGTGTATAAAGACTAGCGTCCATCTAGTCGCAACCTTTATACCCCTACCCATAATGTCTGGTATCACAGTTAACACAGAAACTTATTGGAGGTTGTATAAGACATACGTCCATCTATTCCAACTTTATACCCTACCCAGATGTCCTGTCTAACATTTACCATAACATAGTGTTGGGGGTTGTATAAAGACATACTCCATCTAGTCCACCTTTATTACCACTACCCTATGTCTGTATAAAACAGTTTAACACAGTAAACTAGGTATTGAGGTTTTATAAAGACATACGTCCCACTATTCCAACCTTAGACCCTACCATAATGTCTGTATAACAGTTACATATTAACAGTGAGTATTGGAGGTTGTATAAGACCTAACGTCGCACCTAGTCCCCCCATTTTATACCCCTCAATAATGATCTGTAATAACAGTTACATATAACTAGTATTGGGGAGGTTGTCTAAAGACATCGTCCACCTAGTCCCCCTTTAATACCCTATCCCATAATGTCTGTATACATTTACATTACATAGTATGGAGTTTCTAAGACATCGTCCATCTAGTCCAACTTTATACCCTACCCTAATGTCTGTATACATTTACCTAGTAACATAGAGAATATTGGAGGTTGTCGTAAAGACTAGTCCACCTAGTCCGAACCTTTATACCCTCCCATAATGTCTGTATAACATTTACATATGTAACTGTATTGGAGGTTGTAATACAGACATACGTCCACCTAGTCCAACCTTTATACACTACCAATAATGTCTTTATAAATAACACAGTTTTTACATAGTAAACATAGTATTTGGAGGTTGTATAAAGACATGCGTCCACTAGGCCACACACCTTTATAAACCCTGAACCCCTAATGTCTGATAACAGTTTACATAGTAACGTAGTATAGTAGGTGTCATAAAGACATACGTCCCTCGAGTCCCAACTTTATATCCTACCCGATAAGTCTGTCTAAACAGTTACATAGTAAACATAAACAGTGGAGTTGTATAAGACATACTCCATCTAGTCCAACCTTTATACCATAAACCCAGAATGTCTGTATAACATACGATGAGTAATAGCAATTGGAGGTTGTTGAAGTCATACTTCCATCTAGTCCAAACACCGGTTTACCCTACCCATAATGTCTGTATAACAGTTCATAGTAACATAGTATTTGGGGTCGTTATAAAGACAATCCGTCCATCTATTCCAACCTTTATAACCTACCCATAATTCTGTATAGGACAGTTCCACAGAAAATAGTATTGGCGTTTGTATAAAATACATACGTCCATCTAGTCCAGCCCTTTTAATACCTACCCAGAATGTCTGTCTAAAACAGTTAACACAGTACATAGTATTGGAGTTGTAGAAGACTACGTCCATCTAGTCCAACCTTTATCCCCTACCCATATGTCTGTATACAGTTACACTTAACCTAGTATTGGAGGTTGTATAAGAGCATAACGTCCCCCGTGAGTCCAACTTTATACCCTACCAATCATGTCTGTATATCAGGTTACATAGTAACATCGTAATTGGGAGGTTTATAAAGACATCGTCCACCTATCCAACCTTTATACCCCTACCATAATGTCTGTAGACCAGTTTACTATTGACAATAGTATTCGGAGGTTTGTATAAAGACATACGTCACCTGTCCAACCTTTATACCCTACCCCATAAATGTCTGTAGATACGTATACCATGTACTGGGACAGAGTATTGGAGGTTATTAAAAGACATAGTCCATCTAGTCCACTTTATAGCCCGAAACCCCTATTCTGGTAATAACAGTGTTTACATAGTAACATAGTATTGGAGGTTGTATAAAGACATACGTCGCACCTAGTCCACCCATTTATACCCTATCCATGGAATGTCTGTATAACAGTTCCATAGTACCATAGTATTGGAGGTTGTTAAGACTACGTCCGACCTGTTCCACAAACCTTTAAACCCGACATATGTCCCTGTATAACATTTACATGTAACATAGTATTGGGAGGTTGTATAAACATACTTCCCCTATCCAACCTTTATACCTACCCATAATGGTCTGTATCACATTTCCATAGTAAACATAGTATGGAGGTTTATCTCAAACGAACATACGTCCATCTAAGAGTCCACTTTTTATATCCTACCCATCATGTTCTGTATACCATTACATCGATAACATGAGTATTGGAGGTTGTATAAAGACTACTTCCCTCTAGTCCACCTTTATACCCTACCCATAAAATTCTGTATAACAGTTTACACAGTAAAAAATGTATTGGAGGTTGTAATAAAGACATACGTCCTCTAGTCCACTTTAACCGCTACCCAGATGTCTGTCTACAGTTACACACACAGTACATATATTGGGAGTTGTATAAAGACATACGTCCGGTCTAGTTCCACCTTTATACCCTACCCATAATGTCCCTGTATAAAGTTACACGTAACAGAGTTTGGGAGTTGTATAAGATCATACGATCCACCAGTCCAACCTTTATCACCCTAGCCAAATATGTCCTGTATATACAGTTTACAATATCTAAACATAGTATTGGAGGTTGTATAAAGACATACGTCCACCTAGTCCAACCTTTATACCCGCTAGCAATAATGTCTGTATAACAGTTACATAGTAACTAGTATGGAGGTTGTATAAAGACAATAACGTCCACCTGGTCCAACTTTATACCCTACCCTAATGTCGTAGTAAACAGTTACATAGTAACATAGGCTTGGAGGTTATATAAAGACTACGTCCATCATAGTCCACCTGTATACCCTAGGCCCATAATGTCCGTATAGGCAGTTACTAGTAACATAGTATTGGAGGTTGTATAAAGACATACTCCACACTAGTCCACCTTTATACACCTCCCATAATTTCCTGTATAACATTACAAGTAACCATAGTTTGGAGGTTGTATAAGACATACTGTCCACTAGTCCAACCTTTATACCCTACCATAAATGTCTGTATAACAGTTCCAAGATACCATAGTATGAGTTGGTATAAAGACAATACGTCCAGCCTAGTCCCCTTTATACCCTATACCCATAATGTTCTGTATACCAGTACATAGTAACATAGTATAGGAGGTTGTATATAAGCATACTTCATCTACGTCCAACCTTTGAAATCCTACCAATAATGTCTGTCTAACAGTTACATATAACATAACATTGGACGTTTTATAAAGACATACGCCATCTAGTCCAACCTTTATACCATACCATACTTTCTGTATAACGTTACATAGTACAGCATTGGAGGTTGTATAAAGACTACGTCTCTATCCCAATCCACCTTTATACCCTACTCCCATATGTCGGTAAACAGTTTCCATCGTAACATAGATATTGAGGTTTGTTAAGACATACGTCATCGTCCAGCTAGTCCAACCTTTATCCCTACCATAAATGTCTGTAAACAGTTACCAGTAAAATGTACTTGAGGTTGTAACTACATACGTCCATCTAATGTCCAACCTTTATACCCACCCGAATGTCCTTCTAACAGTTTACACAGTAACCATCGTATTGGGGGAGGTTGTATAAAGAACTACGTCCATCTAGTCCAACCCTGTATCCGCTAGCACCCATAATGTCTGTATAAACAGTTACACAGTAACATAGTATTGGAGGTTGTATAAAGACATACGTCCACCTAGTCAACCTTTATACCCATACCAATATTTCTGTATAGACAGTTACATAGTCAACATAGTATTGAGGTTGGTATAAAGACATACTTCCACCAGTCCACCTTTATAACCCCTACCCATAATGTTCTGTATAACAGTTTTACATGGAACCGGTATTAGGAGGTTATATAAAGACATCACTTCCATCTAGAAATCCCAACCTTGTTATACCCTACCCATAATGTCCTGTATAAACCGTTTACAATCGTACATGTATTGGCGGTTGTATAAAGACATACGTCCACCTAGTCCAAACCTTTATTACCCTACCTACCCATAATGTCTTAATAACAGTTGCATAGAAACATAAGTAATTGGGAGGTTGTATAAACCATACGTCCACCTGTCCAACCTTTCTACCCTACCATAATGGTGCTGTATAACAGTTACATAGGTTTTTTTAACTAGTATTGGAGGTTTGTATAAAGACATACGTCCATCTAGTCCAACTTTATACCCTACCCATGAAGTCTGTATAAGGTTTACATAGTAACATATAGTCGGAGGTTGTCTAAAGCATACGTCCATCTAGTCCAACGCTCTTATATCCTAATCCTACTCCATCATGTCTTTCTAACAGTTACAATAGTCACATACATTTGGAAGTTGTATAAGACATACGTCCTCTAGTCCAACCTGTTGTATACCATCCCCATAGATGTCTGTTATAACATTACATAGTAACAGCATTGGAGGTTGTATAAGCATACGTCCATCTAGTCCAAACTTTATACCCTACCCATAAGGTCTGTATAACGTTACATCGTACATAGATATTGAGGTTGTATAAAGACATACGTCCATCTAGTCCCAACCTTTATACCTACCCATAATTTCCTGGATAACAGTTACACGTAAATAGTATTGGAGGTTGTATCAAGCATCCGTCCATCTAGTCCAACCTTTATACCTACCCAGAATGTCCCCTGTCTAACAGTTACACATAACATAGTAATTGGAGGTTGTTAAGACATAAACGTCATCTAGGTCCAACCTTATAGATACCCTAACCCATAATGTCTAGTAATAACAGTTACACAGTAACATATATTGAGTTTTATAAAGACATACGTCCACCTAGTCCACCTTTATACCCTACCAATAATGTTCTGTATCACATTACATAGTGACATAGTATTGAGGTTGTAATAGAAGACTAACGTCCACCTAGTCCAACCTTTATACCTAACCAATAAATGGTGCCTGTATACCGTTACATAGTACATATGATTTGAGGTTGTATAAAGTACATACTTCCCCTAGTCCAACCTTTATACCCTACCCATAATGGTCTGATAACAGTGTCATAGTAACAGAGTATTGGAGGTTATATAAAGACATACTCAATCTAGGTCCCAACGCTTTATAACCCTACCCATAATGTTCCCTGTATCACATTTTACATCTAAAACATGTATTGAGGTGTGATAAAGACATACGTCCACCTATTCCGCCCTTTTATACCCTACCAGATGTCCTGTATCACATTACATCGTAACATATATTGGGAGGTTGATAAGACATACGTCCACCTAGTTCCACCTTTATAACCCTACCAAGAAATGTCTGTATCACATTACATATTACATAGTATTGGAGGTTTTATAAAGACATACGTCCACCTAGTCCACCTTTATACCCTAACCCTACTGTCTGTATCCGTTTACATATAACATAGTATTTGGAATGTTATATAAGAGACATAATCGTCCATCCTAGTTCCAACCTTTTTATTCCTAACCCATAATGTCTGTATAACAGTTTAATAGTAAACATAGTATTGGGCCGGTTGTCAAAATCAAGACATACGTCCATCTAGTCCATACTTTATAAACCCTACTACCCATCAAAACGATTTATGTATAATCAGTTACAGTAGTAACATAGTATTGGAGGTTTATAAGAACATACTTCCACTAGTCCAACCTTTTACCCTACCCATAATGTCTGTATAACATTTACAGTACAGTAGTATGTATTGAGGTTTATAAAGAACCATACGTCCACCTAGTCCAACCTTTAATACCCTACCCCTAATCTGTGTAACAGTTCATAGTAACATAGTATTGTGAGTTTATAAAGACAGGTACCGTCCATCTAGTCCAACCATTTATACCCTACCCATAATTCTGTAATACAGTTACATAGTAACAAGTATTTGAGTTGTATAAAGACAGACGTCCATCTCTGTCCCAAACCTTTATATCCCTACCCATCATGTCTGTAATAACAGTTACATAGTACATAGTATTGGAGGTTGGTATAAAGACTAACGGTCCCTTTAGTCCACCTTGTCTACCTAAGCCCATGAATGTCTGTATAACATTTACATAGTAACATATTATTGGAGGTTGTATAAGAACATAACGTCCTCTAGTCCAACCGGTGTGTGTATACCCTACCCATATTTCTGTATAACATTTTACCTAGTAATCATAGTATTGAGGTTATAAAGACCATCTTCCATCTAGTCCAACCTTTTATCATACCTACCACATAATGTCTGTAGAACAGTTACATAGTAAACATAGTATTGGAGTTGTTAAAGACCTACGTCCATCTAGTCCGCCTTACACCCTAACCCCTAATGTCCTATAACAGTTACATCGGAACATAAGTATTGGTGGTTGTATAACGAAATCACGTCCGATCTAATCCAACATTTATAACCCTACCCATAATGTCTGTATAATAGAACAGTTTTACTAGTAACAATAGTAAGGGAAGGTTTATAAAGACATACGTCCATCTAGTCCACCTTTACATACCCTACCCATAATGTCTGTATAACAGTTACATAGTAACATAGTATGAATGTTGTATAAAGACATACGTCCATCTATTCCAGACCTATACCCTACCCATATGTCGGTATACAGTTACATAGTAACATATTATTGGAGGTTGTATCAAGACACTCACGTCCATCTTCGGTCCAACCTTTGATACCGCTACCCATATTTCTGGTATAACAGTTACATAGTAACCTAGTATTGAAGGTTTGTATAAAGACTGACGTCCATCTAGTCCAACCTTTACCCCTATACCATATGTCTGTATAACAGTTAATAGTAAACATGTATTGGTGTTGTATAAGACATAACGTCCATGCTAATCCAACCTTTATACCCTCGTCCCATAATGTCTTGTACTAACAGTTACATCGTAACATAGTATTGAGGTTGTATAATGACATACTTCCATCTCTCCATCTAGGTTTTTAGCTACCGTAAACACACAAAGTTTTTGCAAGTGTTAAAGGCAATCTAAATAGCCATAATTCCAACAGCTGCAGTGTACTGGGGTTTGGTTTTGCCAGGCGACTTTCAAACACTGTGGGTCAAAGGCGTAAAGTCCTCTGCAAATTGCGAAGACTTTATTTGATTTAACTATTCCTGTCACTTTCCTGCAGGGAACACTAATCCCGCTCTCTCTTCCTTCTGCTCAAACTTTTAACCGCAGCGGTTGTCCAATCACGATTAGTCATCGCAAGCGAGACGCCAACCCACATAGTGAGTCGGGATAGAGAAAGTAGCTCAGCGACAGCGTTTGCCGCCCCAACTTGGAAGAATTAGTTTAAATGGCATCACCGCATGCGGTCTATCACACAGATTAATTATGCAAGTGTTAAAAAAAAATCTCTCCAAAAATGAAGTCAATTCAATGTTCTCTTTCTGCTTGCGAGCTGGAGGCTTGACAGGCACTCAGCACCCCTGTACACTCCCACCGAACCCCCGGGAGAGAGGGATTTTACAAACGATCACTCTTTTTTTTGCAATGTGGCTTTCACGTTGGTTAGCCGTGCACAAGTTACATTGACGATAACTTGGGTGAAAACTTCGCTAATTGGCGTGCACTTCATAATGCATTACCATTCGTTTGCGCTGAGATTGCTAAATCCTTCGTTATGGAAGCGTACGCGAAAAAAATGATGATTTCCATTATAACTCCACCTACATTGACATTCCATCACCACATCGGTGGCTCAGTGGTTAGTGTTTTTGGCTCAGTGGTTAGTACGGTGGCCCAGTGGTTAGTGTGATGGCTCATGGTTTAGTGCTGTGGCCTCAGTGGTTTAGTACGGTGGCTCAGTGGTAGTACTGTGGCTCAGTGTTAGTACGGTGGCCTCAGTGGTTATCTGCGGTGGCTCATTGGTTAGTAGCGGTGGCTCGTGTTAGTATGGGTGGCTCTGGGTTAGTGCATGCTGCTCAGTGGTTATACGGTGGCTCAGTGGTTATACGGTAGCTCATGGTTAGTACAGTGGCTCAGTGGTTTAGTACGGTGGTTTCAGTGGTTAGTACGGTTGGCTCAGTGGTTAGTGGCAGTGGCTCAGTGTTTAAGTACGGTGGCTCAGTGGTATAGTACGGGGGCTCAGGTGGTTCGTACATGTGGCTCAGTGGTTAGTACGAGTTGCTCAGTGGTAATGCAGTGCTCATGGTTTAGTACGGTGGCTCAGTGTTAGTATGGGTGGGCTCAGTGGGTATTAAACGGTGGTTCAGTGGTAGTCGAGTGGATCCTGTAGTACGGTGGTTCAGTGGTTATTCCAGTGGCTCAGTGGTTAGTACGGTGGCTCAGTGTTGATAGGTGGCTCGTGTTTATACGGTGGCTCATTGGTTAGTCGGTGGCTCATGGTTAGTGCGGTGGCTCAGTGGTTGTAAGGTGGCTCAGTGGTTATATATGGCGTGGCTCATGTTAGTGCAGTGGCTCACGTGGGTTAGTACGAGTGGCGTCAGTGGTTGTACGGTCGCTCAGTGGTTAGTACAGTGGCTCCAGTGGTTAGTACGGTGGTTCAGTGGTTTAGTACGGTGCTCAGTGGTTGTTGCAGTGGCTCAGTGGTTAGTACGGTGCTCAGTGGTTAGTACGTGGCTCAGTGGTTCGTATGTGGCTCAGTGGTTAGTTACGGTGGCTCAGTGGTTATGCAGTGGCTCATGGTTAGTAGGTGGCTCCGTGGTTAGTATGGTGGCTCAGTGTTTAGTGCGTGGCTCATTTGGTATAGTACGGTGGCTCGGGTGGTTAGTAAACGGTGGCTCAGTGGTTAGTACATTGGCTCATTGGTTATACGGTGGTTCAGTGGTTTGTACGGACGGTGGATCAGTGGTTAGTACAGTGGTTATCAGTGGTTATTACGTGGCTCAGTGGTTGTACGGTGGCTCAGTGTGTAACAGTGGCTCAGTGTTTAGTACGGTGGTTGCAGTGTTGTACTGTGGCTCAGGTTTATTGTGGTGGTCATGGTTTAGTACAGTGGCTCGTGGTTAGCACTGATTCCTTGCAGCGCTGAGGTCCTGAGTTTCGTTCCACCCTTGGACACATCTGCAAGGAGTGTTGGTTGTTCTCCCCATGCTTGCGTGGGTTCCTCCGGGCACTACCATCCGGTCCCCCACAATCATAAAGAATACTGATAGTTTGTAGTGTCAAATAAATGGTGCTTAGATTGTAAGCACTCTCGGGGCAGGGCCGGATGTGAATTGCGTAATAATTGTAAAGCTCCTGCAACCGGAAAATGAGAAGCGCTATCATCAAAAAATCGAATACATCCTACACACTAAGCATTGTAAAATGCGATTGTAGCCTGTAGAAATGCACTAGGTGGCCAGCACTTAAATAATTCATTGTTATTTGGGGCGGATCCTCATTATTCTTCTAAAGGGTAGTTAATCTACACAATTGCCTTTTTCTTTTTATACAGAAATAATTAAGCGGAAAGCTTGTTAGTTAATATCCCGTTAGTATTTTCTATCCGGCTTTCTCTCTGAAAAGCACTGAAATTAGGGGCGTCACGGAAACAAAATGTTAATAATAAAAACAGCTCAACGGTAAAACATGTTTTAATCTCGGTATTACAGTGTGTCTGATGATGATTAAAATCACACACTACTTCCCTATCTAAGAATATAATCAACAAATATTTCAATACAGAACGCTAGGCATTTTATTCCCCGCCCCTAACTGAGCATGTGTGAGATCACACTGACCATGGGGAGGGTGGGTAACCATAGGAATTTTTCTGTACGGAACATTTTACTTATTATCTTTGGTTAGGAATTGCCTAGAAGACAGGAGGATGTTCTTGTAATCACCGTTACTGGATGTTGTCTGGTGAAACATTTTTTTACAGTGGAATTATCCCAACTGGGATTGCATGTGAACTTTTTTTAAAATCTACGCCTCACACAGATTCTGTTTTTTATTGCTTTTTAGTCCCTATATGAATCACATTAACCAGAAAGACTTTCGCCTATTGTTATCCACCTCTGTCCCTTACTAGCAATCTAAGCTTCAACCCTTTCAAGAGTAAGACCTTTAGATCAGGATAGTCAAATAACGTTGTGGTTGACCTTTAACATTTAAGTTATTGATAAACTCAGCCGGGTGCTAAAACCTAATGTATCATAACCTTCCTATTTTTAACTCCACCATCCGCCATTTTTTTCTCCTCTTAATCTGTAATTGTGTTTACAACGTAGACCAACTGGTTGCGGTCCACTTTAGTGTTGTCCTGCACCGCCTGTTAAAAATAAAGAACATTTAATTCCGAGATGATTATCATCCCCGACTGGTTTTCTCGACTGTTTTGTGAGGAATCCGTCTGATATCTCCTAGTCACATATCCGCTGTGGTAACAGAGTGGGTGCCTATTGGTGGGCTTAGCAGACATGGGCGGGGACAATGACGTGGCCCCTTTACCGGTGCTGGTGTGGCCACCCCTGGATCTAGGGCCCCCCTACTAAATTAATAATTTTTTGGAGATCCCTTAGGCCCCTAAATCATAGCTGCCCAGTTCCACTAGTTAGAATTTGATTGGTACCTGGTCTTCTTCCTGTACTCTCCATTGTCGGTACTCCTGTACTAATTAACTGGTTCGTCATATATTCATCTGAACAAGAAGGAGGGGAGTGTGGCATTTTCACGTGAAGCTTTCCACAAACACATCTCGACATGCTGCATAGACAAGCTTAAAATCCACTAAAAACACTGTAACAACTGCATGGTGCGAGATGACTCAATGGGCCTGTTAAATTCACCGAAAACGATGTGAAAATATTCAATTATAAAAGAAGAACTTGGTTTATTTTTCAAATCTGGGAAATGTTTCCTTGGACCTGGACAATTATTGGCCTATTCTGATTGGCTGTCTGATTGGCTGCTGGTCAGAGGTATAAGAATCACCATCTCCTGACCTACTGGTTTAAAAAAACAGCGATATCTCCACATGTTGGCCCTCTGGATGTTTTTTGCACTACCACTCCCAGCATTCCCTGTATATCCTGGTTTTAAGATATTAGAGAGGATGGTTTTTGCCCCACAACGGTACATCAGACATCCAGTTCCT
Organism: Hymenochirus boettgeri; assembly: GCA_019447015.1. Classification (NCBI taxonomy): domain Eukaryota; kingdom Metazoa; phylum Chordata; class Amphibia; order Anura; family Pipidae; genus Hymenochirus; species Hymenochirus boettgeri. Next base: position 819,390 of record JAACNH010000020.1, read on the forward strand.
GTGTGTGACAAAGACACTCTCCTTCTTGTATCCCTGGTTGTTGAACTTGGCGACTGTCCCTAGATTCCTGACTGTTTACCTTCCCCTTTTAATACAAAGCCCCGTAATTACAGTACCATAAGCAGGAGTGGCAGAATTCTCATGTGGAGATTACACCTACACCGACTAATATCACCAGGTATATTTAAAAGGCATGTCACCCCTCAAATGAAAAATGTAAAGGTAGCAGATCCCCCAAACCCCTACAAGTATTAGAACGCACAGTGTGTGAGGACACACTGTAATGCGCAACATTGTCATGCTCCACCTTTCCGCTGCCTGTCACAAAAGTTTCCGCCTTTTCTTCCCTAACTCTTTCCAAGCTTGCCATGCTCAGAGGAGGCAGCTAGGGGAATAACATTCAGTCATTAGCTGTGAGTGCATCTGTCCAAATCATGACTGAAGCATCTTCACTTCCATGACTGACAGCTGGCTAACCGAAAAACCAGAACGCCGAAAAGAAGTCAACAGCATTTCAGGTTAGTCCTTCATCTCTCAGGTTTTCCAGTTTTTTTTTATAACGATAGAGTATTGCAGTTCCATAAGCACGCCTGATTGACTCTATTAGAAAGGAAAGAAGCATCCAATCCCTTGACAGGTCATGGCTTTCCCTCTGAGAGGGGGGAGGGGAATAATTAAGTATCAGACCTTTCTATTTCCTAATTTGTATCTCCATTTTTTTAATCCCTGGGTTCTCTTATAAAAAAGAGTAAAATCAAAATCATAAAGTCTCTCCTGCTTGCGCTTGGGGTATTGTAGGGAAGACGGTTAGAACAAAAACACAACAAATAAATAATTAGGTTAGATTCAAGATCTCTGTACAATCAGTTTAAAAATGACACTGTCCACATATTAAAATTCTTAAAACCTCACTTTCTGCCTATCCACCCACTAGGGGCACTCAGGCTTTATGTCTGTGTCTGTCTAATGTTTGTGTGTCTTATATATACATCCACCACTGGGGCACTGCAGCTTTACTCTGTGCGTGTTCTAATGTGTGGTCTGTATATATACTATTCGCCGCTAGGGGCACTGCGGCTTTAACTCTGTGCTGTTCTATGTTTGGTCTGTTATATACCTATCCACCGCTAGGGCACTGCAGCTTTACTCTGTCTGTTCTAATGTTTGGTGTGTATTATACTATCCACGCTAGGGGCACTGCAGCTTTATTCTGTGCTGTTCTAATGTTTGGTCTGTATATATACCTATCCGCCGCTAGGGGCACTGCAGGGCTTTACTCTGTGCTGTTCTAATGTTGGTGTGTATATAAATACCTATCCGCCGCTATGGGGCACTGCAGGCTTTACTCTGTGCTGTTTCTAATGTTTGGTCTGTATATATACCTATCCCCCCGCTAGGGGCATGGCTGCTTTACTCTGTGCTTTCTAATGTTTGGTGTGTATATATACCTATCCACCCTAGGGCACTGCAGGCTTTACTCTGTGCTGTTTTCTAATGTTTTTGGTGTGTATATATACCTATCCACCGCTAGGGGCACTGCTGCTTTATTCTGCGCTGTTTTCTAATGTTTGGTCTGTTATTGCCTATCCACCACTAGGGGCACTGTAGTCTTTTGATTCTGCGCTGTTTCTGTTCTGATGCTTGCTTGTCTGTATAGTTCCTCGCACCACGGATAAATTTTGCCAACACTTTATTATTGCGATAAAAACAATAAAATGCACTAAAAAAAACCTTGCAGGAACAGTCCAATAGCAGTCATTGAAGTTACACCTCTCTGCTATGGTGGGCGCCCCCTTTAAATCATAGTGGTCTTGTGGAAGGTATAATGTACTTGTAATGGTCTTGTGAGCTAGTTCCTATGCGTTTCGCCGTTTTCACTCCTTGCAGCTTCATCAGGGATCCCTGATAAAGCTGCAAGGTTATTTGAATTTATTGCCATAAAAGGTTTGTTGGCAAACTTTTACGTGTGCAGAGCATTTTGGAAGCTACACAGACGCAAGCAAGCAGCGACACCGAGAAAGCCTGCAGTGCCCCTAGTGGTGGATAGGTATACATACAGACCAAACATTAGAACAGCACAGAATAAGCCTGCAGTGCCCCTAGCGGTGGATAGGTATATATACAACCAAACATTAGAAAAGCACGAATAAAGCCTGCAGTGCCCCTAGTGGTGGATAGGTATATATAACAACAACATTAGAACAGCACAGAATAAAGCCTGCAGTGCCCCTATGGCGGATAGGTATATATACAGACAAACATTAGAACAGCACAGAATAAAGCCTGCAGTGCCCCTAGCGGTGGATAGTGTATATACAGACCAAACATTAGAACAGCCAGAATAAAGCCTGCAGTGCCCCTACGGTGGATAGGTATATATACAGACAAACATTAGAACACACGAGTAAAGCCTGCAGTGCCCCTATCGGTGGATAGGTATATATCAGACCAAACATTAGAACAGGGCAGAATAAAGCCTGCAGTGCCCCTAGCGTGGATAGGTATATATACCACCAACATTAGAACAGCACAGAATAAGCCTGCAGTGCCCCTAGCGTGATAGGTATATATACAGACCAAACATTAGAACCGCGCGAATAAAGCCTGCAGTCCCTAGCGGTGGATAGTATATATACAGACCAAACATTAAACAGCACAGAATAAAGCCTGCCGTGCCCCTAGCGGTGGATAGGTATATACAGACCAAACATTAGAACAGGGCAGAATAAAGCCTGCAGTGCCCCTAGCGTGGATAGGTATATATACAACACCAACTTTTTAGAACGGCACAGAATAAAGCCTGCAGTGGCCCCAGTGGTGGATAGGTATTATATACCAAACATTAGAACAGGGCAAATAAAGCCTGGCCAGTGCCCCTAGCGTGGATAGGTATATATACACACCAAACATAGAACAGCACACATAAAGCCTGCAGTGCCCCTCGAGTGGCGGATAGGTATATATACACAACCCAAACATTAGAACAGCACAGAATACAGCCTGCAGTGCCCCTAGTGGTGATAGTGCAGAAGTGAGTGTTTTAAGAATTTTAATTTATGGATGTTCGGTTTTAATCTGATTTTTTACAGAATCTTGATCTTAACCTATTAATTTATTCCTTTTTTTTTTAACCCTTCCCCTACCCATACCCCTAAGCGCAAGCAAGCCTTCGTTATAGGAGCGTACGCGGAAAAAAATGATGATTTACCATTAAACATTATAGCCACCTACATTGACATTCTCACACACAGTATGGTGGCTCAGTGGTTAGTACGGTGGCTCAGTGGTTAGTGCGGTGGCTCAGTGGTTAGTACGGTGGCTCAGTGGTTAGTGCGGTGGCTCAGTGGTTAGTACGGTGGCTCAGTGGTTAGTATGGTGGCTCAGTGGTTAGTGCAGTGGCTCAGTGGTTAGTACGGTGGCTCAGTGGTTAGTACGGTGGCTCAGTGGTTAGTACAGTGGCTCAGTGGTTAGTACTAGTAACTATGTAACTGTTATTACAGGACATTATGTGTAGGGTATAAGGTGGGAATGATGGACGTATTTCTTTATTCAACCTTTAAATACTATGTGACTATGAAACTGTTATACAGACATTTGGGTAGGGTTAAGGTTGGACTAGATGGACGTATGTCTTTATACACCTCCAATACTTTTATATGTAACTGTTCTACAGACATTAGTTGGTAGGGTATAAAGGTTGGACAGAGTGGACGTATGTCTTTATACAACCTCCATTACTATGTTACTATGTAACTGTATACAGACATTATGGGTAGGGATAAAGTTGGACTAGATGGAGTATGTCTTTACTACAACCTCCAATACTAGTTTACTATGTTAACTGTTATTACAGACATTATGGGTAGGTATAAAGGTTGGACTAGATGGACGTATGTCTTTATACAACCTCCAATACTTGTTACTAGTAATGTTCTACAACATATGGGTAGGGTATAAAGGTTGGACTAGATGACGTATGATTTATACACCTCCAATACTATGTTACTATGTAACTGTTTATACAGACATATGTAGGGTATAAGGTTGGACTAGATGGCGTAGTCTTTATACAACCTCCAATACTGTGTTACTATGAAACTGTTATGCAGAACATTATGGGTAGGGATAAAGGTTGGACTAGATGGATGATGTCTTTATACAACCTCATACTATGTTACTATGTAATGTTATACAGACATTTGGGTAGGGTATAAGGTGGGACTAGTTGGACGTATGTCTTTATACACACCTTTCCAATACTATGTTACTATGTAACTGTTATACAGACATTATGGGTAGGGTATAAAGTTTGGACTAGATGGGATGTATGTCTTTATACAACCTCCAATACTATGTATCTATGTAACTGTTATACAGACATTATGGGGTAGGGTATAAGTTGACTAGATGGACGGTCTTTACAACCTAATACTATGTTACTAGTAATGTTATACAGACATTACTGGGTAGGGATAATGGTTGGACTAAGGAGTATGTCTTTTACACCTCATACATGTTACTAGTAACTGTTATACAGACATTATGGTAGGGTATAAAGGTTGACTATAGGACGTATTCTTTATACAACCTTATATACTATGTTACTATGTAACGTTATACAGACATTATGGGTAGGGGTATAAGGTTGGACTATATGGACGTATGTCTTATTACAACCTTTAATACTATGTTACTATGTAACTGTTATACAGACATTAGGGTAGGGTATAAAGGGGAATAGGACGTATGTCTTTTATACAACCTCCAATACTATGTTACTATGTAACTGTTATACAGACATTAGGGTAGGGTATAAAGGTTGACTAGATGGATGATGTCTTTAACAACCTCTAATACTATGTTACTATAAACTGTTATACGACATTATGGGTAGGTATAAAGGTTGGACTAGATGACGTATGTCTTTATTACAACCTCCAATACTATGTTACTAGTAACTGTTATACAGACATTATGGGTAGGGTATAAAGGTTGTATAGATGGACGTAATGTCTTTATGACAACCTCCAATACTATGTACTATGTAACTGTTATAAGACATTATGGGTAGGTATAAAGGTTTTGAACTAGATGGACGATGTCTTTATACAACTCCAATACTATGTTACTATGTAACTGTTATACAGAATTATGGGTAGGGTATAAAGGTTGGACTAGATGGACGTTTTTTTATTTTTATACAACCCATAACTATGTTACTAGTAACTGTTATACAGACATTATGGGTGAGGGTATAAGGGTGGACTAGATGGACGTATGTCTTTATACAACCTCCAATACTATGTTGCTCATGTAACTGTTTGATAGACCTATATGGTAGGGTATAGGTTGGACTAGATGGACGTATGTGTCTTTATTAAACCTCCATATATGTTACTATGTAACTGTTAACAGACTTATGGGTAGGGTATAAAGGTTGGGACTCTATGGACGTATGTCTTTATACAACCACCACTACTATGTTACTATGAACTGTTAATAGACATTATGGGTAGGGTATAAGGTTGGACTAGATGGACGTATTGTCTTTATAAACACTCCAAACTATGTACATGTAACTGTTATACAGACATTATGGGTATGATATAAAGGTTGGACTAGATGGACGTATGTCCTTTATACAACCTCCAATATATGTTACTATTAACTGTTATACAGACATTATGGGTAGGGATAAGGTTGGACAGATGGACGTATGTCTTTATAAACCATCCAATACTATGTTACTATGTAACTGTTACAGGACATTATGGGTAGGGTATAAAGTGTTGGACTAATGGATGTATGTCTTTATACACCATCCAATACTATGTACCGATGTACTGTTAGATAGAACCATTATGGGTAGGGTATAAGGTTGGACTAGATGGACGTATGGTCTTTATACAACCTCCAATTACTATGTTGCTCTGTAATACGTGTTTAGAATAGCAGACATTATGGGTAGGGTATAAAGGTTGGACTAGATGGAGTATGTCTTATACAAACCTCCAATCTATGTGCTATTTTACTTATACCTTTAACAGAGGACAATATTCGTCACATTGCTGTGAGATGTATAATCCCCCTGACTGGCAGTTGAGTGGAGGTTGGATATCTATGAGGGATAGACAGGTGAACTCAACATGTTATTTGTTTCTTGTCATTTTCCTCTATAGTTTTTATTATCTCTCCCTGGAGGTCTCTGGACTACACACTGCTGATTTCCATTTTACTGTCTGGCTCTGTAAAGTGTTTATGGCCCAGATGGGGCTCCTATGACTCGGTGTGTGAAAGAGACTACAGACTGTGTGTGTTGGATGAGTGTATGAGAACTGTGTGTAGAGAGGACTGACGGGACTTGTGTGTTGGTGGAGTGTGAGGACTGTGGTGAGAGAGGTACACGGACTGTGTTTGTGAGTGTGAGAACTGTGTGAGGAGAGGACGGACGGACTGTGTGTGTGAGTGTGAGGACTGTGTTGAGAGAGACACTGACTGTGTTTGTTGGTGTGAGGACTGGTGATAGAGGACACGGACTGGTGTTTATGAGTGTGAGAGAGACACGGACTGTGTTGTGAGTGTGAGACTGTGTGGAGGAGAGCACGGACTGGTTTGGGAGTGTGAGAGAGACACGGACTGTGTTTGTGAGTGTGGAGAGACACTGAGTGTTTTGTGAGTTGTGAGACTGTGTGAGAGAGACACGGACTGGTGTGTTGAGTGTGAGAGACTTGTGAGAGAGACACGGACTGTGTTTGTGAGTGTGAACTGTGTGAGAGAGACACGGACTGTGTTTGTGTGTGTGAGAGAGACACGGACTGTGTTTTGGTGTGAAATGTGTGAGAGAGACACGGACTGTGTTTGTGAGTGTGAGAGAGACACGGACGGTGTTTGTGAGTGTGAGACTGTGTGAGAGACACGGACTGTGTTTGTGAGTGTGGAGAGAGACTGGACTGTGTTTGTGAGTGTGAGACAGTTGGAGATGTTACAATGGAATCTCCTGAGACTTCTTTGTCCGTTCCATGTGAACACGTGAGAAACCACAGGAACGATGTGGAAACTCTTCATCCCTCCCAAACACATAGAAGGTACATTATTTACCCATCATGCACAGCTAACTCACACATTGAGGATAAAACACTTTTCAGACTTATAGCCAGAAACATTAAAGGACAATTATACTTCCCATTTCCCCGATCCACTCCTGCACCAAAACGCTAAGTCCTCCCCTCCGGGTACTTTACAAAAGTCCTGCACTACTTACTTGTAATCTCCCTCGTAGCTTCCGGTCGGATCCTTCTCCACTGGCACGTCAGTGACAGCCCGGAGGCAGCCAATGGGAAGACCGCCTCCTGCAGAGCGCGTCTTCCCATTGGCTGACTCCGACCTGTCACTCAAAGTGCCAATGGGAAGGATCGGATAGGAGCGACGAGGAGACGAGGGAGATTACAATAAGTAGTGCAGGACTTTTGTAAAGTACCTGATGGGAGGACTTAGCGTTTTTAGGTCTTTACCCTGGGTACTTTGCAGGAGTGGGGGGAAAGGAAACGAGGGGGAGGTGAGTATAATTGTCCTTTAATTAAAATCACTTTACATTCCCATAAAAGATACACCTGTGGGCAGTCAGTAACAATCTTTACTACTGCAAGTCCTGCATTCACACGTGTGGTTATCGTCTGAAGCGACAGTTTTGTAATGTGTGTGCACGCGCTCAGGTCCAATCGAATGTGTACGAGGAGTTATTCCTGTGTGCAAGAGGTTTTCGGGGGGCTATACAGACCAAACATTAGAACAGCACAGATAAAGCCTGCAGTGCCCCTAGTGGGGATAGGTATATATACAGACCAAACATTAGAACAGCACAGAATAAAGCCTGCAGTGCTCCTGGAGCGGATAGGTGTTATATACAGACCAAACATTAGAACAGCACAGAATAAAGCCTGCAGTGCTCCCTAGTGGCGGATAGGTGTATATACAGACCAAACATTAGAACAGCACAGAATAAAGCCTGCAGTTGCCCCTAGTGTGGATAGGTATACTATACAGCCCAAAACATTAGAACGCACAGAAGAAAGCCTGCAGTGCCCCTAGTGGTGGATAGGATATACAGACCAAACATTAGAACAGCACAGAATAACGCACTGCAGTGTCCTCGTGGGATAGTTATATACAGACAAACATTAGAACAGCACAGAATAAAGCCTGCAGTGCCCCTAGTGGCGGATAGTATATATACAGACCAAACATTAGAACAGCACAGAATAAAGCCTGCAGTGCCCTAGTGGCGGATAGGTTATATACAGACCAAACATTAGAACAGACAGAGTAAAGCCTGCAGTGCCCTAGCGGGGATAGGTATATATACAGACCAAACATTAGAACAGCGCAGAGTAAAGCCTGCAGTGCCCCTAGTGGCGGATAGGTATTATATAGACCAAACATTAGAACAGCACAGAGTAAGCCTGCAGTGCCCCTAGCGGGGATAGGTATATATAAAACAAACATTAGAACAGGGCAGAATAAAGCCTGCAGTGCCCCTAGTGGCGGATAGGTATATATACAGACCAAACATTAGAACAGCACAGAATAAAGCCTGCAGTGCCCCTAGTGGCGGATAGGTATATATACAGACCAAACATTAGAACAGCACAAGGTAAAGCTGCATGTGCCCCTAGTGGCGGATAGGTATATATACAGACCAAACATTAAAACAGCACAAGAGTAAAGCCTGCAGTGCCCCTAGCGGCGGATAGGTATATATACAACCAAACATTAGAACAGCACAGAGTAAAGCCTGCAGTGCCCTAGCGGCGGATAGGTATATATACAGACCAAACATTAGAACAGCAAAGAGTAAAGCCTGCAGTGCCCCTAGCGGCGGATGTATATATACACACCAAACATTAGAAACAGCCAGAGTAAAGCCTCAGTGCCCCTAGGGTGGAGGATAGGTATATATACAGACCAAACATTAGAACAGCACAGAGTAAAGCCTGCAGCCCTAGCGGTGGATAGGTATATACAGACCAAAAACATTGAACAGCACGAGTAAAGCCTGCAGTGCCCCTAGCGGTGGATAGGTATATATACAGACAACATTAGAACAGCACAGAGTAAAGCCTGCAATGCCCCTAGCGGTGGATAGGTAATATACAGACCAAACATTAGAACAGCACAGAATTAAAGCTGCAGTGCCCCTAGCGGTGGAGGTATATAACAGACAAACATTAGAACAGCACAGAGTAAAGCCTGCAGTGCCCTAGAGTGGTAGGTATAGGTATATATACACACCAAACATTAGAACAGCAAGAAATAAAGCCTGCAGTGCCCTAGGGTGGATAGGTATATATACAGACCAAACATTGAACAGCACAGAGTAAAGCCTGCAGTGCCCCCTAGCGGTGGATAGGTATATATACCACACAACATTAGAACAGCACAGAATTAAGCCTGCAGTGCCCTAGCGGGGATAGGTATATATACAACCAAACATTAGAACAGCACAGATAAAGCTGCAGTGCCCCTAGCGGCGGATAGGTATATATACAGACCAAACATTAGAACAGCACAGAATAAAGCCTGCAGTGCCCTAGCGGGCGATGGTATATATACACCAAACCCCATTAGAACAGCCACAGATAAAGCCTGCAGTGCCCCTGCGGCGGAAGGTATATATACACACCAAACATTAGAACAGAACAGAGTAAAGCCTGCAGTGCCCCTAGCGGCGGATAGGTATATATACACACCAAACATTAGAACAGCACAGAAGTAAAGCCTGCAGCCCCTAGCGGTGAATAGGTATATATACAGACCAAACATTAGAACAGCACAGAGTAAAGCCTGCAGTGCCCAAGGGTGGATAGGTATATATACAGACCAAACATTAGAACAGCACAGATAAAGCCCGAGTGCCCCTAGCGGTGGATAGGTTAATATAACACCAAACATTAGAACAGCACAGAATAAGCCTGCAGTGCCCCTAGCGGCGGATAGGTTATATATACACACCAAACATTAGAACAGCACGAATAAAGCCTGCAGTGCCCCTATGGCGGATAGTATAATACAGACAAACATTAGAACAGCACAGAATAAAGCCTGCAGTGGCCCTAGCGGTTGATAGGTATATATACAGACCAAACATTAGAAACACACAGAGTAAAGCCTGCAGTGCCCCTAGCGGTTGATAGGTATATATACAGACCAAACATTAGAACAGCACAGAGTAAAGCCTGAGTGCCCCTAGCGGTTGATGGTATATACACACCAAACATTAGAACAGCACAGAGTAAAGCCGCAGTGCCCCTAGCGGTGGATAGGTATATATACACACCAACATTAGAACAGCACAGAGTAAAGCCTACAGTGCCCTCGCGGTGGATAGGTATATTACACACCAAACATTAGAACAGCACAGAGAAAAGCCTGCAGTGCCCCTAGCGGGGATAGTGGTATATAACACCCAAACATTAGAACGCACAGAGTAAAGCCTGCAGTGCCCCTAGCGGCGGATAGGTATATATACAGACCAAAACATTAGAAACAGCACAGAGTAAAGCCTGCAATGCCCCTAGCGTGGATAGGTATATATACAGACCAAACATTAGAACAGCACAGAATAAAGCCTGCAGTGCCCCCAGCGGTGGATAGTATTATATACACACCAAACATTAGAACAGCACAGATAAAGCCTGCAGTGCCCCTAGTGGCGGATAGTATATATACGAAACTAAACATTAGAACAGCACAAGAATAAAGCCTGCAGTGCCCCTAGTGGCGGATAGGTATATACACACCAAACATTAGAAACGCACAGAATAAAGCCTGCAGTGCCCTAGCGGCAGATAGGTATATATACAGACCAAACATTAGAACAGCACAGAATAAAGCCTGCAGTGCCCCTAGCGGTGGATAGGTATATATACAGACCAAACATTAGAACAGCACAGAATAAAGCCTGCAGTGCCCCTAGCGGTGGATAGGTATATATACAGACCAAACATTAGAAACAGCACAGAGTAAAGCCTGCAGTTGCCCCTAGGTGTGGATAGGTAATATACACACCAAACATTAGAACAGCACAGAATAAGCCTGCAGTGCCCCTAGAGGTGGATAGGTATATATACGACCAAAACTTGAACAGCACAGAGTAAAGCCTGCGTGCCCCTAGCGGTGGATAGGTATATATACACACCAACATTAGAAACAGACCAGAAAAAGCCTGCAGTGCCCCTAACGGCGGATAGGTATATATACATACAAACATTAGAACAGCACAGAAATAAGCCTGCAGTGCCCCTAGCGGCGGATAGGATATATAGAGACCCAAACATTAGAACAGCACGAAATAAGCCTGCAGTGCCCCTAGCGGCGGATAGGTATATATACACACAAACATTAGAACAGCACAGAAGTAAAGCCTGCAGTGCCCCTAGCGGCGGATAGGTATATATACACACCAAACATAGAACAGCACAGAATAAAGCCTGCAGTGCCCCTAGCGGTGGATAGGTATATATACAGACCAAACATTAGAACAGCACAGAGTAAAGCCTGCAGTGCCCCAAGCGGCGGATAGGTATATATACAGACCAAACATATAGAACAGCACAGAGTAAAGCCTGCGTGCCCCTAGCGGTGGATAGGTATATATACACACCAAACATTGAACAGCACAGAATAAAGCCTGCAGTGCCTGCGGCGGATAGGTTATATTACACACCAAGCATTAGAACAGCACAGAATAAAGCCTGCAGTGCCCCTAGTGCGGATAGGATATATACAGACCAACATTAGAACAGCACAGAATAAAGCCTGCAGTGCCCCTAGCGGTTGATAGGTATATATACAGACCAAACATTAGAACAGCACAGAGTAAAGCCTGCAGTGCCCCTAGCGGTTGATAGGTATATATACAGACCAAACATTAGAACAGCACAGAGTAAAGCCTGCAGTGCCCTAGCGGTTGATAGGTATAATACACACCAAACATTAGAACAGCACAGAGTAAAGCCTGCAGTGCCCTAGCGGTGGATAGGTATATACTACACACCAAACATTAGAACAGCAAGAGAGTAAAGCTACAGTGCCCTAGCGGTGGATAGGTATATATAACACCAAACATTAGAACAGCACAGAGTAAAGCCTGCAGTGCCCCTAGCGTGGATAGGTATATATACACACCAAACTTAGAACAGCACAGAGTAAAGCCTGCAGTGCCCTAGCGGCGGATAGGTATATATACAGACCAAACATTAGAACAGACAGAGTAAAGCCTGCATTGCCCTAGCGGCGGATAGGTATATATACAGACCCAAACATTAGAACAGCACAAATAAAGCCTGCAGTGCCCCTAGTGGTGGATAGGTATATATTACAGACCAAACTTAGAACAGCACAGAATAAAGCCTGCAGTGCCCCTAGTGGTGGATAGGGATATATATACAGACCAACATTAGAACAGCACAGAGTAAAGCCTGCAGTGCCCCTAGTGGGGATAGGTATATTACAGACCAACATAGAAACAGCACAGAGTAAAGCCTGCAGTGCCCTAGCGGTGGATAGGTATATATACAACCAAACATTAGAACAGCACAGAGTAAAGCCTGCAGTGCCCCTAGGGTGGATAGGTATATATACAACAAAACATTAGACAGCACAGATTAAAGCCTGCAGTGCCCCTAGCGGGATAGGTATATATACAGACCAAACATTAGAACAGCACAGAGTAAAGCCTGCAGTGCCCCTAGCGGGGGTGGATAGGTATATAACAGACCAAACATTAGACAGCACAGAATAAAGCCTGCAGTGCCCCTAGTGGTGGATAGGTATATATACAGACCAAACATTAGAACAGCACAGCCTGCATTGCCCCTAGTGGTGAATAGGTATATATACAGACCAAACATTAGAACAGCACAGAGTAAAGCCTGCAGTGCCCCTAGCGGCGGATAGGTATATATACAGACCAAACATTAGAACAGCACAGAGTAAAGCCTGCAGTGCCCCTAGCGGTGGATAGGTATATATACAGACCAACATTAGAAAAGCACAGAGTAAAGCCTGCAGTGCCCCTAGCGGTGGATAGGTATATATACAGACCAAACATTAGAAACAGCACAGAGTAAAGCCTGCAGTGCCCCTAGGGGCGGATAGGTATATATACACACCAAGAATTAGAACAGCACAGAATAAAGCCTGCAGTGCCCCTAGTGGTGATAGGTATATATACAGACAAACATAGAACAGAACAGAGTAAAGCCTGCAGTGCCCCTAGCGGTGGATAGGTATATATACAGACCAAACATTAGAACAGCACAGATAAAAGCCTGCAGTGCCCTAGTGGGGATAGGTATATATACAGACCAAACATTAGAACAGCACAGAATAAAGCCTGCAGTGCCCCTAGTGGTGGATAGGTATATATACAGACCAATATCGGTCATTTTAAACTGATTTCTTGATCTATTTATTTTCTATTTTATTTTTTTGCTTTTAACCCTTCCCCTACCCATGGCCCCCAAGCACAAGCAACAACTTTTATAATGCAGTTGTAACACACCCACCACATGGCGGGATTAACCCCTTCTACCCGTATTTCTAGATACACCACTGTAAACTACCAATAACCATCGCTTTACAGTGCGTCTATCTTGTGCAGAAATCGATACCGCTGTGGTCATACCGATCCCTTTACTGCCCCGGATTATTATCATTGGGTCTGTGTCAGCACAATGGACAATCACTGGGATATTGTAGGACATTCGCCAATGCACAAATTGCAACAAATCAATGACCAGATGCAACAAAATGGGAAAATGCATCTCCGTGCAATGCCTACCAGGAATTCTGGAATTGTAGTTCCCAAAAACATGGTAAAAATGTTCACTTATATGGCAAAATATTTCCATTATCTGCTCTTGAAGAAGTATAGAATAATAATACCGCGCCACCACTGGTCACTGGCAGGTTGTTCAATTCCCTTCTACAAAGTCACGTCCAACTTCAGATAATGTGGGATATTTAATTAGGACCAATGGATGTGGCTTATCAGGGGGAAACATGTCTCCCTGACCCTCGTCCGTCTCCTTTGATCAGTTTTTTTTTTATTATTATTATTTTAATACGAGTTCAGTTTGGCGCTCCCACACTCTTTCATGCCAGCCCAGGACTCAGCTACACAATCACACATCTGAAACTTGACATTTAAGGTTGATTTATCTGTGCCAGTCGGGCGACATGGCCTGACAATCGTTCTCCTCGCATTCCATCTTACGTCTTCCAAAACATTTAATCAAGTCAAGATCGACCCCGTCCGCCACGAAAAAAAAACATAAAAAGCCAAAGATGGAAAATCGCGAAGTCTGTACAGAGGATCGAGTACAGGACTGAACCTGCTTACCACCAGAGACTGCGCGCCAGCACATGGCTAGGGGACTATTCCCAGTCACAGGCTAATGGACACAAACTGCAGTCTGTCCGCACTATAAAGTCAAATCAGATGGAGAGAATGTGGGATAGATAGCCAGGGGGCCGTCTGTCTCCCCATTAATATTCTGGTTCTTATCCTTAAAGGGAAACGTTCAGCAAAAATCAATCCAGGGAAGGACAATTAAAACCTCCATAAATGATCTAATTAAATAATATTATCCACATTACCAGAAACAAACCGACTTATTATAATACAAGAAGATAGTAAGTGGGATCGATTAAACTCCCAATATGGTGCAAAGCGTGTCCTAAATATCACATTTATAATGTTCACATCACCAGTAAACGGGTCAATTACCGACTGTGTTTATCATAAACAGTGAAAAGCTGTTTATTATAATCAGTTATAATCAGTGTTTAGCTATGTCATCAGTTATAATCGCTGTGAATCTATGTCATCAGTTATAATCGGTGTTTAGCTATGTCATCAGTTATATCGTGTTAGCTATGTCATCAGTTATAATCAGGTGTTTAGCTATGTCATCAGTTATAATCAGTGTTTAGCTATGTCATCAGTTATAATCAGTGTTTAGGATGTCATCAGTTATAATCAGTGTTAGCTATGCATCAGTTATAATCAGTGTTTAGCTATGTTAGTCGTTATAATCAGTGTTTAGCTATGTTATCAGTTATAATCAGTGTTTAGCTATGTTATCAGTTTAATCAGTGTTTAGCTATGTATCAGTTATAATCAGTTGTTTAGCTATGTATCAGTTATCTCAGTGTTTAGCTATGTATAGGTATAATCGTGTTTAGCTATGTTATCAGGTTATAATCAGTGTTTAGCTATGTTATCATTATAATCAGGGTTAGCTATGTCATCAGTATAATCAGTGTTTAGCTATGTCATCAGTTATAATCAGTGTTTAGATAGGTCTACAGTTATAATCAGTGTTTAGTATGTATATCAGTTATAATCAGTGTTTATCTATGTCATCAGTTATAATCAGTGTTTAGCTATGTCATCAGTTATAATCAGTGTTTAGCTATGTCATCAAGTATAATCAGCACTTAGCTACGTCATCAGGTATAATCGGTACTTAGTTATGTCATATTATTGTGTATTAATGTCAGGGTGTAAAGTAGAAGCACCACCCTATTACATTTTAATATTATTGCTCCATGCTTATTTTACAGCTGTTACCTGCTGGGGGCTTTATCTGTTGGAATAAAAGTTAGAGTTACCTTTGCCCTTCTCTCTACTCCACTACTAGTTAGTTATATCTCTACCTGTGATATATATAAAAGTACCTTGGTGTCCCCTATTCTGTATAAACTGGCCTTGTACTAAAATAGAACTAATACTTTCTATTTTACAGCAGGGGTGTATATACTCTAATCTCGATCTGATTGTATGAAATAACACGTCAATAGAAGATTCTACCCAATAAACTTAACATTTCTTGATAATGTTTTTGGTTAAAAAAAAAAAAATAAATACAAAGAATTTCCCCTGAATGCGAAATCTGCGTAATAACAATATTATCAGCCCCGTCCAGGATAATAATTTATTATTTATCGTAAGATGAATCTGATCCGCGCGGTTTAGCCGCCACATGCAAATGTAAAGCGTTTGATTTCACAATCTGTCCAAGGACATTTCCATGAAAAATAAATAAAACACGTTCAGTACGCCAGGTTCTGCCGTAGACCGAACGCCGCTCACATTGGCTGGAGAGATAACCGCAGTTAAGGATTTTATTTCTTACCGGGAAGTAAACAACTTATCGGGGTTTTTCTGAAATGGAAATATGCAAATCTGAGCCATCGTCGCCCTGAGGCATCTGCCCGAGTCTTATAAAAAGAACAAATAAGACTTAACCGGAGAGAATTCAGAATTTTTCATAACCCAGTGCAATACATAAATGCAGTCTGTAGAGGGCGATGGCACTATAGCAGGTGAGCAAAACTCCAAAAAATGGAAACTTGTTTCATGAATGTAGGTTTATTATCCAATAGACAATGAGCAGACTGTAGGGATGGTAGATCCTGTAATTAAAGGTGCATTAGAAGTAATCCATTGTTATCTACCGATCATTATTGGAAGTTTAAAGACACGGTATCACAATCTGCAATAAGCACCTTTATAAATATCCATAAACTACCAGAACCAGCGGTTATGCCATTTACCCATATGGTATTTTTAAAAACGTCCCTAACAGAAGACACTGCGTTATGGATAGAGGGCGAAACTCTCCTCTTGTTTCCAATATTCCCAAATAATCTGAATAAAGGATTTAGTGGGTCACATATTCCTGTCGACCCCTGATCCTCACCAATGTAATTTATCAACCAATAATTAATTTATCTGATTCAGGGATGTTCAACCCCCAAACCCTCCAGATGTTCAGAAACTACAAATCAGATTGCATGGTGTGTGGTTGGTTATTAAAATCTTCTGATTAATAGTGGCCCTAAACAATCCCAATGATATGATATCAGGGAATTCCGATATTGTATCTTTGGATTTTTTATGGTCGTACAATGCTGGTACGATTTCCCCACCTATCGGACAAGTTGACAAATGTATAATCTCCCAATGTAATACACCATAAGGATGTCCGCTGAATCGCACAAAATGAACGTTCTCATTCCATAGTTTAGATGTAGAAATTCAACACTTCAGTTTAAGTCTAATTGTTGTTACGTCACATAGCTCCAATATCGTCTATGGTGCTTTATGATTTCACTGATATATATGATATGATGTAATATCTATATGAGAAAAACATACATGTTACATACAAGGGTAGTACATATAATAGATAGTCCTAAAAGTTGCATACAAGGGTAATGCATATAATATAAAGTCACACATGTTACATACAAAGGTAGTTCAATAATACAAGGTCAAAACTGGACATAAAGGGTAGTGCATATAATATGTTACATACAAAGGTAGTTCATATAATACAAGGTCAAACATGTTACATAAAAGGGTAGGCATATAATACATGTTACATACAAAGAGTTATATAATACAAGGTCAAACATGTACATAAAAGGGTAGTCATATACAGTTACAAAAGGTAGTTCATATAATACAAGGTCAAACATGTTACATAAAAGGGTAGTGCATATAATACATGTTACATACAAAGGTAGTTCATATAATACAAGGTCAAACATGTTACATAAAAGGGTAGTGCATATAATACATGTTACATACAAAGGTAGTTCATATAATACAAGGTCAAACATGTTACATAAAAGGGTAGTGCATATAATACATGTTACATACAAAGGTAGTATATATAATACAAGGCCACATGCTATATGCAAGGGTAGTTCATATAATACAAAAACCATGCATGTTATATATAAGGGTGGTGCACATAAAACTGTTACATACAAAAGTGTATGAGTTAATGTGGCTCAATAGGAACGTGGACCCTGACCACTGATTAAAACCCTAGAGGAAATGTTAACGTCAGAAACCGGGAATTTGGACCAACACTCGGTTCTGGTCAAGCTCTTGATCATGTTATGTAATTTGGGGGTGAATGTTTGTCAGTATCTTGAATTGTCTCCGATACCCGTTGCCACGGTCCATAAAACACCCTGGCACCCTGCAGGTGCCAGCGTGAGAGTCTTTTGCCATAGATTTGCCCCGGACCACATGCAGAGATCCACAGCTCCTCATTAAAAAGGAAAATGTATCCTGAAACTGACGTACGCTGCACAGGAATGTGCCCCCAAATCCTCCTTCCACCCCTGGGGAGCCTCAACTGCCAGACCAATAATCCAGAGACTGCGTTAGATGGACGGAGACAGCTGGTCCCTTTCCGATCTGTTCCCCACTGACTTGATCTCAGCCTGAAACTTGGACAGGGAACTTATAATTCTACTCGGAGAATGGGTCACCTTAACCCCTAGTGTTCTGGAAGAATATTAACCCCCTTGGTGCACGAGAAGATTTGATTGTCAGCTCAGTGCCAAATAAAGACGGATTACCCCCCCCATCCCTACATCTGATGGATAACTGCGTTCCCATTCACCAGTAGACTCAATCTCTCAATACGGGGAAGTTCTGATACCGTTTATCGTAAGGTTTGCGTGTCGATTCAATTACTCTACGCTGTACAATACGGCACGGTAATACAACGCCACGTGGTATCGGTATGTTACCATTCTGTTACCTCTCTTTCTGTTTCCTGGTTTTTCCTGTTACCAGCTGTCAGTCATGGATGTAACAGATGACATCACAGCCAATGACTGAATGCTATTCCCCTAGCTGCTTCCTCCGAGCATGTGCAAGCTTGTAAAAGAGCTTGGAGCGAAGGAAGGGAAACCTTTTTGACAAGAGAGGGAAGGGGGAGAAGAACATTTTAGGGAAGGGGGAGAAGAACATATTTCGGAGAGGTTGTCCTACATCTCTCAGATTTCGAACTATTTGGGTTTGGGGGTGATTTAATTTGTTAAATGATTTAATTAAGGGTCAATTGCCCTTTCGCCCTCATTATGATTTTCCTAATATGAAGGTTTATTGGAATTTTCCCAACAGAATCTAATAGGCTGATTACATGGCGGACGTCTGAGTCGTAATAAGAGAATTTGCTCTGGGGTTCTAACACACTTGGGATTGTTTTTTATTTATTGTATTATTTACTATTGATATATTTAAAGGAAAAACAAACCTCCCCCACTCACTACACTCGGTCCTCTCCCCTGGAGTTCACTAAACACCAGTGTCCTTCCTACTCTGGTCCTCTCCATCTCCAAGTCCGCTGGTGGTGAGGCCAATGAGAAGTTCTGTGCTTATCCTTCTATGGGCCCCGTAACAAACTCGGAGAGGGACCAGAGCGGAATTGGAAACTTCATTAACAACTTCAATAACAAAATCATCTTTGCAGGGTCACGAGGGTCTTTGACGCAATAGAAAATATTGTTTTAGGATTTTTGAGCAAACCAGGATTCTATTTCCCATGAGCCCTTGCAGTCTCCATCATTGGGGGCGTGATTTCCCATGTTAGTCTAAGTCAATAGCTATGAAGTGGGCAACGTTGGCATTGCCTCTCTGACCCAAAAAAATCTAGCAACTGTCTGACCTCCTACCCCACAAAACAGCCTCTGGGAATGAGCAGATCCTAGTGGAATGATGCTGTGATTAGCATGATGGTGTAACAATGATGTAATCCACATAGCCCTATCTGGAGATCTCTGTGCCAAAACCAGGAGACAAGGTTCGAAGCTGCCAGACCCTGGTCATAGTCTGTGTAAGGGATTGTCCTATGTTGAATATCTTCCCTTGTTCTTTCTTAAGGACGTTTATTATTACATTAGAGCTAAAAATGTACCTTCATCGTCATTTTGCCGTTAAAACACATTGATCCAATAGAATTTTAGTGGCGAGATCTTAATTTCAGGATCTATTGCACATCACATACTAGATAGATCATCTAATGCTCATGGATGTGAATATGACTCCACCAAGGAAACTGCATGAAAGAAACTCTTAGATCTAGTGAAGTTTCATGGTTGTGGTTTGGTGGTGTGGGTTTGGTGGTATGGGTTGGGTGGTATGCGATTGGTATGGGTTTGGTGATGTGGGTATTGTGGTGTAGTTTTGGTGGTATGGGTTGGGTGGTATGCAATTGGTATGGGTTTGGGTGATGTGGGTTTGGTGGTATGGAGTTTGTTGATGTGGGTTTGGTGGTATGGATTTGGTGGTATGGGTTTGGTGATGTGGGTTTGGTGGTATGGGTTTGGGTTGTAGGTTTGGTGGTATGGGTTGGGTGGTATGCGTTGGTATGGGTTTGGGTATGGAGTTTGGTGATGAGGTTTGGTGGTATGGAGTTTGGTGATGTAGGTTTGGTGGTATGGGTTGGTGGTGTGGGTTTGGTGGTATGGGTTGGTTGGAATGGCGATTGGTATGGGTTTGGTGGTGGGTGTGGGTTTGGTGGTATGGGGTTGGTGGTGTGGGTTTGATGGTATGGGTCTGGTGATGTGGGTTTGGTGGTGTGGGTTTGGTGGTATGGAGTTTGGTGAGCGTTGGGTTGTGGTGGTGTGGGTTTGTGATGTGGGTTTGGTGGTGTAGGTTGGGTGGTATGCGATGGTATGGGTTTGGTGGTGTGGGTTTGGTGGTATGGAGTTTGTTGATGTGGGTTTTGGTGGTATAGGTTTGGTGGTGTAGGTTGGTGGCAGGTGATTGGTATGGGTTTGGTGGTATGGAGTTTGGTGATGGTGGTTTGGTGGTGTGGGTTTTGGTGGTATGGGTTTGGTGGGTAGGTTTGGTAGGTATACTGATAACATAACTAAACACTGATTATAACTGATAACATAGCTAAACACTGATTATAACTGATGACATAGCTAAACACTGATTATAACTGATACTAAACACTGATTATAACTGATAACATAGCTAAACACTGATTATAACTGATGACATAGCTAAACACTGATTATAACTGATGACATAGCTAAACACTGATTATAATTGATGACATAGACAGATTATAAGTATATATATTACAGCATATTTATGGCTCATGGTTCATTGCATTGTATATTGTACATTGTATATTTATATAGTGTATATTAACTTATTAACATGTTTCGTGCAGTGACATTATAATTGAAATCATTTTATTCTGAATGGAGACATAAGATAATCATGGGTGATTCCATTTTATAATAAGATTTTAAATGGTTAGTTTGGGGCAGAGACTTATAATTTCCTAATATTCCCTCTCCCGCTGCCTTTGTCTTTATACAGGAAATCTTCGGACCTGTGTTGACCGTTTACGTCTATCCTGAAAACAAATACAGAGAGGTTTTACATCTGATCGACTCAACTTCTCCTTATGGCCTTACAGGGGCAGTGTTTGCACAGGACAGGTGAGCAGTCTTGTCTCTCCCCTCCCAGTCACAATTCCTGTATTAATCCACCAATAGGAAACTCCATGTTCCCATGATCCTCAGCAGGAATAGGCAATGTTAGCTGGATCCTGATGAAGTGCATTGGATTATTATTATTATTGTTTCTATTATTATGGCTATTAATATTATTACTATTATTATTAATATTTATATTATTGTAACTATTAGTATTATTAATATGAATATTTATATTATTGTAACTATTATTATTATTTATATTATTGTAACTATTATTATTATTATTATTATTATTAATATTTATATTATTGTAACTATTATTATTATTATTAATATTTATATTATTGTAACTCATTTCATTATTATGTATATATTGTCCTCTTTTCTTCTTCTTATTCGTCCTTTCTTCTTCTTCTTATATTTCTATTCATTGTAACTATTCGTATTCTTTTATATTATTGAACTCTTCATAATCTTATTCTCTTATCTCTTATTGTACCCCTTCTTCTTCTTCTTACTATTTTTCTCTTCTTGTCCTCTTCTTCTTATTCTTCTTATTCTTCATCTTTCTCTTCTTGTCCCTCTTCTTATGCTTTTCTCTTCTTGTCCCTCTTCTTTCTTCTTCTATTTATCTTCTATGTACCTATTCTTCTTCTTCTTCCTTCTTTCTCTTATTGTCCCCTCTTATCTTCCTCTTTCATCATTTTGTCCTACTTCTTCTTCTTCTTCTTCCATCTTTCTCCTTATTGTAACTCTTCTGCTTCTTCTTCCTCTTTCTCTTCTTGTCCCTCTTCGTCTTCATCTTTCTCTTCCTTGTCCCTCTTCTTTCTTCTTCTCCTCTTTCTCCTTCTTGTAACCTTTTCTTCTCCTTCCTCTTTCCTCGTCTTGTCCCTCTTCTTCTTTCATTAACTCTTTCGCTTCCTTGTAACCTTCGTGTCCTATTTCCTTCTTGTCCCGCTCTTCTTCTTCTTCTTTCTTCCTCTTTCTCTTATTGTACCTCTATTCTCCTCTTCTCTGCTTCGTCCTCTTCTTCTTATTCCTCTTTCTCTTCTTGTCCCCTCTTCTTCTTATCCTATTTCTCCTGTCACTCTTCATTCTTCTTTTCCTTAATATTCTCTTTCTTGTCCCTCTTCTTCTTCCTTCCCTACTTTCTCTCTTGTCCCTCTTTTTCTTACTTCTCTTCTCTCTTTGGTCCTCTTCCTTCTTCATCCTTTCTCTGTTGATCCCTCTCGTCTTCTTACTTCCTATTTCGCTTCTTGTGTACCTCTTCTTCTTCCTTCTTTCTCTTCTTGTCCCCTCTTCTTCATTCTTCCTTTTTCTCTTCTTGTCCCTCTTCTTCTTCTCTTTCCTATGCTTGTCCCTCCTTGTCTTCTTCTTCTTCCCTCTCTCTTCTTGTCCCTCTTCTTTCTTCTACTCTTTTCTCTTCTGGTCCCCTCTTCTTCTTCTTCCTCTTGTCTCTTACCTTTCCCTCTTCTTCTTCCTCTTTGCTCCTAGCACTTGTCCCCCCTGCTTTTCTTCTTCCTCCTCTTTCTCTTCCTTGTCCCTCTTCTTAGTCTTCTTCCTCTTTCTCTTCTTGTCCCTCTTCTTCTTCTTCTTCTTCTTTCTGTCTCTTCTTGGTCCCCTTCTGCTCTTCCCTTACTCTTTCCACTCTGCTGTTCCCTCTGCTTCTGCTTCTTCCCTCTTCTCTCTTTTCCCTCTTATTCGTTTTTCTTTTTCTTCTTCTCCTGGTCCCTACCCGGCGGCCCCTGCCTCCTCGAATCCTCGGAATTTCTACGTAAATGATAATCCACGGTGGGGTTTGTGGCACATCAGCCAATTTGGAGGGTCTCGGCATCGGTTAGTGTTCTTATATATTAACCATAGACGTCACTTTATTTTCCCTAATACAATAGATGATACAATTGTGCAAATAATAAAACTGTCTCTTTAATTGCTAACCTGAATCAAATCTTTGTAACAACGCAGGTACAAACGACAAAAAACCTTGGGGCCCCACTACATCTCAGATGGACTTCACCGCAAGTAAATTAAAGAGACCCACGTACCGCAATAATGGAAGTACCGTACATCTGTGTAGCTGGGGGTTCTTTCCCTACAGTGGAACTGTAACCATCTGGAGAAGCCAATGGGGGGTATCCCAGACAATGTGGGCGTTTGAATGAGTCCATATGTGACGTGTGTTTCCTGAGGCTTCTCTGCGTACAACACCCAGAAACGACATCATTTTCCGAGTCAAGAGAGATTTTTTTATTTTTTTAAATTTTGTATTTAATAATATAGTTTTATTTTATCTACAAAACACAATAACTTAATTATTTAATTATATATTAATTCATCTAAAGGAACGTGGCCTTTTCTGGAGCAATGTTTGAGCCCATAGCGGTTTCCCATTATGAGGGGCGAGTCCAGTCTGACTGTTGGTAGGTCATGGCATCTATATTCTGTTCCAATATGGAGGTGTGACGTGGAGAATAATAAAACCGAAATGGTTTTTCTGATCAGAAAACGTTTTTATTTCAGAAAATATTTTTAGTTTTAAATGGGAAGCGCTGATAAAAGCGATTAAAAACCTTGTTTTAATTAATGTAAACTGCTTTGGGCAACTCAGCTGCAATTGTCTGTGAATAAAGTCTGACCCTGTTTTTTCCATTTATTAATATCAGCAGAATCAAGTTCATGTAAAATTGGTGGGATTTGATGATCTGTTTTCCCGCCGGTTTGCCATAGTGACATAGTAACAAGTACGCAATTCAAAAGAAAATATGCAACAGAAATATTAACTATCACAGCTCAAGTTAATGTAAAAAAGGGTATTGGTCCGTATTAGTGTCAGAGAAATTGTGCCAAATATTAGACCTTATGTTGACTAATCCCATTTGGGGTTTATTTATCATAAGTTGTGTAGATTTTTGTGTAAATAATTACCACACTTTATAATAAGCAGGTGCTTTAGTTACACGACTGGTTCCCCCCTTCATGTAAGAACTCATCACCCAACCACATAGTGAGAACTTGTCATGCCTACTTTCTGTACTTTTCCTGATTCCTGTACGTTAGTTTTTCACAGATTCATCTGGGCGTGTCCTCTGTGCGGAAACCCATTTGTATGCTAGATTGACTCCTTATACTCCTTACGAGGCTTACATTGAAACATCATTTTATTAAAGGGCAAGGAATTCTCCTTTAAATTGGCATTTACTTAATTTTCCATTTTTTGTAATGGATTGGCAATGAAAATGTTCCCTCTCTTATTTGGTGTAAACCAATCAATTAAAACCATTGCTGGGGTACTAGGACTGTTTCTTTTAGAAACAGTGTAGCTGTTTACAATTCTAAATTTGAAGATAGCTAATGTCCAAACCTAATAGCTAATTGTCACCAGTCCCCATACCCTTCTAAATTAAATGTCGGTTTATTTTCCTTAAAAGTTGGAAACAACCAAAATGAATTGAGAAGCAATCCAATAGCTTTTAAAAAAGACTTGTGTATTGATGGTAATCCACTTTTTTCAGGCAGCAGTTTTTGACCTCTTAGAAATAAATTTCCAGTAAGGACCAAGACTTGTGTATTTAAGTCATCCTGACTTCTATGTAAACCATGACTGATTACTGCCAATGCCCCTTTACACATACTGGACTTGGCAAATTTAACCTACCCAAGTTAAAATTCTGTCCACATAAAGTTAATTCTCATTGCTACTGAAAATGATTCATTTGTAACACTGGAAATGTAATAAATCTGTTGTATTTAACCTGCTGGGTGTTATTTCACACTGATGGGTGGTTATTTCACACTGATAGTTCGTTATTTCACACTGATGGGTGTTTTTCACACTGATGTGTGTTATTTACACTGATGGGTGTTTTTTTCACACTGATGGGTGTTATTTCCACTGATGGGGTTATTTCACACTGAGGTGTTATTTCAACACTGATGGTGTTATTTCACACTGAGGGTGTTATTTCACACTGATCGGTTTTATTTACACTGATGGGTGTTTATTTTACACTGATGGGTGTTATTTCTCCACTGATTGGTGTTATTTTACACTGGGGGGGGTGGTGTTATTTGTACTTACTGTGTTATTTCACACGATGGGTGTTTTTCACACTGATGGTGTCATTTTACACTGATGGGTGTTATGTCCCACTGATGGGTGTTTATTTACACTGATGGTGTCAGTTTACACTGATGGGTGTTATTTCACACTGATGGGTGTTTATTCACACTGATGGGTGTCCTTTTACACTGATGGGTGTTATTTCACATTCCACTGATGGGTGTTATTTACAAACTTATGGGTGGGTGTTCTTTCACACACTGATGGTCGTTATTTCACACTGTGGTGTTATTTCACACTATGGGTGTTATTTTACCCTGATGGGTGTTATTTCACCTGATGGGTGTCTTTACACTGATGGTGTTTATTTCATTCACACTATGGGTGTTTATTTTACACTGAAATGGGCGTTATTTCCACAATGATGGGCGTTAATTTCACACACTGATGGGTGTTATTTTACACTGATGGGCGTTATTTTCACAACTTATGTGTTTTATTGCACACTGATGGCGTTATTTTACACTGATGGGTGTTATTTTTACACTGATGGTGTTAATTTCACACAACTAGATGGGTGTTAATTTCACACTGATTGTGTTATATCTTCAAACGCGTGATGGGTGTTATTTTCAACAACTGATGGGTGTCATTTACAACTGATGGCGTTATTTCACACCACGTGATGGGTGTTATTTCCATTTTCACACTGATGTGTTAAAAGAGAACGGAGAGAAAAGGGATTTCCATCCACAACAAAATCATTCACATAACCGGTGAAAAAAATGGGCGTATTTTTACACTGATGGGCGTTATTTCACCCTGACGATGGGGTTAGTTTTTTTACCACTGATGGGCGTATATTTTTTTCACTGATGGGCCGTTATTTCATTTTCATCACACAACACTGATGGTTGTTTATTTTCACACGGATGGGTGTCCCATTTTAACATAACTGATGGTGTTATTTCCACCCATTCATATCAACACTGATGTGGTTCATTTTTTATTTTTTTTGATTTTTGTTTTTTTTTACCCTGATTGGGGGGGCGTGTAATTTCACAATCACAAATTCACACTGATGGGCTTTTTTCACTGATGGGGGCGTTAATTTTCACACTGAGAAATGGGCGTATTTCACAACACAACACTGATGAATTGTGGGCGTTATTTCAACCCACACTCAGGGGGGGGGGGTTGAGACAATGGGCGTTTTATTTCCACACTGATGGGCGTTGTATTTTTTTTTAAAACATTAAACAAAATAAAAAATACAAAACTATACATTTACAAACAACAAAACAAAAGACACAAACAAAACCACACTAAGCAAACACGACAAAAAAGCAACAAAATAAATTTTCCAAAAACACTGACATGGCGTTTTTCCACGCCAACACTGGTGGGTGTTTATTTTAAAACCTGATGGGCCGTTTATTACACCTGATGGGCGGGCTTTATTTTAAAATATACCTTACTTTTTATCACTTTACATAACAAACTGATGGGCGTTATTTTCACAAACTGATGGGGGGGCGTTATTTTTTATAACACTTCTGAATGACACTGAATGTAAGGAATTACACTACACTGATCACTGGAAGGAGAAGAGCAATACTAGTGAATGGAATTAAAAAAACAACGGACTGGAAAACACTGAGAGAAATTTACCTTGAACTGAACTGAAAACTGACAAGAAGATTGGCGTTATTTCACACTGATGGGTGTATTTGACACTACACTGATGGGTGTTTTTTACACTGATGGGTGTTCATTTTTCACATCACAACAAACTGAAAGGGTGTGTAATTTTAACCTGATGTGGGGTGTTTATTTTAAACACTGATGGGTGTTATTTCACATTCACCACACAACTGATATGGTGTTTATTTTCAATCACACTCATCACTTATTGGTGTTATTTTTACATTTCCACTGGTGGGGTTTTCTTATCCCACACCCACTGAATGGGTGTCATTTTCACACATTTCACCAACAACTGATGGGGTGTTATTTCATTCACACTGATGGGGGGTGTTTTTATTTACACTGATGGGTGTTATTTTATTTACAAACTGGAATGGGTGTTCTTTTAACAACTGATGGGTGTTTTATTTTTTTTATCACACTGATGGGTTTTATTTCACACACTGATGGGTGTTATTTTTCCCTGATGGGTGTTATTTCACACACTGATGTTGTCCATTTTTAAATGATGGAGGGGTGTCATTCACACTGATGGGTTGTTATTATTTATACAACAAACACTGATAGGGTGTTATTTTTAGAACCCACTGGAATGGGCGTTATTTTCCACACTGAAGGGGTGTTATTTCACACAATTTCCCCCCCACACCACAACCACCCCCCCCCCCACATCCCACACACAATTCCACATTCCATCCCCCCCAGCACAATCCCCCAACCTTCCACATATCCAACATTCAATCACATCGTCCCCCAGTGGCGGATAGGTATATATACACACCAAACATTAGAACAGCACAGAATAAAGCCTGCAGTGCCCCTAGTGGTGGATAGGCAGAAGTGAGTGTTTTAAGAATTTTAATTTATGGATGTGTCGTTTTAATCTGATTTTTTACAGAGATCTTGATCTTAACCTATTAATTTATTCCTTTTTTTTTAACCCTTCCCCTACCCATACCCCTAAGCGCAAGCAAGAAACCTTCCCTGTCACCCCAGAGCGCGGTGTGTATGTTTTATTCCTTTTAACTGAAGAAGGAAGGTACGATAAATGAGCTGTGTCTTACCTCCCGTTCAGCACTGCTGACAGTCTCCGACACATCCACAGACCTAGTGGCTGATTGTAGTATTGCAGGGATTTTTTTCCCCTTCCCTCACTCTCTGGGCCCCTGGCAAGTCCGGGGCCCCATACAGGAGTACCCCCTTTCCCTCCCTGATGGTGGCCCTGGGTTTCACTTTCTATTCACCTCTACTGAGTCGATTCGTTTTAACGGTCCATGGACCCTTTCCCCGTTTTCCTAAATGGCGGATTCCTATACTCCACAGGGTAACGTTCCATTTAATCGGGAAGGGCGAACGTACAATTTATCAGTCTCCGATTCGCCATCTGGAGACTTTGGCAAATAACGATGGGAACAGATTCTATTTATCAAGATCAGAGTAAATGCATCTTCATGCAATGACAATGGAGAATAATGGCATAAGGAGATATAAAGCCTGACAAACGCTATTATCGCGTATATGTCGCATATATGTTCCGCGCCCAAAAAAAACCTTCCCCTATTCCCTATGGGAAGTCACATCCCAATGCAGAACTCAGCAAGAGAAGAGCTAGATTCCTAAACTGACACTAACATGCTGGGGGTCCCACAGTTTGTATCTCCACTATAGTTCAGGGTGGGCTACAGACCAGTGAATACTTTAAATTGCTTGAGGAGTGTTAAAGGACAAGTAAACACAATCAGTTTTTCACCTCCATGTAAGTTAATAGATAAAACAAGGATCAGTTTCTAGCACAGACTGGGGTAATAGCAGGACCCAGTCATTAAGGAAAGTGGGTCCTTGATTGAAATGCAACTTTGGTTACTCAACACTGTACACACTATACAGCTTTGGAAGAGCAGTGATTGGTTGTATTTGCAGGTAATTATTACATCAGCAGTGATGTCATAGTAGAATCTCTGCAGTAACAGACCGACCCTGGTACACCCTCTAAAACCATAACAGAAGTTGTGCCATGCCAATGTGTTAGTCAGTGTTTCAGTGGTTCTCAAACTTTTTCACATTGTGGCACGCTGGGCAATGCAATTTTTTTCTCAAGAGAAACCTGTGTTCTTAATGTTGGAATTAAAGTTGTAATTACCCATATGTTATGCAATTTACAGTGTAGATCACAACGCGCAGTTACACAACGTTGACTGTGTTGAAAGTTTATCATAATTTACATTCTTAGAGCACGACAAAAGAAAATGATTTCCACTACCAAGATTCTAAAGCCGTACGAAGACACACACGTGTTCTATTATATATCGGGGACATATAGATTCGGATCTAAAATGTTCTTTCTACAGTAATGTAAACTCCTTGTGACTTTTAATATCTTTATAATTTACAGTAGGGATCAAATCCACCTCCTATAGTATAGTATAGTATTGGGAGGTTGAATATGACATACGTCCATCCAGGTCCCAACGCCATCTGCATTCCTCAGTTTCCTGCCTAACTGTGTCAGAAGTCAAAAAAACCCACCAAATTTTATGGAGTGGGGGAAAAAATTCCTTCCCTGACTCCAGTGCATCGGAAATTCCCCCTGGATACTACTTCAACTCTACTTTAGTATCAAATACCAGTAACTTGGTACATTCCTAAGAGTTGTAGAAACCATCCAGCTTTTTTATTAAACTGACCAATGACCTTCCATAACACAGTCCCTGGACAACGTTTCATAGCTTACCGTCTCCACAGTGACAAACCCTTTCCCCACTCTACTTTATGTATTCGATACCAGTAACTTGTAACAATTCCTTGTTTTGGGTAGAAACTCATCCAGCTTTTATTAACTGACAATGAACCTGCCAGAACACCGTTCACTGGAAGACGTTCGATAGCTTTCCGTTCTCACAGTGACAACCTTTCCAACCTATTATTGTACATCAATACCAGTACTTGTAACATTCCTTGTTTTTGTAGAAACTCTCCGCTTTTTATTAACTGAGCCAGACCTCGGCCATAAAACGTCCAACTTGGAAGACCAGTTCCATAGCTTGACCGTTCTCAAGTTCTCACAGTGACAAAAAAACCCTTTCCCATTCTACTTTAATTGATCAATCCCGAACTTGTAACTTCGCTTGTTTGTAGAAACCATCCACCTTTTTATTAACTGACCACTGACCTGCCATAACAACGTCCCATGGAAGACAGTTCTATAGCTTTACTGTTCCACAAGGCAAACCCTTTCCCAACTTACTTATTATCAATACGCATAACTTTAACATTCCTTTTTTGGTAGAAAACTGCATCCCAGCCTTTTATTAACTGACCAATGAACCTACTGCCACTACAAACGTCCACTGGAGACAGTTTCATATCTTTAAAACCGTTCCTCACCGTGACAAACCCTCTCCCAACTCTACTTTATGTATCAATAACCAGTAACTTGTAAACATTCCTTGTTTGTGAAACTCATCCACGCTTTTTATTAAAACTGACCAATTAACCTGCCATAACAACGCCACTTGGAAGACATTCCATAGCTTTAACGTTCTCACATGGACACAACCCTTTCCAACTCTACTTTATGTTCATCCCAGTACCTTGTAACATTCCTTGTTTGTTAGAACTCATCAGACTTTTTATTGAAACTGACCACATGCACCTGCCATAACACGTGCCACTGGAAGCCAGTTCCATAGCCTTTCCATTCTCACACAGGAAACCCCTTTCCCAACTCTACTTTATGTATTCAACCCAGTACTTTTAAACATTCCTTGGTTTGTAGAACTCAATCCAGCTTTTTATACACTGACCTAACCGCCATAATAACACGTCCACTGGAAATACGTTCCATAGCTTTACCTACGGTTCACAGTGACACACCCCTTTCCCAACTCTAACTTTATGTATCAATACAAGTAACCTTGGTAACAGTCCTTGTTGTAGAAACTCCATCCAGCTTTTGTATTAGCCTGAACCAATAACCTGCCATAAAAACACGTCCCTGGATACATTCCATATATCTTTTCCCGTCTCAACATGACAACCCTTTCCCAACTCTTCTTTATGTTCAATCCCAGTAACTTGTAACATTCCTTGTTTGTAGAAACTCATCGATCCATCATCTTTTTTATGAAACTGACCAAATGAACCCGCCATACAACGTCCCTGGAATACAGTTCCATAGCTTAAACACCAACCATTCTAACAGTGACAAAACTTCCTTTCCCAACTCTAACTTTATGTAATCAAACTCCCAGTAAACTGGTAACATTCCTTGTTTTGTAAACTCATAACCAGCTTTTTTTTATTAAACTGACCATGAACCTGCCATAACACGTCCACTGGAACACAGTTCCATTAGCTTTAACCATTCTCACAGTGACAAAACCCTTTCAACTCTCCTTTATGTATCAACCCCCGTAACTTGTACCATTCCTTGTTTGTAAAACTCCTCCCGCTTTTAATT
This sequence comes from Hymenochirus boettgeri, assembly GCA_019447015.1. Classification (NCBI taxonomy): domain Eukaryota; kingdom Metazoa; phylum Chordata; class Amphibia; order Anura; family Pipidae; genus Hymenochirus; species Hymenochirus boettgeri. Next base: position 850,946 of record JAACNH010000020.1, read on the forward strand.
AAACTGACCATGAACCTGCCGATAAAACACGCCACTGAAGACGTTCCCATACTTTTACCGGTTCTCACAGTGACAACCCTTTCCCACTCTACTTTATGTATCAATACCAGTAAAACTGTAACCTGCCTTGTTTGTAGAAACTCATCAGCTTTTTTATTTAAACTTAGACCAATGAACCTGCCATAAAAGTCCACTGGAAGACAGTTCCATATCTTTACCGCTCTCACACAGATGAAACAAAACCCTTTCCCAACCTCTACTTTATGTATAAATAACCAGTAACTTTCACATTCCTTTTTTGTATAAACTCATCCAGCTTTTTTTATTAACGGGACCCAATTACCTCCTGCGCATAAACACGGTCCACTGGGAATACAGATCCATAGCTTTACCGTTCTCACTGACAAAACCCTTTCCAAAACCCGTTGCCCAACTCTACTTTAATGTATCACTACCAGTACCTTGTAACATTCTTATTTTGTAGAAACTCATCCGTTCTATTATATATCGGGGACATATAGATTCGGATCTAAAATGTTCTGCAGTATGAACTCATATGTGAATTTTAATATCTTTATAATTTACAGTAGGGGATACATAATCCACTCATGTAATGCGCGTGAGCTGGAAGTGTGTAAATAGTCCGTTAGCACATCCATGTGTGTGAACAGAGCAGTAACTACTAGAGCAGTTCCTTGGGGGTGGGACATCCAATTACTGTTTCTAACACTGACATTGCCCCACAGGCAGGGATGGGGCCCATGATAGTTTTGCTTGGAGGCCCAATGATTTCTAATTACACCCCTATGTACAGTACATGTGTCTATGTTGCGTGTTCACTGTATGTTTGCATGTGTG
>JAACNH010000020.1:851993-924494 GCA_019447015.1 Hymenochirus boettgeri
CAGTACATGTGTCTATGTTGCGTGTTCACTGTATGTTTGCATGTGTGTATTGTTTTTATTGTATTTATCTGTAGAGAGTGTGGGGAAATGATTCACCTCCATTCATCACACAGACAGGTAAGTACAAAACCAGCACAGGAACAGGACACAGAACTCCTCAGTGACTTCTAATATCCTTATAATGTACAGTAGGGGATACATTATCCCTTATAATACATGAGTGGTACCCAGAGTTCCCTGTATAACTCAGTCTGTGTCCTTGTACGTTTATATGGACACAGAACTCCTCAGTGACTTCTAATATCCTTATTGTGATATGTGACTGTTCCAGTTGAGATGTTGGTAATTTCTTGGCTGTATAATTGTAATGGTCAGTAACTGTGGACACTCCTGTTATTATCTCACTGCCTGGCGCTAGGAGAGGCGATAAGGGGAGACCTACCTTGCAGGATCGTTTCCCTAACATCTTACTGAGGATCCTCTACAAGTCGCTGGTCTATCATTTCCCAAAAGGCGTTTAATCTTTTTGCAAATGAAATAACTGATTTCACAGAGTGACTTGCGAGTTAAGTCTTCCAAAAAAAAACATTTAATCTCTTGTAAATTAAAAAACGACAACAACAACAGCAATTCGCTCCGTGCGTCAGGTTTTCGTGAACGCAGCAAGCCGAACAAATCCTGGCGTTCAGTTCATTAGCAAAAAAATATAATAAATAAACACAGGAAAGGTTTCCAATGCCCGGAGCCAGGATCAGACCTAAAAAGAAAACGTTTCCATTTCCATCAGGTAATAACTTTACGTTCTTTTTCTTAGAAAATAGATTTCGTTACAGGAGACGAACCGTGGGAAAAGTCACAGAGACAAACATACTATAAATATCATTGTAATTTTAATGATAGACTGTCCGTCATAAACTGAGGATTTAAATGACTGATTCATTCAAAGGGGAAGTTCAGGCTGAAATTGCTAAAGAAAATGATTCTTGAGTTAATTATCTTAAAGGGGAACTGTGGTCCATATTGTGATCTTTATTAAAAAGGACACCTACCTTTAAATTGATTGCAGGATCATGCTTATAGCTACAGTCTATCCCTTACAGCAGTATAAGGCTGAGGCCACACTGCCACGCACACGAATCGCGCACAAGCGTTTTAGCCATTTTGCGTTATGGAAACGCATGCGTTAACACACCAAAAATGGTGAACGCATGTGTTACCAAATTGCGCATTGGAAATGGCGGGAATTTTCGCGTTCCCGCAATTTTCATTTTACCGAAAATTGCTGGCGCAAATGTCAGCGTGAAACGCGTGCGCAAACGAGCGGAAAACGCGCTGGTGTGGTCTAACTCTAAAGGGTGTTTTTTCTGTTAGCACTGTGAGCTGTGACATCACCAGCATCATTGCTCTACTGCCAAGTCTCAGGTTGGAGCATGCTCACTGCTGTGACAGAGCATCATAAGCCCCGCCCACAAAGTTTTTAAAGCTAGCCACAAGCCAGGAGATATTTTTTTCTCTCTCCCTAATGTGTCCATAGGTAAATAAATGGACAGAGAATGGTTGCAGATCTGTAGCTTCAGAAAGGATTTTTGGGGGTGGGGCTTATGACAGCTTATAACACATGCCTGTCACAGAGACACAGAGACAGGGCAGTCTGGGAAGTGTAAATTTACAAGCCTATAACATAAGATCCAGATACCGGCAAACTAGAAACATCATGATACTTTTCACACAGTTACCCTCTAAGAATGAAACTATCTATCTATATCCCTATCCCTTATCCCTTATAGAAATACATTTATATTTTTACGGAGATTGCATTGAGTTTTTAGGAGCAACTAACTAGGTGGGGGTATATAGCACTATTACACGTAGGAAAGGTCCATATGTATGTGTGTAATTAGCACTATTTAATTAAAATCACCATAAGAAATAACATCATACAAAGTATAGTACTACTACCTACTACTGAATTAAAAGACAAATGATATACAATTAATAAAGTAAACTTACTTTATTATTCTAGTAAATTACTTTGCAACGGCCGCACGAGTGCTTCTTCCGGTACTCACACTGCCGCCGTAAAGCGTGCATTAACGTCGCACCAATTGATCGACCCATATAATGCTTCCCTAATCCAATAGTCTAATAGCTATGGATGTAAGGGAAGGGCAGATGAATCAGTTGCATGTTCAAACCCTTGGGTAGGAAGAGCTAAATCATGTCCGTGGGCTTGTCTGTAAGTCAGGAAAATGTCTTTATTCCAGGATGTATGAAAACTACATTTTCTAGAGTTCTGTGCAGTCAGGGAATGCTGGGAGTAGCGATGGCCCAGTTCGCGGATCAGAACCCGGATCCGCGGCGGATTTACCGAGTTCGCGAACGGCGGATATCGCGCATATTCTGGTTTTCCGCCTTCCGAACTTTTCTGAACCGCGTTTTTGAAAATTTTCGAAATGACGAGGATTTCTCGTATTTTCTCGTATTTTTCCGTTTTAATGCGTTTTAATAGGTCCGGTCGCGGATTTTCGAATTTTCGGATTTTTTCGAAACTTCGCGGATCGTCGAGCGGACCGGATTTTGCGAAGTTCGGACATCTCTAGCTGGGAGTTGCAGTTTTTAAAGATTTGAAACGTTCATTAAGAAGAAACTAACTGCAAAACAGAATGCTGGGATTTGTAGTTTTCAAACATGTGAAAGCTCACAAGCTTAGGCTGTATTAGATCTAGACTACAGATCTAATACAGCCTATAGCTACAGGATATTAAGAAAAAACTTACTGCAAACCGAGAATGCTGGGAATTGTGGTTTTGAAACACGTGAAAGGTCACAAGTTAAACACGCCTGCTCTATACCATTAGGCTGTGCTATATCTAGACACATGCCTTTGCCACAGGCAATAAATAAGATACTTTGCATGTCCCCACCCATTTCTTTATGTGAGAAATATGTGTTTATATGTTAGATTATTAAGGCAATGCTCTTATAATAACATGATTCTATGAGGTACCGTCTGTTATAAGAAGGCTCTAATTCATTTTATACTGTGTGTGGAGCTTTTAGCTCCTCTATCCACACCTCTCCCTAACATGTATATTCAATCAGTATCCTGTGCTCCCAAGTCCTAACCCCATAGTGACTGTAAATCTGGAACTTGTTGTGGTAATTACTAATAATTATGAACCTTGCATGTTAATCAGGATACTGTATAGGATTTAAGGTGGCCATACATATATCCGATTCTACTTACCCAACCAAACGCTCCTGTGATATTGGATTGATCCTGCCGGAACCTCCTTTCCCATTCTTCTATTCCACAGACAGGTGGTTCTTGCAGGATCGGTCTAATGTCGCGGGAGCACTCGGTCGGGTAAGTAAAATCGGATATATGTATGGGCTGCTTTTAATTGGCCATAGGTGCTGTTTAGGTTGCCTGGGTCTGTTCTCTGACCTGCAGGTTTATTCCACATAGACCCTCTATATTCTAGCTGGCAGGTTGTATAGGTAAGGGAGGATATAAGTGTGTGTTTGTTCATTTAATATGATGTGATTGCTTGGGTTTTTTTCAGGACCTTCAATTTTATTAGGGCCCCGCTGGATGTTTCCTGGTGGTTCCTGTGAGCACTGGGCACACTTTATATGTATATATATATATATATATACAAATTCCAGCTGGGAGACTTTAAAAGCGCACACTGGAAAACTGGATCGATGAGTTCTCAGGTATGTTTAAAAGCAGTATATGTTTATTAAACACAAACAGCATGTGTGTACGCCTTACGCGTTTCGAGCCTTTAACGGCTCTTACTCATAGGCAACTGGAAGTTGTACGTGTATGGACCCAGACGAAGGGTTTGGGGCGGGCAGCACCCGGACTACCAAAGGGAAGTGGTGAGTAGCGATTACCTGGATCTATTGATTGCATGAACATTTTCTTGTTGGCAAAGAGATTCATCAAGTGAAGGGCTCGGGGTATTACACACCTGAGCCACCTGTTTATAGAAGTGAGTGCAACTATTTCGTTCTCTAACGCTCTTTGTTACTATATATAGTGCTACTTTTTTGCACAGTAATTGCACTTTAATGAAACAATAAAAGAATTATAAGAAGACCTTGTGTGCACGAACATCTATTACCGTTTGTATGACCTGGGATTACGTTGGTGGCACCAAGGCAATTTCAACATTAAGAGGGAGCTGAGTGCATACTACATCCCATCGTTTGGATATATATATATATATTGAAATTGGAGGGAACATTGTTTGCAGCAACCAGACGTTAGCTTTGTAATGGGTTTTTGTAGTTGAAGATGAATTATATTATTTCTGTCAATGTATCAATAAAATGTCTCCAATTGCTCTGCAGGGGTGGTTTAATGTGTAAGCCCCTCCCCCAAGTGTCATGTGTAGGGGTTAATGTTTCTACGATGCTTTGCCTAAGGGCCCTATAGACTATAAGTTGGCCCTGACTATATTTTAGCCACACTACAACGCACCAAATCACGCACGCAATCACGAGCATCAACGCACGCAATGTCGTGTGTGCGATTTCTGTGCATTCCTGCGCATGGATTTTTGTAATTTAATATTATAAAATCGCATGCGCTTCGGAAATCGCGGGAATTTTCGAGTTCCCATGATATCTATGTTAACCAAAATTGCGTGCGCAAAATGCGCTAATAAGGCGTTAGTGTGGCCTAGCACTAAGTTAAAAACCCGTTCAGTTCATTGGTTAGCCTGGCCTTGTATATCACATGAGCACATTAAGTTTGGTTTCTGATGTAAACGCCAATGAAACAGTGCCCTCTGGTGGGCGAACTGCTACTGTAACCAGGAGATTGCTTGCTTAGCATTGCCCTGTGCCTCGTGTACAGTTGCCTTAATCAGCAAAAGTAAATCTGCAGTATTGCGTTTCCTCGCCTAATGTGTTCTCGATAGACCTTAACAAAGCGTCTAATGATAAAGGATGGGATTTCTATTCTGCTCTGTCAATGTTAAAAAGACAACGGCTCAGCCAAAGGATCTGTTTACATAACACGGGCAAAACTTTATTGTGAATTAAAGGGGAAATACAGGAAAGAGAAGATAACGGTTAATGATAAATAGGGTGCGTGGTGGTGGATATGGTCCTAGCAGAATGTTTCCTCCTTGGAAGACATTGGGAGACCTTTAATAGTTATCCCATCACAAACAGGAGTGCCCCTACCATGAAACAAACTGAAACATTTGCTAAGGCGGCGCGCCTGTGGAACACTTAAAAGGCACCTGTTAAAAAAAATTCTCCTGTCTGCAAAACTGTATTTCAGCACCAGTCCACCAATCAGTGTTAAGTCAGCCCTCCAGTCCCCCAGTCAGTTTTGGACCAGCCCTCCAGTCCACCAGTCAGTGTTAAGTCAGCCCTCCAGTCCACCAGTCAGTGTTGGTCAGCCCTCCAGTCCACCAGTCAGTGTTGGTCAGCCCTCCAGTCCACCAGTCAGTGTTAAGTCAGCCCTCCAGTCCACCAGTCAGTGTTGGTCAACCCACCTCACCCACCTCCACAATCTACGCACCTATGGTCCCTAATGAAGCCATGTCCACTCCACGTGCCACCGCCCGTCTGCCAATAGGCGGCATTTAAAAGTTGTTTCGGGTGTCAGGAACACCCCTGATCACAAACAAAATGTCCCTTACTGGTAACAAGATTGCAAGGATAGATCCAGCCCCCCCAGGGTTCACTCCCCACCCCCCAAACTGTTAACAACCTTTTCCGTCTTATCATCAAATCTACTCAATGGAAAGATCACAAAAAGTTCCAACTAGTTTGATCACCTTGTTTGGTGAATTGTCCCATATTGACCTGTGAATGGCTAATCTCAGCCAATAGTCCGATGCCTGTTATTGTAAATGAGGGAGAGGATACAGTGCCATGGGCCCTATAAACAGACGCCCTATAACAGTTCAGTTACCGAGCTCCAAACGTCAAGTTATAGAGATACAAGAACATTTTATTTCTCACTTTACATTCATCTTAGGAGGATAAAAAAACAAAGTTTGCACACGGAAGGGAAAATTATTATTAGAATTTATTACATTTTTAGGATATTTTACAGCAGCATTGAAATTTGCTATTACTGGATCAGAACTGGACGTCCAGACCTAATAAAAATGTTTGGATGGTGTAAGTAGGGAAATCCATGATGGATAAATGGAGAGTCAGACAGCCAGACATGCAGTATATCAGGGGATAATTATACAGGGAGTCATCTTAATAGGAGCACTTAGCGTCAGACAGCTCATGCAAAAGCTCATAAAATGTTAAAATTCTATAAAATGGAGAGAAAGACAAATAATTCTTCCTAGGAATAAATCATTGGTTAAAGGCTTCCTTAAATAAGGGATAAAATTTCAAGCTTTTATTAACACAAACAAAATACAGATACATTGAGAAAGATACAGTAACGGGCAGTCAAATTAATAAAGAGAATAGCTTAACTTATGTTACAATGGGAGCACCAACCACTCAGATGTTAGCTTTCAAATGTTAAATAACATCTGATTGGTTGGGGCAAAATAAGCACCAAGAACTTTTATTGAACCTCCCTGATTGTCTTTTTAATTATTTGTTATTATTTGATTTGATTATAAATCAGGAACACACAGGGAACTTAACCACTCATAAATTTATTGGAATTGGCATAAACACGGAATTTGATCTTTATAGAGACAACGTCATTGGGACGTAGATAGATATCTCCATTTACAATGATGCGAAATTGAGTTTTTGCAGAATATTAAACAGTTGAAATACTAATAAATATTGATAAGCAGTGTACAGGCTTAGTTATAAAGCCCCGGGCCCTTCCATATCCCATAAGCTCTATAATAGAATTACTTTGTTACACATTGTAGCGATCACATTGAACATCAATCAACATTTCAACGGGTAATAGATGGTGCACATTTCACACTCAGCATCCCACTGTATGTGACGACAAGACTGGCGTAGCCTTGGGATAGCAGTGGATTTCTAATTTCTACTGGTATAGGGAAAAAACTAATATATCGCTGGGGGGGGGGGGGTACCGTGGATGGGGAAGGAATGGAAATGGAAGATGTAGAGAGAGATTTCATTAAAAGACATGTCTAACCTAGTCAGTTATCTGCCCCCAATCTCAACTGCTATTTTAACTAGAGCTGTAATGTGGGTTCGAATAGAGACCAGTTTCTAATCGAATCTGAGGGTTTCGAAGTCCCAACAAAACTTTCGGAACTCTCGGATTTCATGGAATCCGGATTTTTCGATTTTTAGCGAAAATCAAAAGTAGACAATCATCGAAAATAGAAAGTAGACAATCATCGAAAATAGAAAGTAGACAATCATCGGAAATAGAAAGTAGACAATCATCGGAAATAGAAAGTAGACACATCGGAAATAGAAAGTAGACAATTATCGGAAATAGAAAGTAGACAATCATCGAAAGAAAATAGACAATTCATCGGAATAGAAAGTAGACAATCACTCGGAAATAGAAAGTAGAACATCCATCGAAAATAGAAAGTAGACATCATCGAAAATAGAAAGTAGACAACTCGGAAATAGAAAGTAGACAATCATCGGAAATAGAAGTAGACAATCATCGAAAATAGAAATAGACATCATCGCAATAAGAAGTAGACAATCATCGAAAATAGAAGTAGCACTCATCGGAAATAGAAAGTAGACATCATCGAAAATAGAAAGTAGACAATCTCGGAATATAAAGTATGAAAATCATCGAAATAGAAGTAGGCAATCAATCGGAAATAGAAAGTAGACAATCATCGGAAATAGACAAGTAGACAATCATCGAAAATAGAAAGTAGACAATCATCGGAACATAAAGTAGACAATCATCGAAAATAGAAAGTAGACAATCATCGGAAATAGAAAGTAGACAACATCGGAAATAGAAAGTAGACAATCATCGAAAATAGAAGTAAATACGATCAATCAAAATAGAAAGTAGACAATCATCGGAAATAGAAAGGAGACAATACGGAAAGAGAAAGTGACAATCATCGGAAATAGAAAGTAGACAATTATCGGAAATGAAAGTAGACAATTATCGGAAATAGAAAGTAGACATTATCGGAATAGAAGTAGAACATCACGAAATAGAAATGACAATCATCGAAATAGAAAGTAGACAGAATATATCGGAATAGAAAGTAGACAATTATCGGAATAGAATGTAGACATCATCGGAAATAGAAGTAACAATCATCGAAAATAGAGTAGACAATCATCGGAAATAGAAAGTAGACAATTATCGAAAATCGAAGTAAGAATCATAAATGAAAGTAGACAATTATCGGAAATAGAAAGTAGACAATCATCGGAAATAGAGAAAGTAGACAATTATCGGAAATGAAAGTAGACAATCGATCGAGAAATAGCAAAGTAGAACAATTAATCGGAAATAGAAAGTAGACAATCATCGGAAAATAGAAAGTAACATCATGAAAGAAAATAAAGAGACAATCATCGGAAATAGAAAGTAAGACAATCATCGGAAATAGAAGTAAGACAATTATCGGAAATAAAGACATCACGAATGAAAGTAGACAATCATCGGAAATAGAAATAGACAATCATCGAAAATCGAAAGTAGTCGAATCATCGAAAATCGAAAGTAGACAATCATCGGAAATAGGAAAGTAGACATCATCGGAAATAGAAAGTAGACAATCATGGAAATAGAAAGTAGACAATTTCGGAAATAATAGTAGACCAATTATCGGAAATAGAAAGTAGACAATCATCGAAAAGAAAATAGACAATCATCGAAAATAGAAAGTAGACAATCATCGAAAATAGAAAGTAGACAATCTCGAAATCGAAAGTAGAACATCATCGAAATAGAAGTAGACAATCATCGAAATAGAAAAGAGAAATGAAAATAAGAACAATCGAAAAGAAAGTAAGCAATTATCGGAAATAGAAAGTAACAATCATCGAAAATAAAGTAACATCATCGAAATAAAAGTAGACATATCGAAAAGAGAAAGTAGACAATCATCGAAAAGAAAGTAGACAATCATCTAAAATAGAAAGTAGACAATCATCGGAATAGAAAAGTAGACAATTCGATCGAAATAAAAGTAGACATATCGAATAGAAAGTAGACAATCATCGGAAATAGAAAGTAGACATCATCGAAATAGAAAGTAGAAACAATCAAATCGAAATAGAAAGTGACAATCATCGGAAATAGAAGTAGACTCAATCAAAAGCAATAGTGAGTACAATTCGAAAATAGAAAGTAGAACAATCATCGAAAATAGAAAGTAGACAATCATCGGAAATAGAAAAGTAGACAATCATCGAAAAGAAAGTAGACAATCATCGAACATAGAAAGTACAATCATCGAAATAGAAATTAGACACTCATCGGAAATAGAAAGACAATTGAAAAGAAAGTAGACAATCATCGGAAATAGAAAGTATACAATCATCGAAAATAGAAAGTAGACAATCAGTAACGTGAATAGTCGGAAATACAAGTAGACAATCTCGAATGAAAGTAGACATTATCGGAATAGAAAGTAGACAATTCATCGGAAATAGAAAGTAAACAATCATCGGAAATAGAAGTAGAACATCATCGAAATAGAAAGTAGACAATCATCGAAAATAGAAAGTAGACAATTATCGAAATAGATAGTACAATCATCGGAAATAGAAAGTAGACAATCATCGAAAATAGAAAGTAGCAATTATCGGAATAGAAAGTAACAATCACTCGAAAATAGAAAGTAGACAATCATCGGAAATAGAAAGTAGACAATCATCGGAAATAGAAATAGACATCATCGAAATAGAAAGTAGAGACAATCATCGAAATAGAAAGTAGACAATTACGAAAATAGGGAAAGTAGACATCATCAAATAGAAGTAGACAATCATCGGAAATAAAATCGGACAATCATCGAAAATAGAAAGTAGACAATCATCGAAAAAAAGTAGACAATTATCGGAATATAAAGTAGACAATCATCTAAAATAAGAAAGTAGACAATCATCGAAATAGAAAGTAGACAATTAATCGGAAATAGAAAGTAGACAATCATCGAAGAATAGAAAAGTGACAATCATCGAAAATAGAAAGTAGACAATTATAAAAAAAAGAAAGTAGACAATCATCGAAATAAAAGTAGACAATTATCGAAATAGAAAGTAGACAATCATCGGAAATAGAAAGTAGACAATCATCGAAATAGAAAGTAACAATATCGAAATAGAAAGTAGACAATTATCGGAAATAGAAAGTAGACAATCATCGGAAGAAAGTAGACAATCATCGAAAATAGAAAGTAGACAATCATCGGAATAGAAAGTAGACAATTATCGAAATAGAAAGTAGACAATCATCGGAAATAGAAAGTAGACATCATCGGAATAGAAAGTAGACAATTATCGGAAAATAGAAAGTAGACAATCATCGGAAATAAAAGTAGACAATCATCGGAAATAGAAAGTAGACAATCATCGAAAATAGAAAGTAGACAATTATCGGAAATGAAAGTAGACATTCGAAATGAAGTAGACAATCATCGAAAATAGAAGTAACAATATCAAAAAGTAGACAATTATCGGAAATAGAAAAGTAGACAATCATCATCGGAAATAGAAAGTAGACAATCATCGGAAATAGAAAGTAGACAATTATCGGAAATAGAAAGTAGACAATCATCGGAAATAGAAGTAGACAATCATCGAAAATAGAAAGTAAACAATCATCGGAAATAGAAAGTAGACAATCATCGGAAATAGAAAGTAGACAATCATCGAAATAGAGAAAGTAGACAATTATCGGAAATAGAAAGTAGACAATCATCGAAAATAGAAAGTAGACAATTATCGGAAATAGAAAGTAGACAATCATCGGAAATAGAAAGTAGACAATTATCGGAAATAGAAAGTAGACAATCATCGAAAATAGAAAAGTAACAATATCGGAATAGAAAGTAGACAATCATCGAAAATGAAAGTAGACAATCATCGAAATAGAAAGTAGAACATCATCGAAAATGAAAGTAACATTACGGAAATAGAAAGTAACATCATCGAAAATAGAAAGTAGCAATCTGAAATAAAAGTAGACAATCATCGAAAATAGAAAGTAGAAATCATCGAAATAGAAAGTAGAACAATCATCGTAGAAAATAGAAAGAATAGACAATCATCGGAAATAGAAAGTAGACAATCATCGGAAATAGAAAGTAGACAATCAATCGAAAATAGAAGTAGAACAATCATCGAAATAGAAAGTAGACAATCATCGGAAATAGAATAGAAATCAATAAAATGAAGTAACAATCATCGGAATAGAAAGTAGAACACATCGGAAATAGAAAGTAGACAATCATCGAAAATAGAAAGTGACAATTCAAATAAAAGTAGACAATCATAGGTAAATAGAAAGTAGACAATCATCGAAAATAGAAAGTAGACAATTATCGAAAATAGAAAGTAGACAATCTCGAAAATAAAGTAGAAATCATCGAAAATAAGTAGACAATCATCGAAAATAGAAAGTAGACAATAATCGAAAATAGAAAGTAGACAATCATCGAAGAAATAGAAAGTAGACAATCATCGAAAATAGAAAGTAGACAATCATCGGAAAGAAGTAGACAATTATCGGAAAAGAAAGTAGACAATCATCGGAAATAGAAAGTAGACATCATCGGAAAATAGAAAGTAGACAATCATCGGAAATAAAGTAGACAATCATCGAAATAGAAAGTAGACCATCATCGGAAATAGAAACGATAGACAATTAGCGAAATAGAAAGTAGACAATCTCGGAAATAGAAAGTAGACAATCATCGAAAATAGAAATTAGATAGACAATCGGAAATAGAAGAGTAGACAATCATCGGAAATAGAAAGTAGACAATATCGAAAATAGAAAGTAGAACAATCAATCGAAATAGAAAGTAGACAATCATCGGAAATAGAAAGTAGACAATCATCGAAAATAGAAAGTAGACAATCATCGGAAAATAGAACGTAGACAATCATCGAAAATAGAAAGTAGACAATTATCGGAAATAGAAAGTAGACAATCATCGGAAATAGAAAGTAGACAATCATCGAAAATAGAAAGTAGACAATCATCGGAAATAGAAAGTAGACAATCATCGGAAATAGAAAGTAGAACAATCATCGGAAATAGAAAGTAGACAATCATCGGAAATAGAAAGTAGACAATCTCGAAATAGAAAGTAGACAATTACGGAAATGAAAGTAGACAATCATCGAAATAGAAAGTGACAATCATCGAAAATGAAAGTAGACATCATCGGAAATAGAAAGTAGACAATCATCGAAAATAGAAGTAGACAATCATCGGAAATAGAAAGTTAGACAATTATCAGAAAATAGAAAGTAGACATCATCGGAAATAGAAAGTAGACAATGCATCGGAAATAGAAAGTAGACAATCATCGGAAAATAGAAATAGACAATCATCGGAAATAGAAAGTAGACAATCATCGAAAATAGAAAGTAGACAATCATCGAAAATAGAAAGTAGACAATCATCGGAAATAGAAAGTAGACAATCATCGGAAATAGAAAGTAGACAATCATCGGAAATAGAAAGTAGACAATCATCGAAATAGAAAGTAGAGAACAATCATCGAAATAGAAAGTAGACAATCATCGGAAATAGAAAGTAGACAATTTCGAAATAGAAAGTAGACAATCATCGAAATAGAAAGTAGACAATCATCGAAAATAGAAAGTAGAACATCATCGAAATAGAAAGTAGACATCATCGGAAATAGAAAGTAGACAATCATCGAAAATAGAAAGTAGACAATCATCGGTAAAATAGAAAGTAGACAATCATCGGAATAGAAAGTAGACAATTATCGGAAATAGAAAGTAGACAATCATCGGAAATAGAAAGTAGACAATCATCGATCTAAAATAGAAAGTAGACAATCATCGGAAATAGAAAGTAGACAATTACGAAAATAGAAAGTAGACAATCAGGAAATAGAAATGTAGAATGAAAGAATAGACAATCATCGAAAATGAAAGTAGACAATCATCGGAATAGAAAGTAGAACCAATTATCGGAAATAGAAAGTAGACATCTCGAAATAGAAGTAGACAATCATCGAAAATAGACGTAGTACAAATCATCGGAAATAGAAAGTAGACAATCATCGGAAAATAAAGTAGACAATATCGGAAATAGAAAGTAGACAATCATCGGAAATAGAAAGTAGACAATCATCGAAAATAGAAAGTAGACAATCATCGAAAATAGAAAGTAGACAATTATCGGAAATAGAAAGTAGACAATCATCGGAAATAGAAAGTAGACAATCATCGGAAATAGAAAGTAGACAAATCGAAAATCGAACTTTCGAACTTTCTGAAATTTTCAAAAATTTGAAAACGGAACGAAGCTCAACAGTTTCGAACATCTCTAATTTTAACCAGTTTATTTCATGGATTTATAACCAAGTTCTATCCCTTTCTGGTAAAGGTATCTGCCTCCTTCCTTTTGCTCAATGAGTTTTTTTTTATAAGATTGAGCATGTGCAGAAGAGTCAGCAGGTGAAACAGCAGTCAGTCATTGGTTGTGATGTCATTTGTCACAGCCTTGATTGACAGCATGGAGGGAGGGGCCAGTTTACTCTGCCAGAATGGGGACAGTAATTATCATTAAATATCTGGTTAGTAATGCAGGTAATAATGTGCTGAATATATCGGGTGGGGTTGGGGACAGGTAACTGACATGTGACCAGATTTTTGTTTTAAGGGTGAACATTCCCTTTAAACTAATTAATTTTCATTCATATTTGTTTCCAGTAGTTTTTGTAGCCGTATGTCACAAACAAATTGAAATAACTCACTATAACCAGGCAGACCATTCAGCTGTTTAATTATAGTTTTTCGCCTTTACATCCCCTTTAAAAATAAAAATTTTCCTGATCTGCCATGCAACATCTCGGTGAGATGTAGATCAGCTGGACTCTCCTCTATGATCTATAAGAGCGTTTACCGCCTGGCGTTTGAAGGGTTAATAACGGTCGCTTTTAAAGGAGGCCCAGCCCCGCCCCTTTTAATGAAGAGACGTTCCCTAATGGCTTTGTGATTATCTTGCCACGTATAAACTTAAGATATTCCATTGATTTGGCACCATTTCATTTGTTCCTATCTCTCTCCTATTGACCTTTCACATCCCATTAAGGGTTTAATCCCCCCGAGAGACGCAGACGTTCATTATCACCGTTAGGGGACAAGCAGGTTAGAAAGAAATGGAATAAAATAGATTTAAAGTCACGGTACTTCGAGGAATTTACAGGAAAGAGAACGAGAGAGACGGAGATTTTCATTATCCTCAGAACTGACAGAATCAAGGAGGAAGTTAGTGGATTAAAGTGCCCTACTGGGATTCACCCGCCAATCAAACTTAGGAAATAATCACGCAGGTGCGGCAATATCACCTTTCTGTCTGATCGCTATGGCTTGTGGGTACATTGGGCAAAGCGTTTATAAACATAGAGAGCATGCTGGGAAATAAAACCTCTTTAAGGGAATTATTATTAATATATATTTACAAATCACAGAGCTTGGGGTTCGTAAGTCTTTTGTAGACCACGCTCCTTTAAATAGGTTTCTGTGTTTATTCCATTAAAGGATAGGAAGGAGCTGCCATATTGTTTTACTTAGAGAGTACAATATGATGGTATAGGTAATAGTGTACTTAGAACTAAGGCACCACAACCTCAGGTTGTGATTGGGCCACCTCTGACAGGCTGCAGTTTGGGGATTATAGCAAAGAACATTATGTCTCTGTATATCTGCAGACATTCCATATCATCCCCATATTAGGGAACTACGCCAAACCCCGTAACATTTTTATTGGCTATGTCTGTTTAAAGACCACTCCCACTTAATACAATGGAGACTAATGGACTGGCTGGACAACTGAGACTGGAGAAAATGGCTGGCAAGCTGACACTTTCTAAATGACTGGAAAATTAATGGGCATGTTCACCCCCAAAACCATAATCCACCCCCAAAACCATAACCCCTCCCAAAACCATAATTTAACCCCATACTGGACCCACGTTCTAGTTTAAAATATCTACCTTACCCCCAAAGTTTATTCTGGGGGTGGACATGCCCTGAAATTAGAAAAATGGCTTGAAAACTGAGACCTGTAACCTGGTAAATTTGTGGCATTGTATGTCTTGCGCTCACAATTCCATGGCAGTAAGGTTCACTAGGGATGAATCCCGGTTTTGATTAGGGAATGCCGAATCCGACAGATTTTTTAAAACTTTCGAAAATTAAAAAAAGTTGAAGAATGTTATAGAATATTGAATGAATATTCCCGTTCAATTGGGTTCAAATTGGATTTTCAGGCTGAGCCGATGTCCGAACAAAACGGGAACGCCCAAGCCATTCATAATTAAATTAACGCCCCCCCGTATTATTTATATGTATTTAGCATTATCCCTGTATCAATCACCATTCTGCTCCATGCTCCATGTACAATGTGATGAGTAAGCAGATATAACTATAGAGTTTGATATTAATAGAAATATCCAGGGATAGACAGTCCTGCCCCCTAGGGGTTTTGCAGCAGGTAAAGCTTGTCTCCCTGGGTCTAATACTGTATATAGAGGTGCTGCTAGTCTGATCCTCTAGCATTGGCCAAGATCAGCAATTTAACCCCGTACTGCTGAGTCATAGAGACATAAGGTCTGACGTTGAATGGAGCCAGCGAAGCGTTTTGTATTGCTGACAATCCCTTCCAATCACAATGCACCTTCCCCTATAGTTCCCATGTGGAGCTCCCAGGGAATGGCCACAGGGATTCACCCTCTGTATTTCTATTGATTTCCATCTATTCAGGGTCACCGGTGACTCTTGGTGCTGCTTGGGGAATGTTTGGAAATAATAACAATGAATGGGAGAAAATCTCAATGCAGAGAGAGCGAGAGATTGATGTGTGTGTGTGTGTGTGTGTGTGTGTGTGTGTGGCTGTTCTGCTGTGAAATGCTGAAAAAGACTAGAGATGTCCGAACTTCGCAAAATCCAATTTGAAATTTCGAAAATCCGCGAGCGGACCCATTAAAACCTATTAAAATTCGAAAATACTAGGATTCTTCGAAAATATGAGGATTCTGCGAAAATACGAAATCTGCGATTTCTCGTATTTTCAAAAATACGAGAAATCCCCGTAATTTCGAAAATTTTCGAAAACACAGTTCGGTAAAGTTCGGAAGGCGGAAAACCGGAAAATCTGCGGTATCCGCCGTTCGCGAATGAGGTAAATCCGGGTTCGGATCCACGAACTGGGTCATCACTAAAAAGGACAACATGATCTGATAGCCTCCCAGCAAATTAAAGGGGAACCACGTCTAAAAATACTGACGTCTCCTTCAGATAAATCTCTATGGTAAAATTTGATTGAGTTGATGTATAGAGAAAGACCATACGCTATCAATAGAGCCCTATCGCATATTTAGTAGCCGGATGGTAAATACTTATCTCAGACTTACCTAGTTACACACAGTCCAGTTTTTACTGCCCCACATCTGTGTAATAGTTCCGGTTACTTATAATGTACTGGGAAAATCTGATTGGTTATTTATAATGTACTAGGAAAATCTGATTGGTTATTTTTAATGTTCTAGTAAAATCTGATTGGTTATTTATAATGTACTGGGAAAATCTGATTGGTTATTTATAATTTATAATGTACTGGGAAAATCTGATGGTTTATTATAATGTTCTAGGAAAATCTGATTGGTTATTTATAATGTAACTAGGAAAAATCTGATTGGTTATTATAATGTACTAGGAAAATCTGATTGGTATTTATAATGTCTGGGAAAATCTGATTGGTTATTTATAATGTACTAGGAAAATCTGATTGGTTATTATAATGTACTAGGAAAATCTGATTGGTTATTTATAATGTACTGGGAAATCTGATTGGTTATTTATAATGTACTGGGAAAATATGATTTGGTTATTTATAATGTAATGGGAAAATCTGATTGGTTATTATAATGTACTGGAAAATCTGATGGTATTTATAATGTACTAGGAAAATCTGATTGGTTATTTATAATGTTATGGGAAAATTGATTGGTTATTATAATGTACTAGGAAAATCTGATTGGTTATTTTTAATGTCTAGTAAATCTGATTGGTTATTTATAATGTACTGGGAAAATCTGATTGGGTATTTATAATGTACTGGGAAAATCGATTGGTTATTTATATGTTCTAGGAAAAACTGATTGGTTATTTATAATGTACTAGGAAAATATGATTGGTTATTTATAATGTTACTAGGAAAATCTGATTGGTTATTTAAATGTACTGGAAAATCTGATTGGTCATTTATAATGTACTAGGAAAATCTGATTGGTTATTTATAATGTACTGAGAAAATCTGATTGGTTATTTATAATGTACTAGGAAAATCTGATTGGTTATTTATAATGTACTGGGAACATCTGATTGGTTATTTATAATGTACTGGGAAAATCTGATTGGTTATTTATAATGTACTGGGAAAATCTGATTGGTTATTTATAATGTACTGGGAAAATCTGATTGGTTGTTTATAATGTACTAGGAAAATCTGATTGGTTATTTATAATGTACTGGGAAAATCTGATTGGTTATTTATAATGTACTAGGAAAATCTGATTGGTTATTTATAATGTACTGGGAAAATCTGATTGGTTATTTTATTATGGTACGGGAAAATCTGATTGGTTTTTATAATGTACTGGGAAAATCTGATTGGTTTTTAATGTACTAGGAAAATCTGATTGGTTATTTATAATGTACTAGGAAATCTGATTGGTTATTTATAATGTACTGGGAAAATCTGATTGGTTATTTATAATGCACTGGGAAAATCTGATTGGTTATTTTAAATGTACTAGGAAAATCTGATTGGTATTTATAATGTACTAGGAAAATCTGATTGGTTATTTATAAGTACTGAGAAAATCTGATTGGTTATTTATAATGTCTCTAGGAAAATCTGATTGGTTATTTATAATGTACTGGGAAATCTGATTGGTTATTTATAATGTACTGGGAAAATCTGATTGGTTATTTATAATGATACTGGAGAAAATCTGATGGTTTTTATAATGTACTGGGAAAATCTGATTGGGTTTTTATAATGTACTAGGAAAATCTGATTGGTTATTTATAATGTACTGGGAAAATCTGATTGGTTATTTATAATGTACTAGGAAATCTGATTGGTTATTTATAATGTACTGGGAAAATCTGATTGGTTATTTATAATGTACTGGGAAAATCTGATTGGTTATTTATAATGTACTAGGAAAATCTGATTCCTGAATGGGGGTATTTTATTTCCCCAATGTAATAATTCCACGTCTGGGTAATACTGTAACACAGTCCCTACATGGAAATACAACTGAGATTCTTGTCGATTTAATGATCTTCGGAATCAATTTGCACAAGGCTGAATCCAAACAGCAGCCACTAATCCTAACCCCCCGTTATTATGTAAATCTACTGAATATCCTTATTATATATCCACCAAAACAATCTAACAGCATCGAACTGCAGAGAAATGTGACAAATATGCAACAATATATTCACATTGTAACTGCGGTGGAAATAATGTGTCAGTTGCCCTTTAACTGTCGTTGTTCCAGTGTCGAATCTGCGTATGAAGGGGAAGATATGAGATTAAAGGACAAGTTGAGTCATTTCGCTCAGTAACACTGACAATGGCTGATTTTCCTTAACCTGTCAGTGACCATTCTATTCATTCATTAGTAACCTTAATATTCAGCCTTGTCAGTCATGATGGGGTTAATGAGTTGGGTCTTTTTTCTCTTTCACAGCTATGGAATGTGTTAATTCATGTTTCATCTTTATAGCACAGACGGAGGTAAATTTTCTCTTTTACACTTTGTCGGGTCTGGAAACATTGTTCCTGTTTTTAGCAGGTGAACGCAGACCGGTAGAATTGGCCCAATCATGTGGCACTAGATACCAAGTAAATTGTCAATGGGGAGCCTCAGGGAACGGTGCGGTTTACAAAGGTCACCAGTGCGTCTGGTAATACCTGATAATGTGCAGTGAGACGTTTCTCGCTCCGATGACACGTGGAAGGCTGAAAGGTTCCCGCGCATCGGCACGCGTTTCACGCACATTGGTGTCTGTTTGCTCAGTTTAAAGGGGAAAAGATCTTCTCTCTAGGTCCCTCATGTTTATGGACATTCCCTACATTTCCCATAAGATAAACATCCTTAAAGCCCCCAACTAAAGGTTCGTACACACGTACAATCGTGGGTCCTGACCCGCGACGCACGGTGTGTACAAACAAACATTTTAGCTGATAATCGGCACGTGTGTTGGCACTTTATCGGCCGAAACGCATGCTCGGTCATGGATCATGGCCCAACCGACCTGGCGGACCTCTGAATGAACCTTATCTAGTTTTCAAGCTGAAATCTATGGAAGATCGGCGGTGCAAGTTGGGGAATTACCATAGGGTATTCAAATCGGATTGAAGATCGTTTCCAGCGGTGGAATTGAACGGTGTATGGCAAGTTTAGTAGATTTAAATCTAAAATCCGATCCCACCTCCCCAACACACACTGTATATTAACCCACCTGGATCTATTGTAGAGACTTGTGCGGTTTTCACACCAGATCAATGGATGACGTCCAACCGAGCCTTGTCAATGTCTATATTTGTGTATTTACTTTCCCTGTTTACGGAACCTTTATACAACGGTTTTTATTTATTTGCTATTGTTGTGCTGGTTGATGCAGTTTGCTATGGTAACTGGAAGTGCGGTTAATGAATTGCTAAATATTAATGGGGCAGCAGGACCCTGATGACAAGCGATTTCTTGTGGCGTCTGCATCTTAGACGCGGATTTCAGACTGATAACAGGTGCATCGCCACCCAAGGAAGAGACTCTTAATGACACATATTACGGCGTAGCGTTTATACCCTGTTAGCAACGTTCAAACCAACAGCTGAGAATGAATGTAATCTTAATGGATTTAATATAGTAACCTGGTAATATGGAACTGTAATTACTGACACTGTAAAAGGGAAGATTAACAAGTATCACTTTTCATTCTTCCCTCGTGTAATTACGAGAAAAAAAACACATTGGATACATTGTACCAATACTGGCAACATTGTATGTTCAGATAGACACTCTGTGTAATTACTAATTAACTAATACTAATTCTATCCAGTTCCTCAATAGGAGACCTTCTTCTTCTTACACTGTAATGTACGTCAAAGGGCTTTTAGCCGATTGATTGGTTATTTGGGATCCTTGTTTATGTGGGTAATTAAAATCCTCCAATGTGAACAGATTTTCTCCAAAACGGAACTATTATATTCCCTTTATTCATTTTGCTTTTGTCATAACCTGTAATTCCCCTTTATTCATTTTGTCACAACCTTTAACTGTCACTTTAATGGACCAACAGTCTGTTGAAAATAATAAATGACCATTTGGGGCCATTAACCAGACGTATAGAGGGATTGATTCAACTACTACTTGCAGTTTATATTAGTAATTTATATTTTTATTACTATTATAATTATTATTATTATTATTATTATTACATACAAGGATTTTCGATAAAAAATTTGAAAAATTTGGGTTCCGTGAAATTCGTGAGTTCGTCTGGACTTCTAAACCCTCAGATTCGATTCGAAACTGGGTTCTATTAGAAACCACATTACATCTCTATTTTCAACCGAACGTTCGGAAATCTACTAATGTTTGGCCGTAGAATCCCATATGGTAATAAAATATCAAAATGGTATTCAATGGGGATTCATAAATTTACGATCGCTACCTTTGATTTACATTCGTGATCTTAAACATACAATTGCGGCAACTCTAGTTTAAAGCGCGGTATTGCGATACCAAGCGAATTAAAATCTAGCCCATTGACCCCTAAATGCAGCACCTGCTATTGATTAAGGTCTATGAATTAGCGTTGCTTAAATTGGAATAATTTCGGTTAACAGGGCGTCCAGTTAATTTGGTTAAATTTAAATTTGAACACCATGTGTATTATTTATCCAGCCAATCACGGTGCACCAGACTTTGGGGGTCATTTAAAAAAGTCATTTAAAGCCTCAACCCACTGTCTAGAAACAGCCAATGAGAAACCAGTATGGAAGTAAATGTTTCTCCTTACTAGATGCGGGTGTTGATTTCCGTTGACCTGTGTTTGAATGGGCTGCGTGACGCGGAATGAATTATTATAACTAATAACGCTCTGTTTGTTTTGGTAAGAGAGGATTGTGATTAACAGCCAACAAGTGCACAGTATACAATCCATCTCCATCCTTCCAGTTCCCTTTCTAATTACCCTGATTACTTGTGTTTACATTAAGTTTGAGATATTCGCTTGCTCAGTTCATTGTTTATTTCAAATCCGTCTCCAGAGAATGAAATTAAAATAGGGGAGGGAGAAATTCTCTGTGTAATCTGCCAACTGTGTAGAAACCTTTCATTTAGTTTACAGGCCTGAGAGCGCCATCTGGATTTGTCCCATTGAATGACCAAGAAATTTCTTTCTGACTCCTCCCACCGTCCTTGTCAGTGACAATTCTCCCATCTCCGGAGAACATATGTTAATGAATTAGGGGTGGGATCAGGAAGCCACCATTTACACCTCAAACACCATCCCCTCTAACCTATACTTCAGCTGGTTGCACCCATGGTATAGATCCCCCTTTATATTGGTACAATCCAGACTCTATTTTTGTTTGCAGAGGGTCCCCTGAGAGATGAAAATTGTTTCAAAGGTTCTGCAAAGATGAAAAGGTTTATTAACATAAATGATGTTTCTACAATTAGTGTCAGACTGTAATCTTCAGGGCAAATAATAGTTCTGCTTTTAAATAAAGAGGCCACAATGTCCAATGTCCAATGTCAAGGTAATCTAAAGGCTGGAACACACTATACAATCCTTCCTCCTGACCAACCGTTCAAGGCTTTCAACCTGTCGGCAAGGAGGAAGGAATGAAGGTTGCTGCAAAAGCATAGAGGATCACACGATCAGTTGGGATCAGTTGAGATTTTCCGACCTGTCCAATCGTTCGTTCATCCAATTTGGACGAGTGAACGGTCGGCCGAGGTGGCAAAAAAGCCGCCATACAATAATTCGGAACACTGAAATGTCGGTTGGCCAGACTGAATTATTGTATACTGTGTACCTAGGTTAATGAACAGTAAGTTACCAAAATCAAACCCTACATTCAAGGGTTAACGGACGCTACATTTGAGGGTAACCGAAATCGAAGGCTACATTCCAGTGTTACCAAAATCGAACACTACATTCGAGTGTTACTGATTCGAAAATCTGATAATTAACGATAATTAGTAATTAAATAATAAGTCTGCAAGTTCAAAAAAACAAATCAGTTTGTACGAACTCATTAAGTTTGAACTCGGGTTCAAGCTCGAGTTTTGATCCATCACTAATGGTGACATTAAACTCTACTGAGCATGTCTGTACCACTGACAAGGATTGAGCTATAGTTAAGGCTCTATACTGTGAAAGTGGTGCAGAGATTGGTAATACCTGAATAAGGGGCATTATTATCTAGCCCTTTCTTTGTCAGATATTAAAAAAAACAGGTGACGTGTCACTCATCTGCCCACAACCTCAACTGCTATTTTTACCAGTTTATCATTGGCTGTTACGACAGTTGTCACAGCCTTGATTGACTGCATAGAGGGAGGAGCCAGCTTACTCTATCAGAATGGGGACAGTTATTATCATTAAATATCTGGCTAGTAATACAGGTAATAATGTGCAGAATATAACAGTTGGGGTTGGGGACAGATAACTACCAATTGACCCATTTTTCTTTTTTTATGGCTGCGTACACACGGAGGGACTTTTTGTCCCGAGCGCTCGCTACGAGCTGGACATAAATTTCTGTCGGTCGCGGCAAATTCGGTCCGCGGACGAATTTGAAAACGATCGATCATGCGTTCCCATAAGGAACCACACAATCCATCAGAATTTTCCAACATGCCCGATCATTCTTTTCGGCTGGTGTGAATCGGTTGGTCGGCCAAAAATATTGGATGGTCTGTACCCAGCCTAAGGGTGAATATTCCCCTTGAGTTGTTGTTTGCAGTCGTCTACCCCACTGGCTTCATTATCGGTGCATTATCTGTGCAATTCCCATCTCCCTGTGTGTGTAGGGGCTGTTTGTCTTTACATCACCTGCACAGATTTCTGTTCCAGTAAAGTTACAATGATACAGAATAAAAAAAGCTTTGGCAGCTGCTTCCTGGCGTTACTTTCCCTTACTCCATCTCTGAAATAATAAAGCGAAAGGGGAAATAATGCTGTTCTTTGCAAATACCAAAGTAATTGAAGCCTGTTAATCGGATCCCTTTATCAGGAGAACAGACTAAGTGACCTCAAAGACCAATTTCACTCCCATAAAAAGATTCGGCTGACAATAAAAATCCGAAATACGATAGGGAATAAAGCGTTCGCTGAAATACTGACCGTGAGGGAAAGAAGCAAAAAGAGAATAAACCTGCCAATGTTATTTACAGTGCCAGAGCTGTGCGGATAGGAGGGACCCTAAATTATCACTACCTGTGTGTATTACCTGGGACTAAGCGGATAAATAATTCGCACCCGGGATTGCGTCCGACGAGGATTATCTTAGTCCACCGGCTACTCCCAGTTACTAGAGCCGGAGAATATAAATCGTCTGTCACATGGTGGAAATTCCGAAGGTGGGAAAAATAAAGGAAACCTTCTAAACATTTCCAACCAATCCAGAAAGGATTTTTAACGATTTTCTTTACGTCCTCTGGTCTCCGTCTACGAATCCCAAAGCCTCTGATGACCTTGAGACATGACAGGGAGAGTTTGGGGGTTTTAAATAAAGTTTGTTATCATGTCAAACGCTATAGATGTTTGGCGACTACAACTCCCAGCATGCCTTGGTTGCAGAATTCGAAACAAATGCAGCGCCAAGGCTTGACGTCAGCACGTAGAGACGGAGAAGCTCTTGTTACTCATTTATCAGGGCCGAGGGGTAAATTCAATTATTTCCTGCACAGCTGGACATTAAAACTTTTCTCAAGAAATTCACAAATGACCTTGATATGACCTTGAATATAATTGTTTTTTATCGTGACCACAGCAGCGACGGACCCGGCGGAGGGAGATTTATTTACGTCACTGTTATTTATTTTCTGTCTTTTCCCATCCTGGGATTGGCTGCACCCCCTGGTCTGGGATTGGTTGCACACCCTGATCCCTTGTATAATTCCATCCGGGAATGAGAGATTCCATTAACATTCCAAGCCCTGCGCTGCGGAATAAAACGTTTAATTATTTAAAGGCCACAATAAACAAATACAGAAAAATAAAGACTATTCGCGATGTCTTGGAATTGATCTGTTAACATCATCCTGAAAGTTCATTTGGATTTCCAATTCCCATACTGTGAAGTTTATCGTATTATAACCTCTCAGTAACTAAGGCTGAGGTCCCACTACCACAATCCCCAGCCTCAGACTATTTATTACAGAAGGTTAGAAATCTTAGAGATGTGAGACTAACCTGAAATGCTGGCTGATGTTAAATTATCTCTCTTTCTGATTCCTGGTTCTGTTGAGTTTCGTTTCATTTTCAAAATTTTCGGAAATTTCGAAAATTAGCTTCTTTCGATTTTTGAAAATCGTCTACTTTCAATTTTTGAAAATCATCTATTTTCGAAAATCATCTACTTTTGATTTTCGAAAATCATCTACTTTTGATTTTCGAAAATCATCTACTTTTGATTTTCGAAAATCATCTACTTTCGATTTTCGATAATTATCTACTTTCGATTTTCGATAAAAATCGAATTCGGGTTCCGTGAAATTCGGGAGTTCTGAAACCCTCTGATTCGATTTGAAACTGGGTTCTAATCGAACCCACATCACATCTCTAGTTACCAGCTATCAATCATGGATACAGTATGACAGTTGACTCAATGTCTCCTCTGAGCATGTGTGAGCTTGTAAAAGAGCTTGGAGAGGAGCCAGGAACCCTTTGAGGCAGAGGGAAAAGGGAAAAGAACATTTTGCTGTTTAAAAACTGCTGATGGCGGGCCCTTCTACTGTCGTCAGTCCCCCCATGGTCGCTGGGGTTGGGGGTGCAGTAGTTATGCCAGTGTAGTTGAGGGAAGTGGTGGTGGGGTGATGGGTGAACATAAAATATTTAAATATTTCAATGCAGTTCAGAGTCACTTTTGTTCCATTTCTGTCTAGATTGCATGCATTTCGTAGAGCTACCATACTGACAAGATTTTAATTGCTTGCAGTTCTGGATTAAAGGTACAGTAGTATGATAGATTAGATTTAGGAAGACTTTGACAGGCGGGATTTCTGGAACAGAGCAGGATTATTCATTAAGGCAACCTAGACAGGTGCCATGGGGCCAGCAAACATCAGGTGGCCCCGCTTCAGTACTACAGCCATTCAGTACATTGAAATGGGGCTAATTTTGCTAATTTGGCTAATTTTGCCTCAACCAATCAGATGTTAGCTTTCAAATGTTAAATAAGATCTGATTGGTTGGGGCAAAATTAGCACCATTTTAAACGATAAGAACTTTTATTGAATAACCCTGATAGACTGTATAGGGAAATTATCCACAAAATCCCATTTCCAGTACAGTGGCCTATTGATTTATAATGATAGGGAATAGAAAAACAAATGACATTCTAATAATTTTGATCTGTTATTATATTATTATAGTTATTAATCACAAACATTTTAACCCCGCCCCCGAGGAGTTCAAATCCTCCCCAGCTCCACCCATGCT
This sequence comes from Hymenochirus boettgeri, assembly GCA_019447015.1. NCBI lineage: Eukaryota > Metazoa > Chordata > Amphibia > Anura > Pipidae > Hymenochirus > Hymenochirus boettgeri. The sequence goes on from JAACNH010000020.1 coordinate 877,890, forward strand.
CACATCTGCTAAATCTGCACTAATTTCCGCCCCCAAAGCCCCTCTCAGATATGGATATTTCTCTTACCAACCCCCTACACAGAATAATGTAAATGCCCTTTGGAAAAATGACACTTGCAAGTTTTAAACAAATCCACGGAAGAAACTTTAAGCGATTTAAAAGGTGAAGAAACTTTCCTTGGCTCCGTTCAAACCTGGTTATCATTAATAAATACGTTTTAAAGGTTGCGGCGAGCAGACAGACAGTCGCAGAGCTGAGCTCGGCAGGGAACACAGACGAAGAAACTTTTCTTTTTCTTCTGATTTTTCCCTGCCTGTTCAGTGTGGAGTGACGCTGGCGAATTGTCTCTACAAGTCACCGATTAGAGATCGACCCCGCGGGAAGGAATTTGGTACAGTCTCCCAGGGTAGGATCAGGTTGGCAAAGTGCGAGAAAGTGAAGTGGGACGCTGGGAGGGGGTGTCAAAACCAGTGAATATTAATCCACCGTTTGCGACATGAAGGAAACATAAAAAGCTTGAAATGAAGAGGGAACGTTACATGGGGATCGGAGTCACTTACTTGCATCTGCAGCTCACAGCTTTATCCCAACCTACAGCCCTCCAGCTGTTTTTTACTACAACACTCCAGAATCCCATGACAGCCCAGACCTGATTCCGACCCGACCAAGGAAAGACTTCTCTATGATTCTTATAAATATCTCCAAATTCCCTAAACATATGTACTGGGAAAGAGAATGTCACAGGGGGAACATAGGATATTGTTTGATCACTTAGAGCCTAAAAGAAATTCTCTGTTAAAAGCTCTAAGCCAGATAAAATGTACATATGGCAGCTCCCACCCATATGTATAAATATACAGAGAAGGAAGGTTCTGTACACACAATAAGCTATACCCTCATACTGTACTGTCTAAGGGAAACACTATGGCAGCTCCCACCTATATGTATAAATATACAGAGAAGGAATGTTCTGTACACAATAATCTATACCCTCATACTGTACTGTCTAAGGGAAACAATATGGCAGCTCCCACCTATATGTATAAATATAAATATACAGAGAAGGAATGTTCTGTACATACAATAAGCTATACTGAACATGAGACTATAATCATCTGGTCACTTACAATGGTTTTATAATGTATTACCTTTAAAATCACACAATGTAATATGTACATCTGGCCACTTCAATGTATAATGTAGACCTTATATCACACATGTACTATGTTAGTACCTTATAATCCCACAATGTTTACATAGTATTACCTTATAATCAACACAATGTTATTAGATATACCTTATAATCACACAATGTTACTTGTATTACCTTATATCACACAATGTTACGATGTATTACTTATAATCACCTAATGTTACTATGATGTATTAACTTAATCACACACTGATTACAATGTCTCATTGATCGATTGCAATGTTACTATTTATTACTTTTATAACCTACCCCGGTAGATGGATTTCTATGTGGGAAAACTGTAAGATTATGCCTTTATAACCGACACTGTAGTGGATTTCTAGGGAGGAGCTGTAGATTATAGCGTTTATAATCTTACAGTTACAGGAGAAGAAGGAAACCAGAAGCCACAAAGGGTAGGTTATAATAAATAATGCACCCGGAACTGAAATTAGATGGATATTAGAAGTCCAATATGGAGTCCATGCCCTGTATAAATAAAAGGTATCGGCCTGCGGCCTCGGGTTGCCTGTTTATATGGTCACGGAAACTCCTAGGGGACTTCTAATATCTTTATAATTTACAATTGGGGGTGCATTATTACTATATAATCACACAATGTTACAATGTATCATCTTGTCATTACAAAGTTACTATGTATTACCTTATAATCACAAAATGTTAAAATGTATCATCTTGTCACTTACAACGGTACTAGGTATTACCTTCGAATCACACAATGGGACAAGTATCAGCTGGTCACTTCACAATGTTACTATGTATTACCTATAATCCCCATGTTACCTATGTATATCTGCCGGTAACTTACAATGTGCCCTCTATAATGTATTACTTTATAATCACACAGTGTTACTATGGATCATATGGACACTTACAATGTTACGTATGTATTCCTTATAATCACACAATGTTACTAGTATCATTGGACACTTACAATGTTAATATTATACCTTATAATCACACAATCGGTACTAGTTTACCTTATAATCACACAATGTTACTAGTATACTATATAATCACACCAATGTTACTATGTATCACCTTATAATCACACAATCGTACTAGCGTATCATTCTGGTCACTTACAATGTTAATGTATTACCTATAATCACACAATTGTGACATGTATTACCATTATAATTACACAATGTTATATGTTGATCATCTGAAGCACTTACCGTGTTATAAAGGTATTACCTTATAATCACACAATGTTATATGTTCATCTGGACACCTTAAATCGTTACTATTTAGACCTTTATAATCACACAAGTACTATGTATCACTGGACACTCACAATGTATATGTATGACCTATAACACACAATGTTACATGTATCATTGGACACTGACGATGTACGAGTATTCCTTATATCCCACAATGTTACTAGGTAGAATCTGGACACTTACAATGTTACTATTATTACATTCTAATCACACAATGTTAATAGGTATCTCTGGTCACTTACATGTTATAATGTATTACCTATAATCACACAATGTTACAATGTATCATATGGCAACTTACAATGTGATATGCATAGCTTTGTTATTAATCACACAATGTTAATATATATCATTCTGGTCATTACAGTGTTATGGTATTACCTTATAATCACACACGGTGACAATGTATCATATGGCCATTACAATGTACTATGCCTTACCTCTATAATCACATAAACGTTACGATATATCATCTGAGTCACGTACAGTCGTTTACGATGTCTTACCTGTAATCACACAATGTGTACTATGTATGACATATAATCACCATAATTAAGTTTAACTTATGCATACCGTATAATCACACAATGTTAATATTATATCATCTGGTACACTTACAAGTTATATGTATTACCTTATAATCACACAATGTTAATGTATTACCTATATACAAAACTGGCTCTATATCTCATCTGGTCACTTACAATTTACTATGTATTGACCTTCAATTTAGACAATGTTCATATGATTCATTGGACACTTACAATGTTTACTAATGTATATCTTTATAATTACACATGTTACTAGGTACACATTTTACCCTCCAGTGCCAAATATTCACCCCCCCAGAAACATCAGTCTCTCCTTAGGTAATCTACCCCATTCTCTGACCTGTTGCATGCACATCCATGCCTGCCCTCATTCTGCCCTGTGCACCCTGATTCGCCTGTGGCACCCCCATTCTTCCCCCATTCTGCATTGTGCACCCCCATTTTGCCTTGTTGAAACCCCGATTCTGCTCTGTACAACACCCCCATTCTCTCCCCATTGCTCTCTGCCCTGTGCACCCCTATTCTGGCCCTGTGCACACCCATCCCTACCTCCCCTGCTATCTGATGCCCTGCCTCCTGTTCCCACCCATTCTCCCCCATGCTTGCCTGCACCCCCATTTCTGCCCTGTGCACCCCCATTCGCTCCTGCCCTTTGCACCCCCCATTCTCCCCCATTCTGCTCTCGCCCTGCAACCCCCAGTCTCTCCTCCTTCCACTGGTCGGGCCTGTGCACCGCCCATTACTCCCCATTTCGGTCCTATGCATCACAGCCACACCCAAGCCCTCCAGATGCCTCCTGCCCTCTCTCCACCCCAAGCATTACTGCCCTGGGCATCCAGCACACACTCGCCCACAAGCACAGCATCCCATCCATGGCGCGTGAGCGACGTGAGGGTCCCAGCGATCCCCCCCTGCAGCCGGGTGAAAGTTCCCCTGTCCCACAGCACGGATTCCTGGATCATGGCAGCTTACAGGACTGCAGCCGAGTCTGGGACTGAACCACTCGTGAGCTGGGGGGGGGGGGGAGACAACAACCCTTCCACCTCCCTATACACAGGGGGTCCGTAATAAGACCCGCAATTAACAGCAGACCCCTACTGCCACCAGGCTGGTTCACTCATGGACCCGGGAACAATGGAGGTTTATCAGGGGTAAGATGCATTTCTCCTAAACAACCTCCCCCCTGTTTTTTTTAATTGGTGTTAGCCTCAAACCCAGACTTGATGTGTGACATTGCGATCAGACTGGAGGGAGACAGGGAGTGAATGGGGTTTAACCACAGCAATGGGGAGGTGGGCGCACATGGGTGGTACAGTGGAAGGACATGGAGCAAGGGTTATATGGGGGGACATTGCGAACTGAGAAGACAAAGGGCAGAGCATTGGAGGTAATCCATGTACATATTTGTGAGGGAATTCAGGAACAAACAATGGACAGACCAGGGTGTTAATCTGTGGATAAAGTTAAAGGGTGGGATGGGACCTCAGGGCGAGAAGTCAGGTCAACACCAGAAGTCCCAGGGTTCGATGGGCACAAATCAGGGGCGACAAGGTTAACACAGGTAAAAACATGGTGTAACCGGAGGAATGGAGTGTTCACCATGGCATGCGAGGTGTTAGGGACACATGACAGTGAGGGGTTAGCTTGACGGAGTTTAAAACGCGTTACCAGCAGGAAGTGTGTTACACAGGACAGGAAAGAGTTAACGGACTACAGAATGGCGTTAAACAGGCAGGAAGGAGGTTTCACAGGAACAGGAAGGGGTTAAAACAGGAAAGGGTAAAGAGGAGGTGAAACGCGTATGGTGTACGGGCGGAAGTTACAGACAGGAAGAGTTAAACGGCAACGAAGAGTTAAAACAGGCGAGTTCAGGCAGAAAGGAGTTAAACAGGACAGGAAGTAGGTTAAACAGGCAGTAGTTGCATTCAGGGGTTAAAATGCAGAGCAGATACAGGAAGGATGGTTAACCATACAAGGGTTTAAAGGACGAAGGTTAAAGGGTAGTTTAACAGGACAGGAAGGTGTTAAACAGGACAGGAAGAAGTTTAAACGAGAACAAACAGAGTTAACCAGACAGAAGTTTTACAGGCAGGAAGGAGTTAAACCGGACAAGAAGGAGTGTAAACAGGACGGAGGTGTTTAAACAGGACCGGAAGGTTAAAGGAGGACAGGTAGGGGGGTTAACAGGAGCCGGAGGAGTTAAACAGGGTCCGGAAGCGTTAAACCAGACACGAAGGAGTTAAAACAAGCAAGGAACGTGTATTAGGCAGGAAGGTGTTAAAACAGGACTGAGGAGTTAAACAGACGAAGTTAAACCGGAAAGAGGATACACAGGACAGGAAGGTGTTTTACACAGGACAGGGAAGGCGTATTTTTTGTTAATTTTGTTTTTGTCTGTTGGATGGTCTGTTTGTCTGTATGTCTGTTTGTGGGTCTGTTTGTCTGTATGTCTGTGTCGTCTATTTTGGTTCTAGATATTAGTGCAGAAATAGCTAAAAATAGTTAAGGAGATCTGTAAGCTAATGTACCTTTCCCGATTAGTGGTGGGTTCCATAAACACACCCAAACCCCACACTACTTAATGGTGGGTTCCAAAACCACCACACCGAACCCAAAACTTCCTTAGTTGGGGGGTTCCAATAACCAACCCCAACCACACTTATTAACTGGTGGGCTTACCATAACCACAATCCCAACCCACCATTACTTAGCTGGGGGTTCCTAACCACACCCGACCACACTTTGGTTTTTTTTTTTACTTAACTGGTGGGTTCCATAACCACACCCAACCAACCCTACTTAAATGGTGGTTCCCATAACCACACCCAACGCACACTTCTTAACTGGTGGGTTTCCATAACACACCAACCCACACTTACTTAAGATGGTGGGGCCAGAGACCACCACCCAACACCACAATTACTTAAACGGGTTGGGGGCAAGGTAAGCCAACCTCAACCCAACGGACCGGAAACTGGGTGGTGTTCCATAACCACACCCAACCCATCACTTACTTAACTGTGTGGGTTCCATACCACACCCCGAACCCCACTTACTTATTACTGGTGGGTCTCCATAACCACACCAACAACACTACTTAACTGGTGGGTTCAATAACCACCACCCGACCCAACACTTACTTAGAACGGTGGGTTCCTTACACCACATGTCCGACCATAACACTTACTTAAACTGGTGGGTTCCATAACCAACCACCCAACCCACACTTACTTCTGTTAAACTGGTGGGTTCCAGAACCACACACCGACCCACACTTACTTAACTGGTGGGTTCCCATAACCCACCCCGACCCAACACTTAACTTAACTGGGGGTCCATAACCACACCCAACCCACATTAACTTAACTGTGGGTTCCATAAACACAATACCGACCCACCACTCTACTTAGCTAGGGGGGGTTCCCATAACCCACACCCGACCCACACTACTTAATGGGGGTTCCATAACCCACAACCAACCCACACTTACTTAATGGTGGGTTCCTAAAACCTACACTCCGACCCACACTTACTTAACTGGTGGGTTCCATACACCACCAACCCCGACAACACGTTACTTAACTGGTGGTTCCATAACCCACACCCAACCCAACTTACTTATACTGGTGGGTTCCATCAACCACACTCACCGACCCCCATACTTAAATGGTGTGTTCCATAAACACACCGTCCGACAAACACGTTACTTAACTGGTGGGTTCCAAACCACACCCAACCCCCACTGACTTAACTGGGGGTGCATAACCACACCCGACCCACACTACTAAGGCTGGTGGGTTCAACTTAACACCACCGCCACACTTACTTAAACTGGTGGGTTCCATTAACCCAAACCCGACCACACGACTTAAATGGGGCGTTCCATAAAACCACACCCGACCCACAACTTACTTAGCTGGTGGGTTCCATAACCACCCAACCCACACTTACTTAACTGGGGGTTCCATAACCACACGACCACACTACTTAGATGGGGGTTCGCATAACCACACCCGACCCACACCCCCCCCTTACTTGGCTGGGCGGGTCATAACCACACCCAGACCCACAACTTTACGTAAACTGGTGGGTTCCATAACCACACTCCATCGGGACCCAACACTACTTAAAGGGGGTTCCATAACCAACAACCCAAAACACACTACTTAACTGGTGGGTTCAATAACCCATAACAACACCGCCGACCAAGCACATTACTTATACTGGTGGGTTCCATAACCAATTCCGACCCACATTATTAACTGGTGGGATTCCATAACCACACCCAACCCATACTTACTCTAACTGGTGGTTCCATAACCACACCCGACCCACACTTACTTAGCTGGTGGGTTCCAGAAACCACACACCGACCCACATTACTGAACTGGTGGGTTTCCATAACCAACCCAAACCACACTACTGAACTGGTGGGTTCAAAACCACACCCGACCCCTCACTTACATTAACTGGTGGGTTCCAAACCACACCCGACCAACACTCGACTTAACTGGTGGGTTCCATAACCACACCCAAGCCCACACTTACTTAACTGTGGGGTCCATAACCACCCCGACCCACACTTAATTAAAATGGTGGGTTCAATAAACCACACACGACCAACACTTATTAAACTGGTGGTTGGTCCATAACCCACACCCAAACCCACACTTACCTTAATTGGTGGGTTCCCTTAACCACACCTACGACCCACATTCGTAGCTGGTGTGGTTCACATATCACACCGAACACCACACTTACGTAACTCGGTGGGTTCTCATAAACCACACCCGACCCACCTACTGAACTGGTGGGTTCCATAACCACACCCGACCCAACTTACTTGCTGGTGGGTTCCAAACCAACACCCAACCCAACACATTTACGATAAAACTGGTGGGTTCCAAAACCACACCCGACCCACACTTACTTAGCTTCTGTGGGGTCATAACTCAACACCCGACCCACACTTTACTTAGTGGTGGGTTCCATAACTACACCCAACCCACACTTACTTAACTGGAGGATGGGGTCCATAACCCACAAAACCCTCCGGACCCGCAACACTTAACTGAACTGGTGGCTTCCATAAACACCACCATACCAAACTTACTTTAACCTGGGGTTCAATAACCATAACCACACTCCCGACCCAACACTTACTATAAATGGTGGGTTCATAACACACCCGACCACACTTACTTAATGGTGGGTTTCCATAACCACACCCCGACCCCCACACTTACTTAGCTGGTGGGTTCATAACCACAACGCCGACCCACCACTTACTTAATGGTGGGTTCCATAACCACACCATCAACCCACACTTACTTAACTGGTGTGTTACCATAACACACCCGACAACATTATTAAACTGGTGGGTTCATAACCACAACCGACAACCTTACTGAAAATGGTGGGTTTCCAACCCACCACCCGAACCCACACTCTACTAATGGTGGGTTCCATAAACACCACCCGACACACATTAATTAGCTGGTGGGTTCCATAACCACAAATCCCGACCCACACTTACTTTAAATGGTGGGTCCCTAAACCCACACCACCGACCACACTACTTAACTGGTGGTCCATAACCCACAAACCGACCCACACTTACTTCTGGTAGGTTCCGACCACAACCCCGACCCCAAACTTACTTAACGGTGGGTTCCATAACCCACACCGACCCCACACTGAACGGTGGGTTCCATAACCACACCCGACACCACACTACTTAAACTGGTGGGTTCCATAACCAAACCCTACCCAAATTACTTCAACTGGTGGGTTCCATAACACACCCTAAACCCCACTTTACTTAACTGGTGGGTTCCAAATAAACCACACCTGACCCACACTTTACTTAATGGTAGGTTGGTGCCATACCACACCCGACCAACACTTACTTTAAATGGTGGGTTCCAGAACCACACCCAAACCCACACGTACTTAACAATGGTGGGTTCCATACCACCACCCAAACCACACTTACTTAACTGGTTGGGTTCCATAACCCACAAAAAGACCAACACGTACTTAACTGGTGGGTTCCATAACACACCCAACCCACACTTACTTAAGACTGTGGGGACATAACCAGTAACCACACTGGGCTCCCCGGACCAAACCACTACTTAAAATGGTGCTTCCGATTAACCACATCCCTGACCCACACGACTTAACTGGAGGGTTCATAACCACACCCGACCCACACTTACTTAGCTCGGTGGGTTCATAACCACAACCGGGGACCCACACGTACTTAATGGTGGGGTCATAAACCACACCCCCAAAAACACACGTATTAACTGGTGGGTTCCATAACCACACCCGACCCCACTTATAACTGGGGGGTTTCCCTAACCCACACCCGACCCCACTACTTAACTGTGGGTTCCCATAACGCACCGCCCCAAACGTACTTAAATGGTGGGTTCCATTAACCACACCCGACCCAACTTACTTAAGTGGTGGGTGTGACATAAACACACTACGACCCACACTGACTAATGAGTGGGTTCCAAACAACACCAGACCCACACTTACTTAGCTGGTGGGTGCCCATAACCACACCACCCACACTTACTTAACTGGTGGGTTAAATTAACCACACCCACCCACACCTTACTTAAAATGGCTGGGTTCCATAAACACACCCGACCCACACTTACTTAAATGGTGGGTTCCATAACAACACCAGACCACTCACTTACTTAACTGGTGGGTTCATAACCACACCCAACCCACACTACTTAATGGTGGGTTCCATAACCCCACCCGACCCACACTTACTTAACTGGTGGGTTCCATAACCACACCTCCCGACCAACCTTACTTAACGGTGGGTCCAAACCACACCCACCCCACTTTACTTAAACTGGTGGTTCCATAACCACACCCCGACCCCACTTACTTAATGTGGCGGTGGGTCACATATCACACACCAGGGGGGTTGGACCACATACTTAACTGGTGGGTTCCAGTAACACACCCCGACCCAGCATTACTTAAACTGGCTGGGTTCAAACCACAACCCCCGACCCACAACTTATTAGCTGGGGGTTCATAACCACCCACAACCCACACTTACTTAATGGTGGGTTTCCATAACCCCACCGACCCCACACTTACTTAGCTGGTGGGTTCCCATAAACCACACCCGACCCACCAGCTTACTTAAACTGGGGAGGTTCCATAAACACATATAACACACTCCGACCAAACCTTACGTACTGGTGGGTTCCATAACCAGACCCGACCCACAGTATTAGTTGGTGGTTCCAAAACCACACCCAACCCACCACTTACTTAACTGGTGGGTTCCAACCACACCGACCCACCCCTTACTTAACTGGTGGGTTCCATAACCAACACCCGACCCCACCACGTACTGAGATGGTGGGTTCCATAACCACACACCGACCCCCACATTTACTTAATGGGGGGTTCCATAACCACACTCCCGACCCAAACTACTTAGATGGTGGTTCTCATAACCACACAGACCACCACTTACTTAACTGGGGGTTCCATACCACCCCGACCCACACTTATTAATGGTGGGTTCATAACCACACACCACACCCACACTACTTAACTGGTAGGTTCCAGACCCACACCCGCCACAACGTTACTAAATGGGGGTCCCATAACACACCCCGAACCCACACTTAAAATGGGTGGGTTCACTAAACCACACACGACCCACACTACTAAATGGTGGTTCCATTAACCACAACCCGACCCCAACACTTACTTAAACTGGTGGTTCAATAACCCACCCTACCACACTTACTAACTGGTGGGTTCCATAAACCACAAATCCCGACCCACATATTACTTAACTCGGTGGAGTTTTTTTTTTCCCTAAACCACACGCCCCCGACCCACACTCTTAACTGGTGGGTTTGCCATAAACCACACCCAACCCACACTGACTTAAATGGTGGGTTCCATAACCACACCCAACCACACTACTTATGGGGGATGTCCAGAACACACCCGACCAACATACTTAACTGTTGGGTTCGGCATCCACACCAACCCCACACTTACTTAACGGTGGGTTCCTATGAACCAGAACAACCCGGACCAAACAGATTACTTAAACTGGTGGGTTTGTGTTCCATAACCACACCCGACCACAATTACTTAACTGGTGGGTTCCATAACCACACCCGACCCACACTTACTTTAGATGGGGGGTCCATAACACACCCGCCCACAATACTTAACTGGGGTGTTCCGAACCACACCCAAACCCACCTACTAACACTGGGGGGTTCCATTAAACCACACCCAACCCACACTTACTTAAACTGGTGGGTTCCATAACCACACCCGACCCACCACTTACTTAAATGGTGGGTTTCCATCACACCACACCCGACCCACACTTTACTTAAATGGTGGTTCCATAACCACACCCGGACCCACATTACTTAGGCTGGTGGGTTTGAAACCCCACCTCCGACCCACACTTACTTAAAAAATTGGGGGATTTACATAACCACACCGCACCCACATTAACTACTGGTAGGTTCCAGAACCACAAACCGACCCACAACTTACTTAACTGGTGGGTTTCTATACAAAACCACCACCCGACCCACACTGAAACTGGTGGTTCCATACCAACACCCGACCACACTTACTAAACTGGTGGGTTCCATACCCCACCCGAAACCACACTTACTTAACTGGTGGGTGCATAACCACCACTCAAACCCACACGTACTTAACTGGTGGAGTTCCAAACACCACCCGACCACACTTATTAACTGGGGGGTTCAATAACCCACAGCGACCCATCCACGGAATTAACTGGTGGGCGAGTTCCATAACCACACCAAATAACCCACACTTACTTAATGGTGGGTGCCCTAAACACACCCGGACCACACTTACTTAACTGTTGGGTCCATAACCCACACCCAACACACAATTCTTAAACTAGTGGGTTACATAACCACACCCAACCCACACTTACTTAGCTGGTGGGTTCCATAACCACACCCGACCCACACTTACTTACATGGTGGGTTCCAATAACCACACCAACCCAACTTTACTCCAACTGGTGGGTTCCATAACCACACCCGACCCAAACTTACTTAGGGGTGGGTTCCATAAACCACCACCCGACCCCCACTTACTAACTGGTGGGTTCCCATAAACCACACCCGACCACATTACTTAATGGTGGGTCATAACCACAACCCCAACCCAAACTTACTTTGCTGGTGGGTTCCATAACCCACACCCACGAATGACTCCGCACTGGCCGCTTTCCTACCACCCAACCCGACACACCGATCAGGTTGTTTACCCGGACCTGATGCAAGACTGTTGCATTTTGACCATATGTTTGTTGTAAGCTCAGGTCACGAGTAGTATGTATTATTTGTATGTATGTAAAGTCATAATGATGTATGTATGTATGTGATGTATTGTATGTATGTTGTATGGATATATGTATTATGTATGTATTTTTTTTGTTCTGTATGTATATATGTATGCATTTTGTATGTAATTTGAGTGTATGTCTGTAGTATGTATGTATGTATGTATGCATGATGTATATAGTATGAATTTATGTATGTATATTTGTATGTATGTATGATCTGTATGCATTTCATATGTGTAGTGATGAATATATGTAGCATTATGATGTATATTTTTAGGTATGTATGTATATTGTAGCATTATGTATGTATATATGTATGTTGGATGTATATATGTATTGTAATGATGGATTTATGATGTATATGTGTTATGTGTATGTATATATGTATCGCTTATGTATGTATATTTATATGTGTGTTATATCTGTATGTATGTATGTATGTAATATTTGTTTTGTCGTAAGGGATGGATGTATGTATGTATGCATTTAGGCATTGTATATATGTATGTGTTCTATGTATGATGTTATATATGTATGATTTATGTATTTTATTTGTAGGTATGTATACTTGGTATTTTAAAGTGCCACTGGGTTACGCAGCGCTGTCACATATAACAATAAGATTATACAGTAGTATGTATCTGTTTATTTATATAGTGCCACTTGGGGACGCAACGCTGTACATAGGTGTTTTATAACAATACAGATTATAACAGTATGATGTAATGTTATTATATAGCGCCCACTTGGGTACACTTAGCGCTGTCTAAATTCTAGACAATAAGATTCTACAGTATGTATGTATATGGGGGGTTCTATTTATATACGCCACTAGGGGGACACTAGCGCTGTACAGTATAAAACAATACGATGAACCAGTATGTATGTTATGTTCATATAAGCGCAACGTGGGGGACACAGCGGCTGGGACATATAGCTATACAAGATTTATACAGTATGTATGTCTCTTTGTTTTTCTTTATATACGCACACCTCGGGGGTACCCACAGCGCTGTTTTGACATTATAACTACTAACAGATTACTACGTATGTATGTATTAGGTTTATTAGATTAGCGCCCCAAATCGGGTTACACAGAGCTGTAATTTATAACAAACAAGACGTATACAGTAGTATGTGTATAGTTGATTCTATAGGCAACTTGGGGAACAGCTCGTACATTTATAACAATAAGAGTATACAGTATTATATGTTTCATTTATATAGCGCCATTGGGGACCACAGCGGCTGTAATATATAACAATACAGGTTATACAGTATGTATGTATGTTGTTATATAGCGCCCACTGGGGACCACAGAGCTGGACATTATAACAAAACAGATTATAAGTTATGGATGTATAGTTTATTTAGATAGCAGCACTTGGGGACACAGCTTGCTTACATTAGAACCATACAGATTAGACTAGTAGTATGTAGATGTTTATTTATTTACGCGCCCCTTGGGTACACAGCGGGATACATGTAACAATTAAAGATTATACAAGATGTCTGATATGTTTATGTATAGAGCGCCAAATTGAGGAACAGCGCTGTACCATTAAAACAATAAGATTATACAGTATGTAGTATATGTTATTTTAAGCACCACTTCGGGGACAAGCGCTGTACAGATAAAATACAGATTTATACAGTATGTATGTATATGTTATATTTATAGCGCAATTGGTACGCAGCGTTGACATTTATATTACAATACAGATATACAGTTAGTATTGTAGTAGGTTTATTATATAAGCGCATTGGGGACACAGCGCTGGACATCTATAACCATACAGGGAGTATACAGTGTATGTATATGTTTCTTTATTTAGCGCCCACTTGGGTACACAGCGCGATGTACATCATATAAACCAAATCAGTTATACAGTATTGTATGTATAGTTGATTTATTTAGCGCCACACTTGGGTAACAGCGCTGACATTATAAAACAATAGATTATACAGTATGTATGTATATGTTTATTATTTAGCGCCACTCTGGGGACACAGCGCTGTACATATATACATACAGATTATACAGTATGTATGTATTGCTGTATTTATATAGCGGCCCCTGGGTACCACAGCGCTGTACATTATAACAATTACCGATAACAGTATGTATGTATTATGTTATTATTATAGCGCCACTAGGGACCAGACGCTGGTAAAAATTCATACCCATACAGTATACATGTATGTATGTATATGTTTATTTATATCGCGCACTTGGTGTACCGGTGACTGATAAACAATACAGATTATACAGTATGGTAGGTATATGTTTGTTTATTATAAGCGCGCCCACTTGGGACACAGCCTGTAATATAACAATTACAGATTTATACAGTATGTATGTATAGGTGTATTGTATATAGCGCCATGCTTGGGGGACACAAGCGCTGTACATTTAAACAATACAAGATGTATGAACAGTATGTGTGTATATGTTTATTTATATAGCGCCAACTGGGCGGACACAGCGATGTATGTAATTATCACAATACAGATTATACAGTATCGTATGATATGTTTTCTTAATAGCGCCACTGGGGAGCAGCGAATGGACCATTATAAACAATACAGACTTATACAGTATGTATGTATATGTTTATTTTATAGCGCCCATATCTCTGGGGACAGCAGCGCTGTTACATTATAACAAATACAGATTATACAGTAGGAGGATATGTTTATTCTATTATAGCGCACTTGGGGACACAGCGCCTGTACATTATAAACACTACAGACTATACAGTATGTAGTAGTATTTGTTTTATTGATATTCGCGCCACTTGGGGGAGCGGCGCGTAATTATAACAATACGATGATACAGTATGTATGATAATGTTTATTATATAGCGCCACTTGGGGACACAGCGCTTGTACATAATAACAATACAGATTATACAGTCTGTATGCTAGATGTTTATTTATATAGGCACTTGGGGAGCAGCGCTGTACATATAAACAATACAGGGGGGAGAAATTATACAGAGGGTATTATATTTGTTTAGTTAAGATAGCGACCATTGGGGAACACAGCGCTGGACATTATAACAATAAGATATTATACAGTATGTACTGGATATGTTTATTTACATAGCACCAATTGGGTAACAGCGCTGTCCATTATAAAAATACAGATTCTACGTATTGTATATGTTTATTTATATAGCGCCCTTGGTACACAGCGCTGTACATTATTCTTAACAATACAGATTAGACAGTATGTAATGTATATGTTTATTTATATATGCGCCACTGGGTACACAGCGTGGACATTTAAAATACACGAGTATACAGTTGTATGGATATGTTTATTTAGTATAGACACAACTTGGGGGACCGCCGCGCTGTACATTTTATAAACAATACAGATATAAGTAGGTATGTATATAGTTTATTTTTTACTAGCACCACTTGGGGACAAAGCGCTTTGTTACAGCCCTAAACATACAGAGTTATATAGTATGATGTATATTTCTTATTTATATAGAGCAACTGTGGGACCATGCGCCTGTAAATCTAGAACAATTCAGATTCTACATTATGTTAGTAATGTTTATTTATATACGCCACTGGGGGGACAGCGCTGACATCTAGAAAACAATACAGATTATACAGTATGTATATGTTTATTTATTATAGCGCACTTGGGTACACAGCGCTGTACATGATACCAATACAGATTATACATATTATGTTTATGTACTATAGCCGCCACTGGTGTACACGCGCTGTTACATGATAAAATACAGATGTACATATGGTAGTTATGTTTATTTATTATAGCGACACCTGGGGACACCAGAGCTGTACCATTCATACAATTACGATATTTACAGTATGTATGTATAGGTTATGTATATAGCGCCAATTGGGTAACAGCGCTGTAATTAATCAATACAGATTATACGGATGTATATGTTGTATTTTATGAATAGCGCCACTTGGGTACACAGCGCGTGTAACCTTAATCAATACAGCTTATACAGTATGTGATATGTTGATTTATACTAGGCCACTTGTGGTACACAGGCGCTTGACATTATAACAATACAGATTATACGTATGATATGTTTATTGTATATAGCGCACTGGGGACACAGCGCTGTACATTTTAACCAATACAGATTATACATAATGGATTGTAGATGTTATTAATAGGCAATTGGGACACAGCGCATGTACATTATACATTACGATTGATACAGTATTGATTGTTTATTTATATAGCGCCCACGGGGTACACAGCGAGGTACATATAACAATAGAGATTATACAGTATGTATGGATATGTATATTTATATACGACACTTGGGGACGCAGCGCTGGACATATAACAATTACAGTTTATACAGGATTGTATGCTAGATGTTATGAATTATCGGCCCACTGGGTACACAGCGCTGTCATTATAAACAAATACAGGATTATACCAGTAAGTATGTATATGTTTATTTATATAGCGCCCTTGGGTAAACAGCGCTGTGCATTATATCAATACGATATTACAGTAGGATGTATTATGTTTATTTATAAGCGCCACTTGGAACACAGCGCTGTACATGATAAACACATACAGATTATACCAGCATGTATGTATATGTTTATGATAAAGCGCCACTTGGTATAACCGCGCTGTACATTTGTGATATTATAACAATACAGAGTCACACCGACACAGGCTGTTTATGTATATGTTCATTGTATATAGCGACACTTGGGGTACAAGCGCCTGTACATTATAACAGTAGATTATTACCGATGTATGTTAAATGTTTATTTACTATAGGAGCGAATTGGGGTACACCGCTGTAATTATAACAATACAGATTATTACCAGGAGTATGTAATGTTGATTTTATAGCGCCACGGGGACACAGCGCCTGTACATTATAACAAACAGCTTAGACAGTATTATATGTGTATTTATATATAGCGCCATTGGGATAACAGCGGGTAATTATAACAATCCAGATTTGACGTATGTATGTATTATGTTATTGATATAGGCCCCACTTGGGGACACAGGAGTGTACTTAATAACAATAAGATTATACAGTATGTGGTATTCTGTTTAGTTATTATAGCGCACTTGGGGACACATGCGCTGTAACAGTATAACAATACAGTATTATTACAGTATGTAGGTATATGTTTCGTTATGATAGACCATGGGGACACAGGGTGACATTATAACAATACAGATATACAGATGATGTATATGTTTATTTATATAGGCGCCACCTTGGGGACACAGCGCTGTACATTAAAAACAATACAGATTATACGTATGTATGTATATGTTTATGTAATATAGCGCCACTGGGTTACACGCGCGTACTTATAACATACCAGATGATTTACAGTATGTATGATTGTTGATTTATATGCGCCCACTGGGTACACGCGCTGTACATTATAGACAATACAGATTATTACAGTTATATGTATATGGTTTATTTAATAGCGCCACTTTGGGGACAAGCGCTGTAATTATTAACAATACAGCTATACCAGTTTGAGTATTGTTTATTTTATGCGGCCACCTTGGGGGACACAGCGCTGTACATTATAAACAAGAAAGATTATACAGTATGTATGTAATGTTGCTGTCTATAGCGCCCACTGGGGACAACAGCGCTGTACATTATAAACAATACGAGATTATCAGTTATGTATGTTGTACTGTTATTTATATAGCGCCCACTTTGGGTACCCAAGCGCTGTACATTTAACAATAAGATAACAAATGTAGTACTGTTTATTTATATAGCGCCACTTGGGAACACAGCGCTGTACATTATAAACAATCAGATTATGTACAGTATTGTACGTATATGTTTATTATATAGAGCCACTTGGATACTACAGCGGGACAATAAACACATACAGATGATAAAGTATGGTATATATTGTTTATTTATATAGCGCCAATTGGGGGACACAGCGCTGTACATTAATAAACAATAAGATTATACAGTAGGACGTATAGTTTATTTATTATAGCCCCATTGGGAACACAGCGCTGTACAGTTATTACATACAGATTATACCAGTCTGTATGTTATTGTTTATTACATAGCGCCACTTGGCGACACTAGCGCCTTTGTACATTATAAAACAATAAAAGATTATACAGTATGTATGTGAGTTTTATTTGATATAGCAACACTTGGGTACAAGCGCTGTACATATATAAAACACTACAGATTATACAGTTATGTATTGTTATATGTTGTATTTCACCAATATACAGTAGATAAATAACAATGAATACAGTTTCTACATCGGTTTTTAATACTATTATATAAATTATATATTAAAATTGTTAAGTGAGCAGCCGGGACACATTAGGAATGAGATCCCTGCCTGAAGAGCTTACAATGGTAAGTAATTCTGAATAGTTGAATAGCTTGGTTAATTACACCCCTTGCATCCCCCCTGTGCGAATTAACTGTGAATTCAAATTTAAGGCAATTGCTTTTATAATCCCCCCCAAAAACTTTTCAGGAATGAACTCGGCTTCTGATTTCAAACAGCGGCAGCATAAGGTCGTTTAGAGTGAAAGTAAAGAGCTTTTGTTTTCATTATATTGCTCTCAGGGGTTTCCCTGTAAGTGTTTGTTATCGTGGCTGGGTATCATAAAAATCCCTGGGTTTCAAGTGAAAAAGGCTTTACATCCCGAGGACAGGATCTCGTTCTCTATTCATTTCCCCTTTCATCTAGCAAAACCTTGTACGAAAAGTACAGCTCAGGGTATCTGCATTCCTATGTTGCATGTACAGGTTGTGTTTCTACATGTCAGCAATATGCTACATGGTATCTGTCATTGCCGTACTATACAGGGATTGTGTTTTATAGTGCGGGGGAGGGCTGTGTCATTGTATTTTACCAGACAGTTAATATCCTTATCTACTTTATTAGCATTTATACATAGGGTGGGAGCTGGGAGCTGCCATTAGTGTTTCCTTAGACTAGGTACAAGTATGAGGGTTATAGCTTATTGTAGTACAGAACATTCCTTCTCTGTATATTTATATTTATACATATGGGTGGGAAGTGCCATATTGTGTCCTGGACAGTATACCGTATGAGGGTATAGGCTAGTGTGTGTTGTGTACAGAAATCCCTTCTCTGTATCTTGACTTAAATAGGGGGGAAGCGCCAAGGGTTTTTCCTTGGACCGTAACAGTATGAGGGTATAGCCTTATTGTGTGTACAGACATCCCTTCTCGGTATAGTTTTACAAGGGTGGGAGCTGCAGTGGTTTCCTTAGAAAGTACAGTATGAGGTTATAGATATATTGTGTTGTCAGAACATTCCTTCTCCGATATTGTTATATTATATACATATGGGTGGGAGCGTGCCATATTGTTCCCTTAGACAGTACAGTATGCAGGGTTATAGCTTTTGGGTGTACAGAAAATGTCATTTCTCCGATATTTATATTTTAACATATGTGGGGTGGGAGCTGCCATGAGTGTTTCCCTTAGCCAGTACAGCTTGTATGAGGGTGAGCTTATTGTATGTACAGACACATTCCTTCCTTGTTAAATTTATAATATGGGTGGGAGCGGCCATAGTTTCCCTTGACGTACAGTAGAGGAGTAAGCATTGTGGTACAGGACCATTCCTTTCCCGTTTATTTAGTTACATATGGTGGGTTGCTGCCCACATTGTTTCCCTAAGCCAGTTAAAGTATGATGGTATAGATTATTTTATGTACAGAAACATTCCTTGTCTGTATATTTATATTTATACATATGGGTGGGAGCTGCCATATGTCCCTTAGACAGTACGTATGAGGGTATAGATTATTGATGTACAGAACATTCCGTCTCTGTATATTTATATTTCGACATAGGTGGGAGCGCCACATTGTTTCCCTTGGACAGTACAGTATGAGGGGTATAGCTTATTTTATGTACAGAAAACTATTCCTTCTCTGTAGATTTTATATTTATAATATGGGTGGGAGCCTGCCATAGTGTCTCCCTTAGACCTTAGACAGTACAGTATGATGGTAGAGATTATTGTATGACAGAATACATTCCTTCTCTGTATCATTTATATTATACATATGGGTGGGAGTCTTGCCATAGTGTTTCCCTTAGACAGTAAAGTATGTGGTATAGATATTATGGTATGTACAGAACATTCCTTCTCTGTTATTTATATATATACATATGGGTGGGAGCTGCCATAGTTTCCCTTAGACAGTACAGTTATGAGGGTAATAACTTATTGTGTGTCAGAAACATTCCTTCTCTGTATATTTATAATGTATAAATAGGGTGGGAGCTGCCATATTGTTCCCTTAGACAGTAAGTATGAGGGTATAGCTTAGTGTGTGTACAGACATTAGAATTTGTAGTATGTTTTGTATACCCATGGTGTGGGGTATTGCCATACTATATTACCCTTCCACACACCTATATCCTCTCAATCCCCCCAGCCCCCTCTCCGCGGTTACTCACCTCCCCCCCCCCCCCCATGGTCTCCAGTACGTGGTTTTTAGCAGCGGACAGTCAGAAGGGAGCTGTCCATTTCAGCCACCACAGATAATCTCTATGGGCTGGTGTTCCTCTGCCAACAACTGTCGGGAATTGTTTTTCCAGCCAACCCCTGGGGTCCGCGATTATTGTCTCCCAAGTCCAATTAAATGCCAAGTGCCTGTGCTGTATAGTACATACATAGCTTACTGATGATCTATTGAATTAACCCACACTCAGGCCTACTGTCTAAATCAATGATTTAAAATGATGATAGTGATTCTTTATGCAGATAAATCTGTGGAAGTTAAATCATCCACTAGGAAACCCTATTGAATTTCCCTATGGGAGGACGGATAGGGGCCCCTGCCTTTCTGCCCCTACATAGTTCAATTAACCCTATCATGTGTTACTGGAAACTCACTGTAGCCCTGGCTTGCCCTTTTAACTCCTTCCTGTCCCTGTTTACGCTTCCTGCCTGTTAACACCTTCTGTCTTGTTTACACCAGTCCTTCCTCTTTAACGCTTGTTGTATCTCATAGGAAGGCGTTAAAGAGGACAGGAGGGGGTTAAACAGGACAGGAAGGTGTTAAACAGGGCAGGAAGGCGTTAAACAGGACAGGAAGGAGTTAAACAGGGCAGGCAGGGCTACAGTGAGTTTCAGTAAACAGGATAGGGTTAATTGAGAATTTAGGGTGCAGAAAGGCAAGGGGCCCATAGCAGTCTATCCATAGGGAATTCATTGAGGGGTTAATAGTGGAGGATTTAACTTCACACAGATGTATTTTCATAAAGGAATCACTACATCATTTTAATCAGTTGATTTAGAAGTAGGACAGGAAGGGGTTAATCAATAGATAATCAGTAAGCTATGTATGTACTAATACAGCACAGAGCAGCTTGGAGTTAATTGGGAATTGGGAGAATATAGGACCCAGGGGTGGCTGAGAAAAAACAATTCATGACAGTGTTGGAGAGGACCCAGCCAATAGAGATTCTCTGTGGTGCTGAAATGGACAGCTCCCTTCTGGACTGCAGATGCTAAAAACCACAGTACTGAGACCAGCCAGTAGTAATATATATTAAAGGAATATAGTATGGCAACCCCCACCCATGTGTATACAAACATACAGAAATCTAATGTTCTGTACACACAATAAGCTATACCCTCATACTGTACTGTCTAAGGGAAACAATATGGCAGCTCCCACCCATATGTATAAATATAAATATACAGAGAAGGAATGTTCTTCTGACACACAATAAGTTATTACCCTCATAACTGTACTGTCTAAGGGAAACTATGGCAGCTCCCACCCATATGTATAATATAAATAACAGAGAAGGAAGGTTCTGTACACCACAATATCTATACCCATACTGTACTGTCTAAGGGAAACACTATGGCAGCTCCCACCCATATGTATAATATAAATGATCAGAGAAGGAATGTTTCTGTCATACAATAAGCTCATACCTCATACGTACTGTCTAAGGTTAGGGAAACTATGGCAGGCTCCCACCCATATGTATAAATATAAATATACAGAGAAGAATGTTTCTGTACATACATAAGCTATATCCCTCATACTGTACTGTCTAAGGGAAACAATATGGCGCTCCCACCCTATGTCAAATATAAATATCAGAGAGGAATGTTCTGTACATCAATACATCTATACCCTCATACGTACTGTCTAAGGGAAACAATATGGCAGCTCCCACCCATATGTATAAATATAAATATACAGAAAGGAATGTTTCTGTACATAACAATAAGCTATACCCTCATACTTTAACTGCTTAGGGAACAATGTGGGCAGCTCCCACCATATGTAATAAATATACAGAGAAGGAATGTTTCTGTACCAACAATAAGCTATCCTCTACTGTACTGTCTAAGGAAACTATGGCGCTCCCACCCATATGTATAAATTAACAAGAGAAGGAATGTTCTGTACACAATAAGCTCATCCCTCATACTGTACTGTCTAAGGGAAACACTATGGCAGCTCCCACCCATATGTATAAATATCAGAGAAGGAATGTTCTGTACACAATAAGCTATACCCTGCATACTGTACTGTCTAAGGGAACAATATGGCAGCTCCCACCCATATGTTAAAATAAAATACGGAGAAGGAATTTTCTGACAACACAATAACTAATAACCCTCATGACTGTACTCTTGCTAAGGAAACACATGCAGCTCCCACCCATTGTATAAATATACCGAGAAAGGATGTTCTGTACACACAATAGCTGCTTACCTCATACTGTAGCGGTCCAAGGAAAACCTATTGCGCGCCCCCCATATTTAATAAGATACAGAGAAGGAGTTTTCTGTACAAACAACACTACCTATAACCGCTCATAGTGTACTTCAAGGGACACACTATGCAACTTCCCACCCATATGAATATAAATATACCAGAGAAGAATGTCTGGGTACATACATAACTATAACCCTCATACTTGTACCTGTCTAACGGAAACATCTATGGCACTCCCACCCCACCCTATGTATAAATGCTAATAAAGTAGATAAGGATATTAACTGTCTGGTAAAATACAATGACACAGCCCTCCCCCGCACTATAAAACACAATCCCTGTATAGTACGGCAATGACAGATACCATGTAGCATATTGCTGACATGTAGAAACACAACCTGTACATGCAACATAGGAATGCAGATACCCTGAGCTGTACTTTTCGTACAAGGTTTTGCTAGATGAAAGGGGAAATGAATAGAGAACGAGATCCTGTCCTCGGGATGTAAAGCCTTTTTCACTTGAAACCCAGGGATTTTTATGATACCCAGCCACGATAACAAACACTTACAGGGAAACCCCTGAGAGCAATATAATGAAAACAAAAGCTCTTTACTTTCACTCTAAACGACCTTATGCTGCCGCTGTTTGAAATCAGAAGCCGAGTTCATTCCTGAAAAGTTTTTGGGGGGGATTATAAAAGCAATTGCCTTAAATTTGAATTCACAGTTAATTCGCACAGGGGGGATGCAAGGGGTGTAATTAACCAAGCTATTCAACTATTCAGAATTACTTACCATTGTAAGCTCTTCAGGCAGGGATCTCATTCCTAATGTGTCCCGGCTGCTCACTTAACAATTTTAATATATAATTTATATAATAGTATTAAAAACCGATGTAGAAACTGTATTCATTGTTATTTATCTACTGTATATTGGTGAAATACAACATATAACAATACATAACTGTATAATCTGTAGTGTTTTATATATGTACAGCGCTTGTACCCAAGTGTTGCTATATCAAATAAAACTCACATACATACTGTATAATCTTTTATTGTTTTATAATGTACAAAGGCGCTAGTGTCGCCAAGTGGCGCTATGTAATAAACAATAACATACAGACTGGTATAATCTGTATGTAATAACTGTACAGCGCTGTGTTCCCAATGGGGCTATAATAAATAAACTATACGTCCTACTGTATAATCTTATTGTTTATTAATGTACAGCGCTGTGTCCCCCAATTGGCGCTATATAAATAAACAATATATACCATACTTTATCATCTGTATGTGTTTATTGTCCCGCTGTAGTATCCAAGTGGCTCTATATAATAAACATATACGTACAATACTGTACATAATCTGATTGTTTATAATGTACAGCGCTGTGTTCCCAAGTGGCGCTATATAAATAAACAGTACTACATTTGTTATCTTATTGTTAAATGTACAGCGCTTGGGTACCCAAAGTGGGCGCTATATAAATAACAGTACAACATACATAACTGATAATCTCGTATTGTTTATAATGTACAGCGCTGTTGTCCCCAGTGGGCGCTATAGACAGCAACATTACATACATACTGTATAATCTTTCTTGTTTATAATGTACAGCGCTGTGTCCCCCAAGGTGGCCGCATAAAATAAACAATACTCAAACTGGTATAGCTGTATTGTTAATAATTACAGCGCTTGTCCCCAAAGTGGCGCTATTAAATAAACCATATACATATAACTGTAATAATCTGTATTGTCTATAATGTACAGCGCGTGTACCCAGTGGGCGCATATAAATCAACAATCATACATACTGTAAATCATCTGGTATGTTATAAGTACGCGCGTGTAACCCAGTGGCGCTATATTACATAAACATATACATACATACGTATAATCTGTATTGTTTTTAATGTACAGCGCTGTGTCCCCAAGGTGGCGCCTATATAAATAAACATATACATCATCTGTATATCTGTATTGTTATAATGTCACCCTGTGTCCCCATGGTCTATCATAACGAAACATATACCTACATACTGTAATAATACTGTATTGTTATACTGTTACAGCGCATGTGTCCCCAAGTGCGCTATAATAACTAAACAGAATACCACATACTGTATAATCTTATTGTTATTAAGTACACTCCTGTGTCCCCAAGTGGGGCCTATATCAATAACATAATACATACATACGTCAAATCTGGATTGTTATAATTACCCGCTGTTATCCCAATGGCGCTATATATAAATACACATATAATACTGTCTAAGCTGTTTGTTATAATGTACAGGCGCTGTGTCCCCGTGGCGCTATAAAATCAACATTACATACTCCTGGTAATAATCTGTATTGTTATAATTACAGCGGTGTACCCCAATTCGCTCCTATAGTAAATAAACATTTAACATACATCGGTAATAATCTACTGTTATAATGTACAGGCGCTTGTACCCCAAGTGTCGCTATATACAATGAACATATACATAAACAGCCTGTGTCGGTGTGACTCTGTATTGTTATAATATCACAAATGTACAGCGCGGTTATACCAAGTGGCGCTTTATCATAAACATATACATACATGCTGGTATAATCTGTATGTGTTTATCATGTACAGCGCTGTGTTCCAAGTGGCGCTTATAAATAAACATAATACATCCTACTGTAATATCGTATTGATATAATGCACAGCGCTGTTTACCCAAGGGCGCTATATAAATAAACATATACATACTTACTGGTATAATCCTGTATTTGTTTATAATGACAGCGCTGTGTACCCAGTGGGCCGATAATTCATAACATCTAGCATACAATCCTGTATAAACTGTAATTGTTATATGTCCAGCGCTGCGTCCCCAAGTGTCGTATATAAATATACATATCCATACATACTGTATAATCTCTATTGTTATATGTACCTCGCTGTGTACCCCGTGGGCGCTATATAAATAAACAATCAATACTGTATCAATCGTAATGTATAATGTACATGCGCTGTGTCCCAATTGCCTATTAATAACATCTACAATCCATTATGTATAATCTGTATTGGTTAAAATGTACAGCGCTGTGTCCCCAGTGCGCTATATACAATAAACATATCATACGTATAATCTGTATTGTTATAATGTCAAGCGCCTGTGTACCACAAGTGGCCTAGTATAAATCAACATATCACATACTGTATAAGCTGTATTGATTAAGGTTACACGCGCTGTGTACCCAAGTGGCGCTATTCATAAAATACAACATATACATCCGTATAATCTGTATTGATTAATTACAGCGCTGTTACCCAATTGGCGCTATATACATAACCTATACATACATACTGTAAATATCGTAATTGTATGAATGGTACAGCTCTGGTGTCCCCAGGTGTCGCTATAATAAATAAACATAACTACCATATGTACATCTGTATTTTATCATGTAACAGCGCGTGTACACCAGTGGCGGCTATAGTACATAAACATAATATGTATAATCTGTATTGGTATCATGTACAGCGCTGTGTACCCAAGTGCGCTATAATAAATAAACATATACATACTGTATAATCTGTATTGTTTTCTAGATGTCAGCGCTGTCCCCCCAGTGGCGTATATAAATAAACATTACTAACATAATGTAGAATCTGAATTGTTCTAGATTTACAGGCGCATGGTCCCACAGTTGCTCTATATAAATAAGAAATATACATCATACTATATAACTCTGTATGTTTAGGGCTGTAACAAAGCGCTTTGTCCCCAAGTGGTGCTAGTAAAAAATAAACTATATACATACCTACTTATATCTGTATTGTTTATAAAATGTACAGCGCGGCGGTCCCCCAAGTTGTGTCTATACTAAATAAACATATCCATACAACTGTATACTCGTGTATTTTAAATGTCCACGCTGTGTACCCAGTGGCGCATATATAAATAAACATATACATTACATACTGTCTAATCTGTATTGTTAAGAATAATGTACAGCGCTGTGTACCAAGGGCGCTATATAAATAAACATATACAATACGTAGAATCTGTATTTTTATAATGGACAGCGCTGTTACCCAATTGGTGCTATGTAAATAAACATATCCAGTACATACTGTATAATATCTTATTGTTATAATGTCCAGCGCTGTGTTCCCCAATGGTCGCTATCTTAACTAAACAAATATAATACCCTCTGTATAATTTCTCCCCCCTGTATTGTTTATATGTACAGCGCTGCTCCCCAAGTGCCTATATAAATAAACATCTAGCATACAGACTGTATAATCTGTATTGTTATTATGTACAAGCGCTGTGTCCCCAAGTGGCGCTATATAATAAACATTATCATACATACTGTATCATCGTATTGTTATAATTACGCGCCGCTCCCCCAAGTGGCGCGAATATCAATAAAACAAATACTACTACATACTGTATAGTCTGTAGTGTTTATAATGTACAGGCGCTGTGTCCCCAAGTGCGCTATAATAGAATAAACATATCCTCCTACTGTATAATCTGTATTTGTTATAATGTAACAGCGCTGCTGTCCCCAGAGATATGGGCGCTATAAAATAAACATATACATACATACTGTATAAGTCTGTATTGTTTATAATGGTCCATTCGCTGCTCCCCAGTGGCGCTATTAAGAAAACATATCATACGATACTGTATAATCTGTATTGTGATAATTACATACATCGCTGTGTCCGCCCAGTTGGCGCTATATAAATAAACATATACACACATACTGTTCATACATCTTGTATTGTTTAAATGTACAGCGCTTGTGTCCCCCAAGCATGGCGCTATATACAATACACCTATACATACATACTGTATAAATCTGTAATTGTTATATTACAGGCTGTGTCCCAAGTGGGCGCGCTTATAATAAACAAACATATACCTACCATACTGTATAATCTGTATTGTTTATCAGTCACCGGTACACCAAGTGCGCGATATAAATAAACATATACATACATACATGTATACTGTATGGGTATGAATTTTTACCAGCGTCTGGTCCCTAGTGGCGCTATAATAATAACATAATACATACATACTGTTATCGGTAATTGTTATAATGTACAGCGCTGTGGTACCCAGGGGCCGCTATATAAATACAGCAATACATACATACTGTATAATCTGTATGTATATATGTACAGCGCTGTGTCCCCAGAGTGGCGCTAAATAATAAACATATACATACATACTGTATAATCTATTGTTTTATAATGTCAGCGCTGTTACCCAAGTGTGGCGCTAAATAAATCAACTATACATACAATACTGTATAACTGATTTGGTTTATATGATGTACATCGCGCTGTGTACCCAAGTGGGCGCTAAATAAAGAAACATATACATACACTGTATACTCCCTGTATGGTTATAGATGTCCAGCGCTGTGTCCCCAATGCGCTTATATAATAAACCTACTACAATACTAACTGTATATCTGTATTGTAATATAAATGTCAACGCTGCGTACCAATTGCGCTATAAATATAACATATACATACATACTGTATAAATCTGTATTTTATCTGTACAGCGCTTGTCCCCGAAGTGGTGCTTAAAATAACATATACTACATACTGTATAATCTTATTGTTTTAATGGTACAGCGCTGTTCCTCAATTTGGCGCTCTATACATAAACATATCAGACATCTTGTATAATCTTTAATTGTTACATGTATCCCGCTGTGTACCCAAGGGGCGCGTAAATAAATAAACATCTACATACTACTAGTCTAATCTGTATGGTTCTAATGTAAGCAAGCTGTGTCCCCAAGTGCTGCTATCTAAATAAACTATACATCCATAACTTATAATCTGTTTTGTTATAATGTCCAGCTCTGTGGTCCCCAGTGGGCGCTATATAACAACATACATACATACTGTATAACCTGTATTGTTATATATTACAGCCGCTGTGGTCCCCAATGGCGCTATATAAATGAAACATATAATACTGTATACTCTTATTGTTATAAATGTACGAGCTGTTCCCCAAGTTGCCTATAGAATCAACTATACACATACTACTGTATACGTCTTGTTTGTTATAAATTACAGCTCTGTGTAACCCGATTTGGGGCGCTAATCTAATAAACCTAATACATACATACGTAGTAATCTGTTAGTAGTTATAATGTCAAAACAGCGCTGTGGGTACCCCCGAGGTGTGCGTATATAAAGAAAAACAAAGAGACATACATACTGTATAAATCTTGTATAGCTATATGTCCCAGCCGCTGTGTCCCCCACGTTGCGCTTATATGAACATAACATACATACTGGTTCATCGTATTGTTTTATACTGTACAGCGCTAGTGTCCCCCTAGTGGCGTATATAAATAGAACCCCCCATATACATACATACTGTAGAATCTTATTGTCTAGAATTTAGACAGCGCTAAGTGTACCCAAGTGGGCGCTATATAATAACATTACATCATACTGTTATAATCTGTATTGTTATAAAACACCTATGTACAGCGTTGCGTCCCCAAGTGGCACTATATAAATAAACAGATACATACTACTGTATAATCTTATTGTTATATGTGACAGCGCTGCGTAACCCAGTGGCACTTTAAAATACCAAGTATACATACCTACAAATAAAATACATAAATCATACATATATAACATCATACATAGAACACATACATATATACAATGCCTAAATGCATACATACATACATCCATCCCTTACGACAAAACAAATATTACATACATACATACATACAGATATAACACACATATAAATATACATACATAAGCGATACATATATACATACACATAACACATATACATCATAAATCCATCATTACAATACATATATACATCCAACATACATATATACATACATAATGCTACAATATACATACATACCTAAAAATATACATCATAATGCTACATATATTCATCACTACACATATGAAATGCATACAGATCATACATACATACAAATATACATACATAAATTCATACTATATACATCATGCATACATACATACATACATACTACAGACATACACTCAAATTACATACAAAATGCATACATATATACATACAGAACAAAAAAAATACATACATAATACATATATCCATACAACATACATACAATACATCACATACATACATACATCATTATGACTTTACATACATACAAATAATACATACTACTCGTGACCTGAGCTTACAACAAACATATGGTCAAAATGCAACAGTCTTGCATCAGGTCCGGGTAAACAACCTGATCGGTGTGTCGGGTTGGGTGGTAGGAAAGCGGCCAGTGCGGAGTCATTCGTGGGTGTGGGTTATGGAACCCACCAGCAAAGTAAGTTTGGGTTGGGGTTGTGGTTATGACCCACCATTAAGTAATGTGGTCGGGTGTGGTTTATGGGAACCCACCAGTTAGTAAGTGGGGGTCGGGTGGTGGTTTATGGAACCCACCCCTAAGTAAGTTTGGGTCGGGTGTGGTTATGGAACCCACCAGTTGGAGTAAAGTTGGGTTGGTGTGGTTATTGGAACCCACCATGTAAGTAAGTGTGGGTCGGGTGTGGTTATGGAACCCACCAGCTAAGTAAGTGTGGGTTGGGTGTGGTTATGTAACCCACTAGTTTAAGAATTGTGTGTTGGGTGTGGGTTATGGACCCAACAGTTAAGTAAGTGTGGTCCGGGTGTGTTTAGGGCACCCACCATTAAGTAAGTGTGGGTTATTTGGTGTGGTTATGGAACTCGCCCACCAGTTAATTCCGTGGATGGGTCGCTGTGGGTTATTGAACCCCCCAGTTAATAAGTGTGGTCGGGTGGTGTTTGGAACTCCACCAGTTAAGTACGTGTGGGTTTGAGTGGTGGTTATGCACCCACCAGTTAAGTAAGTGTGGTTTCGGGTGGGGTATGGAACCCACCAGTTTAGTAAGTGTGGTCGGGTGTTGGTATGGAACCACCAGTTTCAGTGTGGGTCGGGTGGTGGTTTTGTATAGAAACCCACCAGTTAAGTAAGTTGTGGGTCGGTTTGTGGTTCTGGAACCTACCAGTAGTTAATGTGGGTGCGGTGTGGTTATGTAAATCCCCCAATTTTTTAAGTAAGTGTGGGTCGGAGGTGGGGTTTCAAACCCACCAGCCTAAGTAATGTGGGTCCGGGTGTGGTTATGGAACCACCATTTAAGTAAAGTGTGGGTCGGGTGTGGTGTGATGGAAACCCACCATTTAAGTAAGTGGTGGGTCGGGTGTGGTTATGGAACCCACCAGTTTAAGTAAGTGTGGGTTGGGTGTGGTTTAATGGAACCCCCCAGTGTTAGTAGGTGGGTTTGGGTGTGGTTCGGAACACCCCAGTTAAGTATTGTGGGCGGGTGTGTTATGGACCCCCCATCTAAAGTAAGTGTGGGTCGGGTGTGGTTATGGAACCCACCAGTTAAGTAATTGTGGTCGGGTGTGGTTATGGAACACAAACCCACCAGTTTAAGTAATCTGTTTGGTCCGGGTTGTTCTGGTTCATAGGAACCCACCGTTAAGTAAGTGTGGGGTTGGTGTGGATGCCGAACCCAACAGTTAAGTATGTTGGTCGGGTGTGTTCTGGACATCCCCCATAAGTAGTGTGGTTGGGTGTGGTTATGGAACCCACCATTTAAGTCAGTGTGGGTTGGGTGTGGTTTATGGCAAACCCACCAGTTAAGAGTGTGGGTCGGGGGCGTGTGGTTTAGGGAAAAAAAAAACTCCACCGAGTTAAGTAATATGTGGGTCGGGATTTGTGGTTTATGGAACCCACCAGTTAGTAAGTGTGGTAGGGTGGGTTATTGAACCACCAGTTTAAGTAAGTGTTGGGGTCGGGTTGTGGTTAATGGAACCACCATTTAGTAGTGTGGGTCGTGTGTGGTTTAGTGAACCCACCCATTTTAAGTGTGGGTTCGGGGTGTGTTATGGGACCCCCATTTAGTAACGTTGTGGCGGGTGTGGGTCTGGAACCTACCAGTTAAGTAGTGTGGGTGTGGTGTGTGGTTATGAACCCACCATTAATAAGTGTGGGTCGGGGTGGTATGGAACCCCCAGTTAAGTAAGTGGTGGTCTGTGTGGTTATGAGAACCACCATCTAAGTAGTTTGGGTCGGGAGTGTGGTTATGGAACCCCCCATTAAGTAAATGTGGGGGTCGGTGTGTGGTTATGGAACCCACCATCTCAGTACGTGGTGGGGTCGGGTGTTGGTTATGGAACCCACCAGTTAAGTAAGGGGTGGGTCGGTGTGGTTGGAACCCACCAGTTAAGTAAGTGGTGGGTTGGGTGTGGTTTTGGAACCACCAACTAATACTGTGGGTCGGGTCTGGTTATGGAACCCACCAGTACGTAAGGTTTGGTCGGAGTGTGTTATATGTGTTTATGGAACCTCCCCAGTTTAAGTAAGCTGGTGGGTCGGGTGTGGTTTATGGGAACCCACCAGCTAAGTAAGTGTGGGGTCGGTGGGGTTATGGAAACCCACCATTAAGTAAGTGTGGGTTGTGGGTGGTTATGAACCCCCAGCTAATAAGTTGTGGGTCGGGGGTTGTGGTTTGAACCCAGCCAGTTTAAGTAATGCTGGGTCGGGGTGTGTTACTGGAACCCACCAGTTAAGTATGTGGTCCAACCCCCCTGGTGTGTGATATGTGACCCACCGCCACATTAAGTAAGTGGGGTCGGGGTGTGGTTATGGAACCACCAGTTTAAGTAAAGTGGGGTGGGTGTGGTTTGGACCCACCGTTAAGTAAGGTTGGTCGGGAGGTGTGGTTATGGAACCCACCAGTTAAGTAAGTGTGGGTCGGGTGGGGTTATGGAACCCACCATTAAGTAGTGTGGGTTGGGTGTGGTTATGAACCCACCAGTTAAGTAAGTGAGTGGTCTGGTGTTGTTATGGAACCCACCATTTAAGTAAGTGTGGGTCGGGTGTGTTTATGGAACCCAGCCATTTTAAGTAAGGTGTGGGTGGGTGTGGTTAATTTAACCCACCAGTTAAGTAAGTGTGGGTGGTGTGGTTATGGGCACCCACCAGCTAAGTAAGTGTGGGTCTGGTGTTGTTTGGAACCCACTCATTAGTCAGTGTGGGTCGTAGTGTGTTTATGTCACACCCACCACTTAAGTAAGTTGGGTCGGGTGTGGTTAATGGAACCCACCATTTAAGTACGTTTGGGGCGGTGCGTTATGGGAACCCACAGTTAAGTAGTGGGGTCGGGTGTGGGTTAGGGAAACCCCCCAGTTATAAGTGGGGTCGGGTGTGGTTATGGAACCCACCAGTTAATACGTGTGTTTTTGGGGGTGTGGTTTATGACCCCACCATTAAGTACGTGTGGGTCCCCGGTTGTGGTTATGAACCCACCGAGCTAAGTAAGTGTGGGTCGGGTGTGGTTATGAACCCTCCAGTTAAGTCGTGTGGGTCAGGGATGTGGTTAATCGGAAGCACCATTTTAAGTAGTGGTTTGGTCCGGGGAGCCCAGTGTGGTTACTGGTTATGTCCCCACAGTCTTAAGTAAGTGTGGGTTGGGTGTGTTATGGAACCCACCAGTTAAGTACGTGTTGGTCTTTTTGTGGGTTATGGAACCCAACCAGTTAAGTAAGTGTGGTTTGGGTGGTGGTATGGAACCCACCATTGTTAAGTACGTGTGGGTTTGGGTGTGGTTCTGGAACCCACCATTTAAAGTAAGTGTTGGTCGGGTGTGGTATGGCACCAACCTACCATTAAGTAAAGTGTGGGTCAGGTGTGGTTTATTTGGAACCCACCAGTTAAGTAAAGTGGGGTTTAGGGTGTGTTATGGAACCCACCAGTTGAAGTAATTTGGGTAGGGTTTGGTTATGGAACCCACCAGTTTAAGTAGTGTGGTGTCGGGTGTGGTTATGGAACCCACCGTTCAGTGTGGGGTCGGTGTGGGTTATGGAACCCACCGTTAAGTAAGTTTGGGGTCGGGGTTGTGGTCGGAACCTACCAGAAGTAAGTGTGGGTCGGTTTGTGGGTTATGGACCACCAGTTAAGTAGTGTGGTCGGTGGTGTGGGTTTAGGGACCCACCATTTAAAGTAAGTGTGGGTCGGGATTTGTGGTTATGGAACCCACCAGCTAATTAATGTGTGTCGGGTGGTGTTTATGGAACCCACCATTAGTAGAGTGTGGGTTCGGGTGGTGGGTTGGAAACCCACCATTTTCAGTAAGGTTGTCGGTTGTGGTTATGAACCCACCAGTTTAATAATGTTGTCGGGTGTGTTATGGTAACACACCAGTTAAGTAAGTGTGGGTTGATGGTGTGGTTATGGAACCCACCATTAAGTAAGTGGTGGGTCGGCGTTGTGGTTATGAACCCACCAGCTAAGTAAGTGTGGGGGTCGGGGTGTGGTTATGGAAACCCACCATTAAGTAAGTGTGGTCGGGTGTGTTATGAACCCACCATTTATAGTAAGTGTTGGGTCGGGAGTGTGGTTATGGTTATTGAACCCCAGGTTAAAGTAAGTTTGGTATGGTGGTGTTTATGGAAGCCACCAGTTCAGTTAAGTGTTGCGGGTCCGGAGGGTTTTGTGGGTTATGGACCCCATCCTCCAGTTAAGTAAGTGTGGGTTGGGTGTAGTTATGGAACCCACCACTAAGTAAAGTGTGGGTCGGGTGTTGAGTTATGACCCCACAGAAGCTAAGTAAGTGTGGGTCGGGTGTGGTTTTGGAACCCACCAGTTTTATCGTAAATGTGTTGGGTTGGGTGTTGGTTTGGAACCCACCAGCAAGTAAGTTGGGTCGGGTGTGGTTATGGAACCCACCAGTTCAGTAGGTGGGTCGGGTGTGGTTTATGAGAACCCACCGAGTTACGTAAGTGTGGTGTTCGGTGTGATATGTGAACCACACCAGCTACGAATGTGGGTCGTAGGTGTGGTTAAGGGAACCCACCAATTAAGGTAAGTGTGGGTTTGGGTGTGGGTTATGGACCAACCACCAGTTTAATAAGTGTTGGTCGTGTGTGGTTTATTGAACCCACCATTTTAATTAAGTGTGGGTCGGGGTGGTTATGGACCCCACAGTTAAGTAAGTGTGGGCTTGGGTGTGGTTATGGAACCCACCAGTTAAGTCGAGTGTTGGTCGGGTGTGGTTTGGAACCCACCAGTTAATGTAAGTGAGGGGTCGGGTGTGGTTTTGAACCCACCAGTTCAGTAGTGTGGTTTGGGTTGGTTATGGAAACCCACCAGTTCAGTAATGTGGGTCGGTGTGTGGTTTCTGGAACCCACCAGCTAAGTAAGTGTGGGTCGGGTGTGGTTATGGAACCACCAGTTAGAGTAAGTATGGGTTGGGTGTGGTTATGGAATCCCACCAGTTAATAATGTGGGTCGGAATTGGTTATGGAACCCACCAGTATAAGTAATGTGCTTGGTCGGCGGTGTTGTTATGGGTTATTGAACCCACCAGTTAAGTAGTGTGTTTTGGGTTGTTGGTTATGGAACCCCCTTTAAGTAGTGTTGGGTCCCGATGGAGTGTGGTTATGGAACCCACCAGTTTACGTAAAGTTGTGGGTCTGGGTGTGGTTATGACCCGCCCAGCCAAGTAAGGGGGGGGTGTGGGTCGGGTGTGGTTATGCGAACCCCCATCTAAGTAGTGTGGTCGTGTGGTTATGGAACCCCCAGTTAAGTAAGTGTGGGTTGGGTGGTTATGGAACCCACCAGCTAAGTAAGTTGTGGGTCGGGTGTGGTTTTATGGAACGCCCCATTTAAGTCGTGTGGTCGGGTTTGGGTTAATGGAACCCACCAGTTTAAGTAAGTGTGGCGGTGGTGTTAAGTTGAACCCACCAGCCTTAGTAGTGTGGGTCGGGTGTGGTTATGCACCCCCAGTTAAGTCAGTGGGGGTTGGGTGTGGTTTGGAACCCACCAGTTAAGTAACGTGTTTGTCGGACGGTGTGTTTATGGAACACACCATTTAAGTATGGGGGTCGGTGAGTGTGGTTGATGGAACCCACCAGTATAAGTAAGTTGGGTTGGGTGTGGGTTATGGAACCACCAGTTAAGTAACGTGTTGTCGGGGTTGGTGGTGTATGGAACCCACCAGTTAAGTAAGTGTGGGTCGGAGTGTAGGTTTTAGGAACCCACCATTAAGTAAGTGTGGGTTGGTTGTGGGTTATGGAACCCCCATTAAGTAGTGTGGGTCGGGTGTGGGTTATGGGAACCCCCCCTAGCTAAGTAGAGTGGTGGGTCGGTATTGTGTTTATGGAACCCACAGTTAAGTTAATGTGGGTTGGGTGTGGTTATGGACCCCCAGTTAAGTTAAGTGTTGGGTCGGGGTGGGTTATGGGAACCCACCAGTTAAGTAAGTGTGGGTCGGTGTGTGGTTCTGGAACCCACCAGTTTAACAGAAGTAAGTGTGGGTTGGGTGGTTGGTTATGGAACCCACCAGTTTAAGTAAGTGTTATGGTCGGACATGTGGTGTAAGGAACCCACCGTTCTAAGTAAGTGTTGGGTCGGGTGGTGGTTATTGAACCCACCAGTTAAGTAGTGTTGTTGGTGTGGTTATGGAGACCCACCAGTAATAAGTAAGTGGGGTTCGGGGTGTGGTATGGAACCCACACAGTTAAGTAAGTGATGGGTTGGGTGTGGTTATGGAACACCACCCAGTTTCCGGTCCGTTGGGTTGAGGTTGGCTTACCTTGCCCCCAACCCGTTTAAGTAATTGTGGTGTTGGGTGGTGGTCTCTGGCCCCACCATCTTAAGTAAGTGTGGGTTGGTGTGTTATGGAAACCCACCAGTTAAGAAGTGTGCGTTGGGTGTGGTTATGGGAACCACCATTTAAGTAGGGTTGGTTGGGTGTGGTTATGGAACCCACCAGTTAAGTAAAAAAAAAAACCAAAGTGTGGTCGGGTGTGGTTAGGAACCCCCAGCTAAGTAATGGTGGGTTGGGATTGTGGTTATGGTAAGCCCACCAGTTAATAAGTGTGGTTGGGGTTGGTTATTGGAACCCCCCAACTAAGGAAGTTTTGGGTTCGGTGTGGTGGTTTTGGAACCCACCATTAAGTAGTGTGGGGTTTGGGTGTGTTTATGGAACCCACCACTAATCGGGAAAGGTACATTAGCTTACAGATCTCCTTAACTATTTTTAGCTATTTCTGCACTAATATCTAGAACCAAAATAGACGACACAGACATACAGACAAACAGACCCACAAACAGACATACAGACAAACAGACCATCCAACAGACAACAGAGAAGGAATGTTCTGTACACACAATAAGCTATACCCTCATACTGTACTGTCTAAGGGAAACAATGTGGCAGCTCCCACCCATATGTATAAATATAAATATACAGTGAAGGAATGTTCTGTACATACAATAAGCTATACCCTCATATTTTCTGTCTGAGGGAAACACTATGGCAGCTCCCACCCATATGTATAAATATAAATATGGAGAAAACTGAAGGGGGGTTTCTATTTATCTCACCGGAAAATATGATTTGCTGTATATTATAATGTACTGGGAAATCTGATGGTTATTTATAATGGACGGGGAAAGCGGATTGCGTTATGTATAATGTAGGGAAAATCTGATTGGTTATATATTATGTAGCTGGGAACTAATCTGATTGGGTTGTTTTATAATGGACTAGGAAATCTGATTGGTTATTTATAATGGACTGGGAAAATCTGATTGGTTCTTTATCATGTATAGGAAAAATCCTGATTGGTTATTTATAAGGTACTGGGCAAATCTGATTGTTTTATTTAGATGTACTGGGAAATCTGATGGTTTATTTATAATTACAGGACTCTGATTCCTGAATGGGGTATTTTTATTTCCTAACCCCAATGTAATAATTCCACGTCTGGGTAATACTGTAACCACATGTCCCTACATGAAATACACTGAGACTTCGTTGTCGATTTAATGATCTTCGGAATCAATTCTGCACAAACTGAAAAGCCTCAAACAAAGCCACAAGCCTACCCCTCCCACTTTATATGTAAATCTACTGAATATATCTCCTTATAATATATCCCCCAAAACAATCAACAGCAGCGAACTGCAGAGAACTGTGACAATATCAACAATTATTCACATTGTAACTGCGGTGGCATAATGTGTCAGTTGCCTTTACTGTCGTTGTTCCATGGTCTAATCTGCGTATAAGGGGAAGATATATATTAAAGGACAAGTTGAGTCCTTTCGCTCAGTACCACTGACATGGCCTTATTTCCCTTAACAACTGTCTAGTGACCATTCTATTCATTCATTAGTAACCTTAATTATTCATCACCTTGTCAGTCAGGATGGGGTTAAATGAGTTGGGTCTTTTTCTCTTCTCCACTCATTGCTGTGTTTAATGTTGTTAATCAGTTTCATCTTTATGCACAGACGGGGTTAATTTTTCCTCTTTTACCCTTGTCGGGTGTTCTGGAAACATTGTCCTGTTTTTTAGCAGGTGAAAACGCCCGACCGGTAAATTAGCCCAATCATGTGCCACTAGATACCAAGTAAATTTTCAATGGGATCTCAGGAACGGTGCGGTTTACAAGTCACCAAGTGCGTCTGGTAATAACCTGATATGTGCAGTGAGACGTTTTCTCGCTCCGATGACACGTGGAAGGCTGAAAGGTTCCGCTCATCGGCACGCGTTTCACGCACATTGGTGTCTGGTTTGCTCAGTTTAAGGGGAAAAGATCTTCTCTCTAGTCCCTCCATGTTTTGACATTTCCCTACATTTCCCATAAGATCAAACATCCTTAAAGCCGCCAACTAACTGTTCGTCACCACGTCACCATCTTGGGTCCTGACCCGCGACGGCACGGTGTTACAACAACATTTTAGCTGATCATCGGCATCGTGTTGTTGCACTTTATCCGCCGAAAACGCATGCCGTTCATGGTCATTGCCCAACCGACCTGGCGGGACCTCTGAATGAACTTATCTAGTTTTCCAAGCTGAAATCTATGGAAGATCGGCGTGCAATGGGATTACCACATAGGTTATTCAAATCGGATTGAAGATCGTTTCCATGCGGTGGATTGACGGGTGTTGTCAAGTTTATTAGATTTAAATCTAAAATCCGATCCACCTCCCCAACACACACGGTAGATTACCCCACCTGGAATCTATTGTAGAGACTTGTGCTGCTTTCACACCAGATCATGGATACGTCCAACGAGCCTTGTCAATGTCTTATATTTTGTGTTTTACTTCCCTGTTTACGGACCTTGATACAACGGTTTTTTATTTTTGCATTGTTGTGCCACTTGGTTGATGCAGTTTCTATGGTAACTGGAAGGGCGGCTTAAATGATTGCTAATATACTGGGGCAGCAGGACCTCTGATGACAAGCGATTTCTTGTGGCTTCTGCATCTTAGACGCGGATTTCAACTGATAACGTGCATCGCCACCCAAGAAGATACCTTAATGACACCTATTACGGCGTGCGGTTATACCTGTTAGCAACGTTCCAACCACCAGCTGAGAATGAATGTTTCAATCTAATACGGGATTTAATATAGTAACTGGTAATATGGGAACTGTAATTAACTGACACTGTAAAAGGAAGGATTAAACCTATCATCCTTTTTCATTTTTCTCCCTCTCCACTCCCTCGTGTTGGGTCAAATTAACGACGAAAAGAAAAACGACATTGTTCTCTGCTTTTCTTCTACATTCTTAACCATAATACTTGCGGCCAACATTGTCATGTTTACATATAGACACCTGGGTATTAACTTATTTAACTACTACTAATTCTATGCCCTTTCCTGCAATCTGCGACCTTCTTCTTCTTACACTGTACACGTCCAGTTCTTCAAGGCTTTTTTACGCCCTGTGAGTGATTGGGGTTTATTTGCGGAGCCACTGTTAAGTGTATATGTGAGTAATTACATACACTCCCTTCCAATGTGTGAACTTTATATTTTACTCACACGGAGACTATTAATATTCCCTTTATTCATCTTTGCTTTTGTCATAAACCTGTATTCCCCTTTATATTTTATTCATTTTGTCAGCAACCTTTAACTGTCACGTTTATTAATATGGACCAACAGTCGTTTGAAATAATAATGACCAACTTGGGCATTAACCAGACGTATAGAGGGATTGAATTCACACTACTGATGTTTGGCAGGTTTTATAGTATACTTTATATTTTTATTACTCTTATAATTATTTGCTTATTTAATTATGATTACTACAAGGATTTTCGAGAAAAATCAAAAATTGAAAAATTTGGGTTCCGTGAAATTCGTGAGTTCGTCTGGACTTCTTAAACCGCAGATTCCAGTCGAACTGTTCTATTAGAAATCCACATTACAATCCTATTTTCAATTTCAACGAACGTTCGGAATCTACTAATGTTTTGGCCCGTAGAATCCCATATGGTAATAGAAATATAAATGGTATTCAATGGGATATCATAAATTTATTCACACACAGCAAACCTTTGATTTTACATTCGTGAGCTTAAACATACAAGTGTGGCAACTCTAGTTTAAGCGCGGTATTGCGATACCAAGCGAATAAATCTAGCCCATTGACCCTAAATCAGCACCTCTATTGATTATTAGTCATGAATTAGCGTTGCTTAATTGGAATAATTTCGGTTACCCGGGGCTCCATTATTTGGAGGTTAAATTTAAATTTGAACACCATGTTGTAGTATTTTCCAGCCAATCACATGCACCAACTTGTGGGGATCATTTAAAAAAGTTTTATCACAAGGTTAAGATCGCTTCACCTTATGCCTCAACCCACTGTCTCGAAACACATTAGCCATGAAGAAACTCAGTTATGGCAGTAAATGTTTCTCCTAACTATATTGCGGGTGTTGCTCCGTTGACCTGTGTTTGAATGGGCCTGCTTGACGAGGAATGAATTATTATAACTAATAACGCTCTGTTTTTTTTGGTAAGAGAGGATTGTGATTAACACCATACAAGTGCACAGTATACAATCCATCTCCAGCCTTTCAAGTTCCCCTTGCTAATACCCTGATTACTTTGTGTTGCTTAAGTTTTGGAGATATGCGCTTGCTCCAGTTCCTTGTTTATTTTCAAATCCGTCCTCCAGAGAATGAATTAAATAGGGGGAAGAGGGAGACATTCTCTGTGTAATCTGCCAACTGTGTAGAAGACCTTTCATTTAGTTTACAGCCTGAGAGCGCCCATCGGATTGTCCCCAGGAACTGCCCAAGAAATTTCTTTCCTCTGACTCCTCCCACCGTCCTTTCAGTTACATTTCTCCCTCTCAGGAGAACATATGTTAATGAATTAGGGTGGGATCAAGGAGCCACACCATTTTACACTCAACCCATCCCCCTAACCTATACTTCAGCTGGTTGCCACCCATGGTAAAAGATCCCCCTTTATATTGGTACATCCAGACTCTATTTTTGTTTTGCAGAGGGTCCCTGATAGAATGAAAATTGTTGTCAAAGGTTCTGCAAATATGAAAAGGTGTATTAACATAATGATGTTTCGACAATTAGTGGTCAGACTGTAATCTTCAGGTCAAATAATAGTTCTGCTTTTAAAATAAGAGGGCCCAAAACAAAAAAACGTCCAATGTCCAATGTCAATGTAATCTAAAGGCTGGAACACACTAATATCAATCCTTCCTCCTGACCAACACCGTTCAAGCTTTCACAACCTTCGGCAAGAGGAAGGAATGAAGGTTGCCCTGCAAAAGCATAGAGGATCACACGATCAGTTGGGATCAGTTGAGATTTGCCGAACCTGTCAATCGTTCGTTTTCATCCATTGGACGAGTGAACGTTCGGCCCGAGGTTGCAAAAAGCCGCATAACAATTTCGGAACACTAAATGTCGGTTTGGCCAGACTGATTATATGTAATATACTGTGTACCTATGTTAATGAACATTAAGTTTACCAAATCATAAAACGCTACATTCAAGGGTTACTGACTGCTACACATTTGAGGTAACCCGAAATCGAAGCTACTTTCCAGTGTTACCTAAAATCGAACACATACATTCGAGTGTTACTGATTCGAAAATCTGATAATTAAACGATATTAGGAATTATAATAAGTCTTGCAAGTTCAAAAAAACAAATCTTTGTAACGAACTCATTTAAGTTTGAACTCGGGTTCAAGCTCGAGTCTTGATCCATCACTATGGTTACTTAAACTCTACTGAGCATGTCTGTACCACTGCAAGGCATTGAGCTATATTCGGGCTTCTATACTGTGAAAGTGGTGCAGAGATTGGTAATACCTGAAATAAGGGCATTATTATCCTAGCCCTTTTCTTGGCAATATTAAAAAAAACAGGTGCGTGTCACTCATCTGCCTCACAACCGTCCACTCTATTTTTACCAGTTTATCACTTTGCTGTTTACGACATTTGACACAGCCTTGACATTGACTGCTAGAGGGAGAGCCCAGCTTACTCTATCAGAATGGGGACCAGTATTATCATAATATCTGCCTAGTAATCAAGTAATAATGTGCGGAGAATTAACATTGGGGTTGGGGACAGATAACTAACCAATGAGACCCATTTTTCGTTTTATGGCTGCGTACACACTGAGGGACTTTTTTTTTGTCCCGAGCCGCCATTTCGCTACGAGCTGGACATAAATTTCTGTCGGTCGCGGCAAATTCGGTC
Organism: Hymenochirus boettgeri; assembly: GCA_019447015.1. Lineage (NCBI taxonomy): Eukaryota > Metazoa > Chordata > Amphibia > Anura > Pipidae > Hymenochirus > Hymenochirus boettgeri. Next base: position 920,684 of record JAACNH010000020.1, read on the forward strand.
CGCTGACGAATTTGAAACCGATCGATCATACGTTCCCATAAGGAACCACACAATCCCTCAGAATTTTCCAACAACTAGCCCCCGATATTCTTTTCGGCTGGTGTGCATCGGTGTCGGCCCAAAACTATTGGCTGGTCTTTACCGCAGCCTAAGGGTTACTATTTCCCCTGAGTTGTTTGTTTTGCAGGTCGTCTACCCCACTGGCTTCATTATCGTGCACTTATCTGTGCAATTCCCATCTCCCCCTGTTGTTGTAGGGGCTGTTTTGTCTTTACCTCACCTGCACAATTTCCTGTTTCCATACAGTTACAATGGAATACAGAATAAAAAAAGCTTTTGCAGCGCTTCCTGGCGTTACTTCCCTTACTCCATCTCTGAATAATAAAGCGAAATGGTAAATAATCTGTTCTTTGGCAAATCCCAACGTAATTGAAGCCTTTAATCGGATCCCTTTCAGGAGAACAGACTAAGTGACCTCAAATAACCATTTTCACTCCCATAACATATTCGGGACAATAAAAAAATCCGAAATACTATAGGTGAATAAAAGCGTCGCTGAAATACTGACCGTGAGGGAAAGAAGCAAAAAAGAGAAACCTGCCATGTTATTTAACAGTGCCAGAGCGGTGTGCGGATAGGAATGGACCCTAAAATTATCACTACCTGTTTGTATTACCTGGGACTAAGCGGATAAATAATTCGCACCCGGGATTGTGCGTTCCGACGAAGGATTATTAGTCCCACCGGCTACTCTCCCAGTTACTAGGGGCCCCCCCGGGGAGGGGGGAATATAATCGTTGTCACATGTGGAAATTCCGAAGGTGGGGAAAAATAAAGGAAACCTTCTGAAACAATTTCCCAACCAATCCAGAAGGCTTTTTTAACGATTTTTCTTTACGTCCTCTGGTTCCTCCGTCTAACGAATCCCAAAGCATCTGAATGACGTGAGACATGACAGGGAGGAGTTGTGGGGGTTTTTAATAAAGTTGTTATCAATGTCAAACGCTATAGATGTTTGCGACTACAACTCCCAGCATGTGCCTTGGTTGCAGAATTTCTAAACAAATGCAGGCCCAGGCTTGACGTCATCACGTAGAACGGAGACGCTCTTGTTACGCATTTAATCAGGGCCGAGGGTTAATGCAATTATTTCCTGCACTCGGACATTAAAAACTTTCTCGAATTCACAAATGACCTTGATTATACCCTTGAATCTAATTGTTTTTTCTGCGGTTACCCCAGCAGTCGACGACCCGGCGGAGGGAGATTTATTTCGTCACTGTTTTATTTTTTTCTTTTCCCATCCTTGGATTGGCTGCACCCCCTGAGTCGGGATTGGTTGCACAAACCCTGATCCCTTGTATAATGCCATCCGGGAATGATAGTTCCATTAAGCATTCCAAGCCCTGCCTGCCGGGGGGAAAAAACTAAAAAAAAAAACCCCCGTTTTAACGTTATTTAAAGGCCACAATAACAAACAGAAAATAAAGACTATTCGCGATGTCTTGGAATTGATCTGTTAACAATCATCCTGAAGTTCATTTGGATTTTCCAATTCCCATACTGTGAAGTTTATCTGGTATTAACCTCTCATAACTAAGGCTGAGGTCCCCTACCACAATTCCCCATCCTCAGAACTATTTTACATAAGGTTATAATCTTAGAGATGTGAGACTCACCTGAAATGCTGGCTGTGTAATATCCCTCTGTCCCTGATTCCTGGTTCTGTTGAGTTTCTTTTTTCATTTCAAAATTTTCGGAAATTTCGAAAACTTAGCTTCTTTCGAGTTTTGAAAATCGTCTACTTTCCAATTTGGAAAATCATCTATTTTGAAAATCACCTACTTTTGATTTTCGAAAATCATCTACTTTTGATTTGCGAAAATCATCTACTTTTGATTTTGAAAATCATCTACTTTCGATTTTCGATAATTTCTACGTTCGATTTTCGATAAAAATCGAATTCGGGTTCCGTGAAATTCGGGAGTTCCGAACCCCTCTGATTCGATTTGAAACTGGGTTCTAATCGAACCCACATCACACATCTCTAGTTACCAGCTATCATCATGGATACAGTATGACAGTTGACTTCCTATGTCCTCCTCTGAGCATGTTGAGCTTGTAAAAGAGCTTGTGATAGAACCATGGAAACCCTTTGAGGCAGAGAAATTGTAAAGAACATTTTGCTGTTTTAAAAACTCGCTGATGGCCCGGGCCTCTTCTACTGGTCGTCATCATGTCCCCCATTGGTCCGCTGGGTTGGGGGTTCAGTAGTTATTCCCAGTGTAGTTGAGGAAGTGGTGGTGGGGTGATGGGTGAACATATGAAATATTTAATAGTTCAATGCAGTTCATAGTCCACTTTTGTTTCCATTTCTGTCAGATTGCATCATTTCGTAGAGCTTACCCTTCTTATACTGACTAAGTTTTTAAATTGCTTGGCAGTTCTCTGGTTAAAGGTACCGAGTAGTATGATAGCTGAGAATTTAGGAAGACTTGACGGCCTGTATTTCTGGAACAGATTCAGAATTGATTCATTACGGCAACCTAGACAGTGCCATGGGGCCAGTAAAACATCAGGTGGCCCCGCGTCAGTACTACAAAGCCATTCAGGTACAGTGAAATGGGCTACTTTTGCTAATTTGGCTAATTTTTTCCTCAACCAATCAGATGTTAGCTTCACATGTAAAGAAGAATCTGATTTGGTGGGGCAAATTAGCACCATTTTGTTAAAACAATAAGACTTTATTGAATAACCCTGATAGACTGTATAGAGAAATTATCCCCAAATCCCATTTCCATTACAGGCCTATTGATTTATAATGGATTAGGGAATAGACAAAACAAATGCATTCAATATTTTGCTCTGTTATTATATTATTATGTTATTAATCACAAACATTTTCACCACCGCCTCGCGAGGGAGTTCAAATCCTCCCCAGCTCCACCCATGCTCACATCTGCTAAATCTGCACTAATTTCCGCCCCCAAAGCCCCTCTCAATATTGATATTTCTCTTATACCAACCCCCTACACAGAATAATGTAAATGCCCTTGGAAAATGACACCTTCTTGCCATTTTAAACACAATCCACGGAAGACACTTTAACGCGATTAAAAGGTGAAGAAACTTTCCTTGGCTCCGTTCAAACCTGGTTATCATCATTACTAAATCCGTTTTTAAAAGGTTGGGCGAGCAGTACCACAGTCGCAGGCTGAGCTCGGCAGGGAACAATACGAAAGAAAAACTTTTTCTTTTTCTTCTGATTTTTTCCCTGCCTGTTCAGTTGTGTGAGGACTCTGGCGAATTGTCCTCTACAAAGTCACCGTTGAATCGACCCCGGGAAAGGACTTTGGTTCCATTCTCACAGGGTAGATTCAGGTTGGCAAAGTGCAGAAAAGTGAAGTGGGGACGCGGAGGTGGGAGTCAAAACCATGAATATTATCCACCGTTTGCGACATGAAGGCAACAAAAACGCTTAGTTAAATGAAAGGTACTTACATGGGGATCGGAGTCACTTACTGTCATCTGCGCGTCCACCAAGCTATCCCAACCTACAGCCCTCCACTGTTTTTTTACTACCACTGTCCCCTGACCCTGACAGCCCAGACCTGATTCCGACCCCGACCAGGAAAGACTCCTCTATGATTCTTATAAATATCTCCAAATCCCTAACAGATTTACTGGGAAAGAGAATGTCACAGGTGGAACATTAGGAATGTTGTTTGTCACTTCGAGCCTAAAAGAAAATCTCTGTACAGCTCTAAGCCAGATAATGTACAATATGGCAGCTCCCACCCATTCATGGCCC